>PVHT021183594.1:6232312-6257244 GCA_004024745.2 Catagonus wagneri
TTTTTTTTTTTTTGTCTTTTTAGGGCCCCATCTGCAGCACATGGAGGTTCCCAGGCTAGGGGTCTAATCAGAGCTGCAGCCACCGGCCTACACCACAGCCATAGCAATGCAGGATCCGAGCCGCGTCTGTGACCTACACCACAGCTCATGGCAACGCTGGATCCTTTACCCGCCAAGCAAGGCCAGGAATTGAACCCTCAACCCCATGGTTCCCAGTCGGATTCGTTTCCACTGTGCCACGACAGGAACTCCAATTGTTACTGTTTCTTGTTTGTGTTTTGCTTTTTAGGGTCGTACCTGTGGCATATGGAGGTTCCCATCCCATCGTACCTGTGGCATATGGAGGTTCCCAGGCTAGGGGTCGAATTGGGGCTGTAGCTGCCGGCCTACACCACAGCCACAGCAACACCAAATCTGAGCCGTGTCTGTGACCTACACCATAGCTCACGGCAACACCAGAGCCTTAACCCACTGAGCAAGGCCAGGGATCGAACCTGCAACCTCATGGTTCCTAGTTGGATTCGTTTTCGCTGTGGCACGATGGGAACTCCATTGTTACTGTTTTTTAATTTGCCTCAAATAATCGTTTTATTATATCTCACAGTCTTGGGTGGGTCAAGGATTTGAGTAGGGCTTGTTTGGGCCCTTCTGTTCCATGTGACTTTGACTGGGGTCACTTGAGGTCTGCCTTACTTTTCATGGCTGCATATTATTTCCTGAGGCTTGTGGCCATAATTTGTTTAACTAGTCCACCTTTGATAGGTATTTAGGATTTCTGCTGTTTTCAGTAATTGAATCAAGGTGTTGTGGCTGTCTTTGCACATCTGTTTCAGCACTGTAGTCTGGTTACCTGCCTAATAAATTATACAAAGTAGAGGAGTTGCCTTGTGGCACAGCAGGTTAAGGGTTTGACACTGTCACTGCAGCAGTTCAGGTTTGATCCCTGGCTTGGGGAGCTTCCACATGCTGTGGCTGTGGCCAAAAAATAATTATATGAAGTAGAACTACTGGATCAAAGAAATGAAAATTTTTCTTTTTAATACATGTTGCTTCCAAAGTCGTCCTAGGTTACATTATCAGAATCTCTGAGAATTGCTGTCTCTGTCCCTTTGTTGATACCAGTTATTTTTTTTTCTTTTTTCACTCTCTCCCTTTTTTTCTTAGGGCCACATCTGCGTCATATGGAATTTCTCAGGCCAGAGGTCAAGTTGGAGCTGTAGCTTCCGTCTATGCCAGCCACAGCAGTGCCAGATCTGAGCTGAGTCTGAAACCTACATCGCAGCTCGTGGTAACACCAGATCCTTTAACCCACTGAGTGAGGCTGGGAATCAAACCCGCATCCTCATGGATACTAGTTGGGTTCTTAACCCACTGAGCCACAGTGGGAACTCCGATGCCAGTTACTTTTTATCTTGGTCATAACGGCAGGTGAAAGATACCTCTGTTTAATTTCATTTCTTTGATGATTAGTGAGATAGCACTCTTAGCAGCTTTACTGAGATGTAATTCGTCTACAGTACAGTTCCCTCCTAGCCCTGTTCAAGTGTACAGCTCAGCGGCATTTAGTGTATTGTGTGACCATCACCAACAGTGGTCAATTTTGGAACATTCTTATCACCCCAAGAAGGAAGTCTGTACTCAGCAAGTTATTCCCCCTTTCCCCTGGATCTTCATCTGGAGACAACTGCTAATCTTTTTTCTGTCTCTATGAATTTACCTGTTCTGCACATTTCAGAGAAATGGGATCGTTTGGAGTTCCTGTTGTGGTGCAGAGGTAACAAACCCGACTAGGACCCATGAGGATGTGGGTTTGATCCCTGGCCTCGCTTAATGGGTTAAGAGTCCGGTGTTGCCACAAGCTGTGGCGTAGGCCAACAGCTGCAGCTCTGATTGGATCCATAGCCTAGGAACTTCCATATGCCGCAGGTGTGGCCATAAAAAGCAAAAAAGAAAGAAAGAAGGGAGGGAGGGAGGAAGCAAGGATGGAAAGGGATCGTATAATATGTGGTCATTTGTGACGTGCGGTTTTCTCTTAGCGTTAATGTTTTCAAAGTGCATACGTGTCGATAACTCCTTTTTATGGTTGGATCATGTTCCGTTTTGGATATAGCGCATTTTTCCATTCATCAGTTGGTGGGCATTTAAGTTGTATTAGGAACCGTGTAGCTACAAACATTTGTGTACATGTTTTTGTGTGAACATCTGTTTTCAGTTCTCTTGGGTATGTGCTTAGGAGGGGAGTTGCTGGACCATATGGTAACTCTAGTTTTTAACCTTTCGAGGAGCTGCCAGAGTGTTTTCCAAAGTGGCTGTACCGTTTGACATTCTCACCAGTAGAGTGTATGAGGGCTCCAGTTTTCCCACCTACTCACCAATAGTTGTTACTGTATTTATTATTGCTGTTATTATAGCTGTCCTGGTGGGTGTAAAATGGTGGCTCACTGTTGTTCTGATGATGGCTGATGGCGTTGAGCATCTTTTCACGTTGACCATTTGTGTGTCTTCTTTGGGCAAATACCTGATAATATTCTATGTCCATTTAAAAAAAATTAGATTATTTGTCTTTTTACCATTGAGTTTTAAGAGTTCTTTGTGTGTTTTAAATACAGGTCCCTTCTCACCACACCAATTTACAGATGTTTTCGCTCATTCTTTGGGTGGTCTTTAACTTCCTTGATGGCGTCCTTTGAAGCAAAGCAGCTTTTAATTTTAATGAGGTCCGGTTTATTTTTTTGTCATCTCATTGTCACTTGTGCTTTGGGTGATGTATCTAAGAATCTGTTGCCTAACCCAAGGTCGTGTAGGTTTATTCCCATGATTTTCTAAGAGTTTCATACTTTGAGCTCTCAGATTTAGGTCTTTGACTCATTTTGAGTTGGTTTTTGAGTGTGGTGATGAAGAAGGATCCTCCTTCACGTGTGGGTCTCCGTGAGGGCTCTGCACTTTTTTTTTTTTTTTAATTTTTTCTTTCTAGGGCCACAGCTGCGGCATACGGAGTTTCTCAGGCTAAGGGTCGAATCAGAGCTGCAGTTGCTGACCTACGTCGCAGCTTGCAACACTACCAGATCCTTAATCCCCTGATCGGGGCCAGGGATTGAACCCACATCCTCACAGACACTATGTTGAGTTCTTAACCCACTGATCCACAATGGGAATTCCCATAGTCATTCAGTTTAATTCATCTGAAAATTTTATTTTAAGGTGACACAAGGAGCAGAGATGGCCACTACCACGCTCCTGTTTGAAGCACCACCTTTATGATACACTGATTGCGTATGTGTGTGGATCTTTTCCCAGACTGACGTAAAGAAATCTATAGCTTTATAGTCTCGGTATGTGGCAAGATAGATTCCTCCCTCATTCTTACTCTTTCTCAAACATTTTCTTGGCTATTGAAAAAACCAAGTTGGAGTTGCTGCTGTGGCACAGTGGTAACAACCTGAGTAGTATCCATGAGGATGCAGGTTTGATCCCTGGCCTCGCTCAGTGGGCTAGGGATCAGATGTTGGTGTGAGCTGTGGTGTGTGTTACAGACATCGCTTGGATCTGGCGTTGCTGTGGCTGTGATGTAGGTCAGCAGCTACAGCTCCCATTCAACCCCAGCCTGCGAACTTCCATATGCCATGGGTGTGGCCCAGAAAAAGGAAAAAAGAAGAAGAAGACATAGAAGAAAAACAAAGTTGCATAAAACTATACGTTACTTTTGGGAGAGTTTTCAGGTCTTGTTAGGTGTGTTTAAAGGGAGATTCTTGTCTAAGCTTTTCTCTTCTGTTGTCCATGCCGACTGGACAGTGAGGACTGAGCAGGGAAATTGGTGGAGTCTGAAAGACTGCTTCTGATGGATTTCTTACAGCTCTTCTGTCTCATTGAACACCACCAGTCTGATAGAGGAGGAAAGTACATGTGCCCCAGGTTCGTAAGCAGTTTGCAAACTGGACTGGCGCGTGCGGGTTTATGTGGGGAAGGCCAAATAGAGGGGTTTAGGCAAGACCTGTCTCTGTTCCATTTTGCTGCTAACTCACCTTCACACTCCAGTTTGTCTTTAGAGACACCTGTAAACACGTTAAGGAGCTCATGCAGCATCTCCAGACAGATGGAGAAGAGGCCCGGTGTGGACGTGCTGTATAGTTGCCAACCATGCTGTCTCTACGTGTTGAGATTTCAACATAGAGTCATGTATAGTTGAAAAGATGCTATTAAAAACATCCCAGGAGTTCCTGTTGTGGCTCAGTGGAAACGAATCCGCCTAGGAACCATGAGGTTGTGGGTTCGATCACTGGCCTTGCTCAGTGGGTTAAGGATCCGGCGTTGCCATGACCTGTGGTGTAGGTCGCAGACATGGCTTGGGTCTGGTGTTGCTGTGGTTGTTCTGGCATAGGCCGGCAGCTACAGCTCCGATTAGACCCCTAGCCTGGGAACCTCCATATGCCGCGGGTGTGGCCATAAAAGGTCAAAAAGACCAAAAAAAAAAAAATCCCAGATGAGAAGCAATGTGTTATTTTTAATAACTTAAAAAGTCTTTTATAGTTTAATCATAAGATTCGGATTTTTACCAGTTTTTTAATGTATTTTTTTGTATATAACTTTCTGTATTTTAAGAAACAGCAAGAGAACACCTGGCCTGATCTCCTCTATGAGCAGGGTCATGGGAAAATAAAAGGAGCCAGGGTGGCAGGAGATGAAAAACCTTAAAGACAACATCCAAGTGAGGCTGTGGGCCTGAATTGGGTCCGGATTCGTGCAAAGCAGATCTAAAAGGCATTGGGGGCAGGAGTTCCCATCGTGGTTCAGTGGTTAACGAATCCCACTAGGAACCATGAGGTTGCGGGTTCGATCCCTGGCCTCGCTCAGTGGGTTAAGGATATGGCATTGCCGTAAGCTGTGGTGTAGGTTGCAGACGCGGCTCGGATCTGGCTTTGCTGCGGCTGTGGTGTAGGCTGGCGGCTACAGCCCCGATTAGACCCCTAGCCTGGGAACCTCCGCATGCCACGGGTGCAGCCCCCAAAATGACAAAAGACAAAAAAAAAAAAAAAATACATTGGGGCAAATAGAGGACTTCGTATATGGACTGGGTATTAGCAGATATCAAAGAATCTTTCCTTTTGTTAGATGTGCTCGTGGCATCCTTTCTTCTCTACTTTTCCACGTTTGAAATTTTTTAAAATGCAACAGAGACCTAAACAAGTATCATCTGAAATTTCTCACATTCTTATATTCCTGTTCCTGTTGATTGATTGCCACTTGGACTTTCTAGTCCGTGGAAATGAGCTGATCAATGCAGAAACATTTAACATACATATTGAATACTTCCCGGGTCATAGTCAACAGGCTCTTTGTTTATTGGAACTTTATTTTAAAGTGTCAGAAAAATAGGAGGGGGTACAGTTTATGCCCGGCCATGGGAGACTGGACAAATAAACGTATAGCCACATTTTGAGTTTGTATCACGCTACAGCTTCATGGTGTGGGACAGAACCCAGAATAAATACGAAGCCAAATTTATTTATAAATATAAAGTTCATATATGAGAACATTGATTATGGTTCAGACATATTCATGTGCATAGGAAAAGACTGGAGGGGGAAAAACCTGTCTCTGCTTTCATAGTGGGCTCCTGGATATCAGGATTTCATGGTATGTGGCATTATTTCTGTAGTTTATTTGCTTTCCAGATTTTCTACAGAGCGCATGTATTACTTTTATAATCAGGGAAAGAACATAAGGAGATATTTTCTCTTGGAAGCTAGGTCAGGGAGTCTCCAGTCAGGGCACTTGACCTCTTGGCTTGAACTTTGCTTTTGCTTTGGATCCTGGTTAGGTTTCCAGGGGTTGTGCTCCTGAGTGAAGCCAGGCAGCTTTTCTACATCCTTATTTTCTGAGTTTTCATCAAGGTAAAACTAAAACACTAAACTCTGTAGCTTTTAAAAATGAGCTTTGGTTCAGTTTTTACACTTGGTTTTCCCTTAATTGCAAGTGTATAGTTTTGATTCTTAATTTGAAAAATCAGAGTGGTAGTATGCCTGATGGGTGGCATTGAGTGTTGTGGAATCAAGCTGGGAGTGTGAATGTCGGAGCAGAAGATCAGAAATCCCTGGACTGTGGATTGTATCATTGCATATTAGGAACATTACATTGCTCTCACTTCGCTAGTCCTTTAGTAAATTTGAAGTGTGCTGGTAATTGCTGAAGAGTAAGAAGGCTCCGGGTTCCCTGGTGGCTCAGCAGGTTGAGGACCTGGCATCACAGCTGTGGCCGGGGGTGCAGTCCTGGCCCCAGAACTTCCACGTGCTGAGGGGGAGGCCAAAAGAAAAGGTTCCACAGGTCGCCTTTTCCATTTTCGTTGCAGTTAAGAGGTATGGTTGGTCTGGCTTACTATTTTGAAAGAATGAAAGCAACTAAGCTCTATTTTTATATCTTTAGCAGATCATCAAATACTTTTAGAAAACATAATGTCAGAAGTCTGAGTGGAAGTTTTAATAGAGGGCACAGCATTTCGTAAGCATTAGCAGTTGTACTGGATGGTTGTATTCAGGATGAGTGCTGTATTATTCTTTTCGGGGAGGTGATTAGTGCTGCAGGTATTGTCACCTTCTGGTCACAGGATTATGAAATCCCCACGGTGGCTCTGATTCTTCTGCTCCATCAGATATTTGTAGTGGGTTACAATTGGTCAGGCTTTGGTCATCTTTTCACTTAGTTGAAGCATGTGAAATAGCCAGCGTTTGGAATTCATTTGGGCCTGCAGAAACAAGTTTCATATGGTTCAATCTAATATAATAACAGCTTGTCCTGCACTTGCACATATTGTGGAGTGAATTGGATTTGGGTTGTTACAGTGAAGAGTAAGCCTCACCTTCTTGCTCAAAGATGATCATACTTAGATGAACTTTCATCAGCCTTGCTTCTGAGTTGGTTTAATTCTGTGTCTCTGGATCTTCCTTAAAGTTGCCAGTGAATTAAAGAGAAGTTTACTAGCTGCCTTCTCTCTGCAGCTCATTTTCTCCATTAGCTTTAACATTCGTTTGAAAGATAATTAATGAACATGAATTGGAACTCTGAACGCTTACTAGTTTTTATTAATTTGTTTTATTTTAGTCTCAGATGCAAACATCAGTGGGAATTGTACCCACACAGGCCATTGCAACGGGCCCGACTGCAGACCCTGAAAAACGCAAACTGATACAGCAGCAGCTGGTCCTACTGCTTCACGCTCACAAATGTCAGAGGCGGGAACAAGCCAACGGAGAGGTTCGACCCTGCTCTCTCCCACACTGTCGAACCATGAAAAACGTTTTGAATCACATGACACATTGTCAGGCTGGGAAAGCCTGTCAAGGTAAGTGCCGTTTTCTGCAGTCCTGGCGGCAGAGCTTAGGATGAAAGGGGTCTCTGTTCTCAGGCGCCTCTCTTGTTAATAAGGTTGTGCAACCGGCGTTCCCACACGCGGACCGCCCCGATGCCTCTGGACACTTAGCTGCTGGGAGCAAAGCGGTTTGGTCGTGTAACAGTCTCTGAACCTGGGCTGGCTGCGGCCGTGCCCTGTGTTTGTGCCTTTCCACCTTCCTCTGTCACGGAAGACCCTTGTCCTTTCTTGAGCGCTGTGTTTGCCATCAGTGTCCAGGTCACGGTTTTCCTCCGGACGGGTGGCGCACGCACGCACGCACGTGCTCACGCCTCGCCCCAGAACCGGGAGCATGTCTTGCGGTCGCTTTGTGTGCCCAGGTGCAGGGCGCCCCTGGCAGAGTCGTCCCGGGGACTGTCTGTGGCGTGGGGAACTGCGCGCGCCGTCTTGTCCCTGCCGCTCCTTCCTTCCGCCCGGGAGGGAGCGGGGCGGGCGCGGCCCGGAGACGCCTCGGCTCCCGGCGGCCCTTCTTACTAACAGCTCTGCCTGCCTTGATCTTTGTCCTCTTTCCTGCTCTTCCTGCTTGTGCTCCTCGCCCTTGAGGAGAGGCTCCCCGGTCCCCTCTCCCTTTGTGACGTGCGGGCCCCCATCCCGACGGAGAAGCAGGGAGGGTAATGCTAGGCTGTTAGGGAGAAGTGACAGCACCTTCATGCAGAAGCGAAGACAAAGACTAAGGGCCAGGCCAGCCCCTCTCCCGAGCTTAGGGGGTGCCCAGGGTCCCCCTCAGAACCTCACAGCCCTCTCCTCTGCGTCTCTTCAAGTCTGGTATTTAGATGGTGTCATCCTTAAACATAACATAAAATTGTTATTGTAAATAGTGACATTACGGAATTATTATTTGTTCTACCTTGCATTCCCGTTGTGCAGTATTTCAGGTCAAGTACTTTTTGTTTTTTTGTTTTTTTTTGTTTTTGTTTTTGGGGCTGACCCTTATTCACCATCATTCATAACATTGCTTCTGTGGGAAGCTTTTTTTTTTCTTTTTAATTCTCAACAGTCGGCTTACAAACTTTTTGGAAAATAGCCTGTTTGTAAGTTGAGGACTGCCTGCACTGTGCTGTGGTTACACTTGTTACCATTTTCTTAGGAAGCTGGCATTGTAATTTAGATGTAACTGAAAGTGCTACGGTTTGGATAGAAAAGTAACATTTCGTTGTTTTTCCGGTCATAGTTGCCCATTGTGCATCTTCACGACAAATCATCTCTCATTGGAAGAACTGCACACGACATGACTGTCCTGTTTGCCTCCCTTTGAAAAATGCCAGTGACAAGCGAAACCAACAAAGTAAGTGAGCACTGGGGACAGAGGAGCTTGACGAAGAGAGAATAGCTGTTTCTGAGCAGAGTGCAGAAGTAGGGCGGAGGCAGCGCAGCGACCGCTAGCCGCGAGGATGGGGACAGAGCCCGCGGGGCGCTCGGCCAAGCGAGTGGCCGGGTGCGGCGTGTGCTCGGGGACCTGGTCCTTCTGGAGTCCCCCCCCACCTCCCCAGGCAAGACCGGGCGCGGGGCAGTGAGCGCGGGAGAGGAGGGTCACTGCCCGGAGAGCCGGCCTGGCAGGTCTTCGTACTTCTTGGCGGATACTCTGTGTCTGAGGGTCCGAGTGTCTTGTCGCTGTAACGGCGGTGACTTCAGGCTGAGAGTGGAGTAGAGTGGCTGCTGCTTTTGCAGCTATCCTCCAGTGGGTTTTGAGGACTCTGTGTCCTAGAAGAGTCAGCTGGGCTGGGTCAGTGTAAAACCCCACAGACAGGCAGGCTTCTGGGAGCTTTTCCTCCTCGGAGATGCAGTCCCTAGACCCAGTTGTGTAACTAACAATTTACTCAGCACAAATTGTGAGTCTCTGTGCCAAGACTGGCTGTATCCTGACTGTTGCCGTCATTTTGTCGCCTTGCACGTCAATCTGTGTAGCCGTCGGCTGGTCGGTCGGTTGAGCAGCGTCCTGCTCAGCAGGGGGGGGGCCCGTGTGCGGCCCCGGGGGGCTCCCCATAGGCCTCGGAGCAGGGCAGGGGTGAGCATCTCTCCTCAGTTTTGAGTCCTTTGCCGTCGTTTCAGGGTGAAGTTGTGCCCCTCAGTGGGGCAGCTAGGACATGGCCTTGAATCTCATGTCGCACTGTAGGCTGGAGCTGCTCCCATGCCCCCAGGTCTGGCTTCCCCGTCTTCCTGCACCCGGTCTGTGCCATCTGCCACCTCCCGTCTGTGGTTACGGGCTCACCACTCTTCCTGCTCCCGATCACCTTCCCCCGGACCCCACTGCTGCCTGCACGACACGGGCTGCACTTCTTTCTGGTTGTTCGGGTGGCAGCGGGAAAGACGGGCACGCGCACTCTCGGGGAGGCACCGTGTAGCCCGCCCACTTTCCTCTCCACGGGCCAGCCCCTCCTGAGCCGGGCCGTGGGCCTGCCCCTCCTCCCTGCCTCCCTGCGCAGGGGCGCAGCCAGAGCTGCCTCTAGGAGTCCGTAATACATGGCATTTCAGGGCACCTCGGATGTAAAGTTAAGTTTTAGGAGTCTGGGTCTCCTAGAACCAGATATTTGGGACAGTAGTTCTAGTGGAATACAGTCTGGTTTTCCTCCAGAACGAGTGTAAAACTTTACTGACTGTCGCACCTGCAGCATGTGGACGTTCCTGGGCCAGGGATCGCACCTGCGCCTTGATGGCCACCTGCACCACAGCTTTGGCAGTGCCAGACCTTTAACCCACTGTGCCATAAGGAAACTTCCAAAACTTTTTTTTTTAACTAGTGTGTTGCGATGGTTACAGTTTCTTGTGTTTTAGGATGTATTTCAGTAATAGGTTTTTTAAGTGCCAAAATATGCATTGTCAGGTTTGTGAATGATTAGTACTAATTACATGAATAGTGAATTAGGATGTCATTCTTAACGTTTAATTTGGGGGTGTGGATTTTCTGGGATCTTTTGGTTTTTAATATATATTGCCATGACAGTTGTAAACCTGTGTGATTTTTCTTTTTAAGAAATACTTTGTGTGGTTTTTGTTTTAAAAAAAAAGGGGAGAAATGAATGTGGTTTTTTTTTTTTTTTAAACATCCTTGTAACAGCCTGACTATTGTGACAATTGATCCAGTGCGTGCTCTCAGAAGTGGTAAACCACAGTGTTTCTTCTAGTCATACTGTAAAGTGTTACCAGGATGATTTTATAATATAAAGTCACGGGAAATACGTAGATTAATTTTGTGCAAGGTTTTGGCAGTTTTTCTTGAAAGAAATGAAAGCATTCCCCCCCCCCTTTTTTAATGCTTTTCAAATTAGGTTTCTGCTTTGAATGTATTCCTTTGGCTCTTGCACTATAGTTTTGTGTGTACAAAGGAGTTTGATGTGATGAGTGACAAAGTTGCAGCAACATCTTTTCTGTAAATGTTTTTTGTCATTCCTCCTCTCCTAAAGCAAACTGTGGTTATCGGGTGTCGACGCGTGGTTTAGGTGGTAGGGCGGAAATGTAGATCCGAACAACCCGGGCTGCGGGCCACTGTCAGTGGGCCCGTGCTGTGCTGTTCAAGTCTGTATTGTTTAAGGCTCAACCGTACGTTAAAAATACCTGGGGAACTATATGCAGTCACTGGTGCTAGAACACGGTGGAAGATGATGTGAGACGAAGAATGTGTGTGTGTTGTGACTGGCTCACTTTGCTGTGCACCAGAAATTGGCATTACATTGTAAATCAACTATGATTTAAAAATTTTTTTTTTAATTTAAAAAATAAAATAATGAAGTGACAACGGTGTCACCTTAGAGACAGGTCAGCAGGTCAGTGGTCCTGAAGGAGGGTCAGTGTCCCCGGGGGTGGTTATCAGTAAGAGAACCATGACGAGCACGCGCCGGCAAGGGCGTGGAGCTGACAGGCCTGGGAGGTGACTCGGGGAGAGAAGGGCGGTTTGGAGTGGGTGGTAAGGACCCCCGGGGACCATCTGAGGCCCGCCTGTGCCCCCCGAGGCTGTGCTTTCCAGGCAGGGTTCCCCACAGAGGCTCACCCGCCTGGCGCACACCTCCTCTTGCTTGACTTCTCTCAGCGATGTCCCTCCTGCCCACGGGAGCCAGGGTCACCTGTGGGGCCTGCGTGGTGCTCGCTCGAAGGAAACCGGACCAGTGGTTCCTTCTTCGGCCAGTGTTGAGCCTTTGTATGATTTTTCTTTGAGCTGTTTTCTAGAGATTCTGTAATCTCTGACCTTGAATTACTTGTCCCTTGTAGAGATAATCAAATTATATGCAATAGCTAGGACTTTGCAGGGTACTTACGGTCCGGCATCTGACCCCCAGGAAGTCGCAGGGTGCGGGAGGGCGGGGCTTGGCGAACACGGCCGAGTCCCTATGTGAATTCCTGCTGCCTCGGCAGGTTTTTTCTCCTCAGCGTGTGATCCTCAGACCCACTGCACCGGCACCCCCAGGTTGCTCGTTAGAAATGCGGAAACGTGGACCTGCTGTTATTAGACCACGTTTTAACAAAGCCCCAGGTGACAGCCATGCACGTTAACGGCTGACCTGAGCTCAGGATGCCTTGAAGGGCGGGCTGTCTGTTCTGCAGCTCTTGAGGTGTGAGTTGTTTTCTGGGGGAAACCCTAGGTTTCCCAACAGACCAGAAGGACTGTCCAGATGGCTGCTACAGGGTCAGCCCCAGAGCCTAACCAAACCCACTTCCCTGCCCACGGCTGCCTGCACCTGGCTGTGCCACGGCGTGAGCTGCTCGCTGTCTCAGTCCATAGTCCTCAGACCTGTTGCTCAAATGCCTCTGCTGGCTCGGTGCTCACTGCTTGATCCAATTCTAGGCACCTCTGATTGTTTGAAATGCATTCCTTTTAAGTCCAGATCTGCCTCCTTAAAACCCGCACTTGAGACGCCTGCCCGGTGCTCCGTGAGTGCTTGTTGAACAGGCACTCGTTCACCTGAGGGCTCTCGAGCGAGTCTCGGACACCGCTTGTGACCTCCCGTGGCTGGGGCGGGGAGCAGAGGGGGCAGTGGGACCTCCGTGGCTGTAGAGACAGAGCCTGGGGCTTGTCTGCCCTGGTTTAAGTACTGAGCAGCCCCTGAAATCGCTTTGTCCTTGCTCTTCTGGGCGGCCGGCGGCCGGCAGCCCCCTGAAGCGTGTGCGTCCGTGCTGTGCGGCGGCCGACCGGGGGTCTGGCCCCGGGGCTCGCGGTGCCCTCTGTTGTCCTGCCCCGCGCTGTGCTCAGGAAGACGCTGGGAAGCACGGCGGCCCCAGGCAGAGCGTGTGCAGGGCCTTGTGCCGTGGGAGCAGCTCCACAGAGACGGCTGCAGGTCCGGGTAAACGGCAGCTCAACTTTCTCAGCGGGAATCTAAGCGCTGACCAGGTAGCGGCTGCTTTGCCTACTTCGTGGCGTGTCCCTCACCAGCCCGACAGAGCCTTGGGATTTGGTGTGTTTGCTCTCACTGGATTTCCAAATTGAGGACAGTTTTATTGAGAACGACTGGGGCAGCTGAATTCTGGTGAACTGAATGTTGCAAATTAACAGTGTCTGTTATACATGGAACCTGTTCGTAGAACAGTCTGTTCTCACCGGGGAAGACTGCCTTACAAAGTGATGGATGAGTCCTGGGCAGAGCCCACGAGCACACTTGGCCTTGTGTTTCCTGGGTCCTGGGCTCTAGAAGTATTTGCAGCGGAAGGGGAATGACGAGCAGTGGAGGGCTCAGTGGAGTGCTTTGAAGATGCGCTGGTGGCAGAAATGCCACTTGTCACTCAAGGGAGAGGAGCCTGTGCTGCGCCGAGATGTGCTGAGCTGGTGCTCTAGACCGGTGGGGTGTGAGACGGGCATTGAGCTCTGAGAAAGGAGACGAGATGTAAGAACGGTAAAAAGAGGAGGTGACGTGTACGACTGATTAACGTAGAAGGCTGTGTTCTTCATGAGCTTCACTGACGCCATACGGATGAAGCGTTGGCGCTCTGTTCGTGTTTGTTTAGCCCCAGGGCCCTGAGGGCTGCAGCGTGGACGCTCAGCTCACCTCACCCGAACCACGGCTGCCGGGGTGAGGTGGGATCCAGACGGACTGCCCTCCCTGTGTGAGGCGAGATCCAGATGGGCTGCATGCTGGTCCTGCCTCGAGGGCATGTTCTGGGAAGAGGCAGTGAGCCGCTGCTTCAGATACAGGCCTGGAGCTGCAGCCTTACGCCGTTGGTCGAGCTTAGGTGGACTTGTTGCTCCCGGCTGACCCTGTGCTCTACACACAGACCTGTGCTCGCATCGCGTCCTGGGGCCCTGCAGAGTGCCCACCTGCCGTCTGCGCAGCCAGCCCGCTGGCGTGGGAAGCAGAGCCCCACAGGCGCGGGGGAATTCGGGGAAGAATCACTGCTGCCTGCGAGACCAGGAGGACACTCACGGGGAGGACGCGGTCTTGAGCTCCTAAACTTAGTCTGTGGTTGCTTTTCCCTGACAGCCGCCTTCCCGTCATCTGTCACCCCGTAGGAAATGCCTGTGTCTCCTTGCCCTGAAACGTTTGTTATCTAATAGCAGTATTTGGATTCAGATTGAGCCATGCCTAAATGTCAGAGACCTTTTTTATTCTTTTTTCTTTTTTGACCGCCCTGGGGCATACGGAGTTCCCTGGCCAGGACCGAATCTGAGGCAGCGCTGTGACCTACGCAGCGGTGGCGGCAGCTCCAGATCCTTAACCCACTGCACTGCCGAGAACGAGCCCAAGTTCCTGCCACGGCAGAGACGCCTGCGGTCCCGTCGTGCCCCAGTGGGATCTTTTTTTATTTGTTCATATTTTGCTTTCTTAGTCTCTAAATTGTTAGAAATATCAAGTGCCAAGTGCTTACTTGTCCTCAGATAGGTATGTTTTCTTTTAAGATAAAAAATATACAGATGTTTACGTTTAGGAAATAAATGTTTTTAACACAAACTACATTGGCCATGTGAGCAGCTTCTGTGGGAAGTACTGGCTGTTCTGTGAGTGGCTTTTGGGCTTGGGCGTGGCGTTAGCCCTGGGATGGGGAATTTTGGCTGAAAGGATGGTGGTTGGGGAAGTGTGGCCCCAAGTGGACTATGGTAGGAAGAAGTCATTGCTGAGGCACGGCTGTTGCATCTTCATCCAGAAACAGAAGACCTCGTTGATTTAAATTCCTCTCCACAGTTTGTCAGTATGTGTATTCAGTGTGGTCTGGGTCTGGTTTTTCTTATAACACAAGATGGTAGAAAAATAAGTCATCCTACCGTCATCACTTTCTTTTTTTTTCTTTTTTTGGGGGGGTCTTTTTTGGGCCACAGGTCCAGCATGTGGAATTTCCTAGGCTAGGGGGTCTAATCTGGCCTGCACCACAGCTCACCGCAACGCCAGATCCTTAACCCACTGAGTGAGGCCAGGGATCGAACCTGCATCCTCATGGATACTAGTCTGGTTCATTACCGATGAGCCACGAGGGGAGCTCCTCCTTTTTTTTTTAAATGGCTGCACCGTGGCATTTGGAAGTTCCCAGACGAGGGGTTGTATTTGAGCAGCAGCTGCAACTGACACCACAGCTGCGGCAGTGTGGGCTTCTTTAACCCATCGCGCTGGTCTGGGGAGCAGACCCCCACCTCCATATCAACCCAGGCTGCTGTAGTCAGATTCCTAACCCACTTGACCACAGCGGAAACTCCAGTCACTTTCCTTTTTTTTCCCTTTTTCCCTTCCTTCTGTCCTCCCTTCCCTCCTTCTTTCCTTTTTTTGCTGCCCCGAAGCATGTGGAGGTCCTGGGCCAGGGAACAGATCCGAGCTGCAGATCCTTTAACCCACTGCGCCAGGGAGCGAACCTGCATCCTGGTGCTGCAGAAACGCCACCAGTCCCAGTGTGCCCCAGGGGGAGCTCCTTACTTTCCTTTTTATATCATAGCTCCTTTTTTTTCCTTCTGTTTCCCATTTTAATTACTGAAATCTCTAACAATGACAGACTGTCACAGGGGACAGTAAATGTGTATGGCGATTCAATCAAAGTTCTCGGAAAGAGCACATTTAGCAATCTGGGATAATGCGGGACGATGGGAGATAAAGCGCCATTCAGCATGGGTCCTTTCTGTCATTTTACAGACATGTTAGTATTAGACCAAGGCCCAAAACGTGTAGTGTGTAAACCAGTTTCTTTTCTAAGATGTAGCATTGTTTGTCGTCGTTTTTTATCTTACTTTGAACCACTTATACCCAGTACTGTATCCTGCAATAGACTGTTTCACTTAATTAACAAAATCAAAAGTGACTTCTGACCATATTTATAGAGGACATAAATGTTTATATCATTAAAGTGTTTGTATAACCAAAAATATAGTAACAAAGATGAAAATGCCTCCACTTTCTTTTAGAAAATAGGATTTTATGAGGTTCCTGCATCTTTAATGCCTTTACTATTGCTTGATAATGAATAGTTGATACATCACAGTTCTTTCAAAAAATTTATCAGTTTCAGGAGTATAATGGCATGTGTTTACAGTTTTGAGGAGTATTAACTATTGGAAAAAATACTTTTAAGAGTATTGCCCATGGTTTATTTCAGCCATGCACGTGTCATAAAGTGTACCTTGGGAATTGCTTTTAATGTATAATAATGAGGTGCTCAGTGTGTATAATTGTGTCCAATGAGTGTTAATGAGTTTGAGATTTGTATACCCTTATTAGAAAAGTTGAGTATAGAATGTGTAATTATTAAGTTTTTGGGTTTTTTTTTTTTACACATTTCAGTGTAATTAAGCTACTCTGATAAGTATTTGAGTTGTTTGTGTTATAGTTGCACTGGTGGTCATGTGAGAATATTGTATATAATGGTCTGAATTTTAAAGAAAGGCTTTGTGATACTGTTTTATTTATCAAAGATCGTATGTTATAAGCTGCTCTTTTATAACATGACGCTAAAGTTTGGGAAAGTTGAAAAGAAAGGAACTCTTAAGAATAAGAATAAATGGTATGACATAAGATTTATGCCGTATGGCAAGTGGTCACCAAATTAGGACATTTGAATGGATGAACAGATGGATCAGTGGATGTTTGGGTTCATCTCTGTTAACTTGGAAGCCCTTGGGAACGGGGCTCTTCAGTCTCCTGGGGTAGCTGGAGAGAACGCCCTGGAGCCCGGCCAGGCCACACCGTGGGAGCAGAGGCTGGCTGCTCAGGAGAGCATCTTGAGACTCAGTTGAGTACCAGCAGTGCCGAGGTGGCACCTGGGTAAATGGAGCTCATGCACAATGGCCAGACATTGATCGTCACTCATTTCGGCTCGATAGGCACTCGGTCCAGTGCAGTATTTCTTGAACAGCTTCATGTAACAGAGAGCTCAGATGGTGCCCTCCTTTCTGGGAAACTCATAGCAAAGAAAAGCATAGTATTGCCTGGTCCCTGGATGCCTAAGTTTCGGGAAAGTGCGATTTTGTTATTTGGAGGATGGTGTCATAGATCTTAAGTAAGTTATCCATAAGTAACAGAACTGACCGGGTCCCTCCTCTGCTCCTTCTGCTAATCCTTCTGTACCTGTGCAGGTGAGCAGCTAAGGGCCCAGGGAGTGGCAGCAGGAGGGGCTCCTTGGCTCATCTCAGTGGTGGCTGATGACCCTCAAAGAGTCAGAAACTTTCTGTTGTCACGTATTTGCCTTTTCCCCAGAACTGGCTTTTTATGAGTCTCCAAATTAATACATGCCAATTTCAGTGAAGCAGCCTCTGGTTTTGTGGTCCGCTGCTTTCTAATGGAGAAGCCGAGTTAGCTATTTGCTCTGCAAGTGCTGCCATGCAGGACAGGTGAATGGAAGAGGAGCCTCGTCTCTGTACAGCTCGGTTCTTGGCAGCCTTTCCCACGCTTCATAACATACGTGGGTGGTCTTCTGATGAAATGTGACTTGCTTTTCAGTAGTTTTTAAATCATTTGCGGACTTCTCCCTTTTACTTATCTTCTTTGTTTGTCTGTTTGTTGTTATAGCCATCCTGGGGTCTCCAGCTAGTGGAATTCAAAACACAATTGGTTCTGTGGGCACAGGCCAACAGAGTGCCACTTCTTTAAGTAACCCAAATCCCATAGACCCCAGCTCCATGCAACGAGCGTATGCTGCTCTTGGACTCCCCTACCTGAACCAGCCCCAGACGCAGCTGCAGCCTCAGGTTCCCGGCCAGCAACCAGCACAGCCTCAAACTCACCAGCAGATGAGGACTCTCAACCCCCTGGGTAGGTGAAAGAACTCTTGAGAATTTCTGTCTCAAATGCAGCATTGGGAATGACAGTCTTCCTAGAAACCCAGGGCTGTT
This sequence comes from Catagonus wagneri, assembly GCA_004024745.2. Taxonomy (NCBI): domain Eukaryota; kingdom Metazoa; phylum Chordata; class Mammalia; order Artiodactyla; family Tayassuidae; genus Catagonus; species Catagonus wagneri. Next base: position 6,249,943 of record PVHT021183594.1, read on the forward strand.
TTAACTTTAAATTCAAGGTAGTGTATGTATTTATATCATGATGGTATCTTTTAAATGACTGAGAAAAACTTCCGGGGAAAGTCTGCAGTGTTGGGTGCCCTGTAGATGTTATAGGCTCATAAAATGAGTAGTATTTGCAAATGAACCAACATTATTGCTGCTCTGTCTAGACAGCTTGCTTGCTTGCTTGCTTGCTTTCTTCGTCTTTTTTTTTTTTTAAACATGTGGAGGTTCCCAGGCTAGGGGTGGAATCAGAGCTGTAGCTGCCGGCCTACACTGCAGCAATGCCAGATCCGAGCCCCGTCTGCAACCTACACCACAGGTCACGGCAATGCTGGATCCTTAACCCACTGAGCAAGGCCAGGGATCAAACCTGCAACCTCATGTTCCTAGTCGGATTCATTTCCACTGAGCCATGATGGGAACTCCTAGACAGTTTTCATAAAGATGTTTCGTATGACTCAGAATGCAGAATCTCACAAGTTAGAATTAGAGTTGTGCTGCGTTCATTGACTTTCCATAGACTCTCCATTTGATCTGAAACTTGAAGGTGAATGAACACGCGGCTCCTGGCACGTCTTGGCTGGAGGTGACCAGCCTGCACAGTCAGAAAATCTTTCCTATCTTAGATTTTTCCATGTATTAGAATTTCCTAGTGTCATCTCAACCCATTAATTGCCAGTGTTTGGTCATTTGCTCACACCCCTCCAAAGTTTTTGCCATCTCTGCATATTGTTTTCTTTTCTTTGTTCTCTTTCTTTCTTTCTTTCTTTTTTTTTTTTTTTTTTGTCTTTTTAGGGCCGCACCTGTAGCATGTGGAGGTTCCCAGGCTAGGGGTCTAATTGGAGCTACAGCTGCCAGCCGACACCACAGCCACAGCAACTCAGGATCGGGTCACATCTGCGACCTACACCATAGCTCATAGCGACGCCAGATCCTTAACCCACTGAGAGGCCAGGGATCTAACCTACATCCTCATGGATGCTAGTCAGATTCGTTTCCACTGAGCCACGACGGGAACTCCTACCTACTGTTTCTTAATATTTTTCTTTAAATTGACATAGTCCTTTCTTTTCAACTTAGGCTTAAGCCAATCAGTTATGTCAGTCAAATTAAGTCAAGGTTGTTGTGCTAGTTTGTTTTGTTTTGTTTCTTGTTTTTGAAATTAATTTATTTATTTTGCTTCTTAGGGCCACACCTACGGCATATGGAGGTTCCCAGGCTAGGGGTCTAATCCGAACTACAGCCTCCAGACTACACCGCAGCCACAGCCACGCAGAATCTGAGCTGCGTCTGTGACCTCCACAGCTCACGGCAACGCCAGATCCTTAACCCACTCAGCAAGGCCAAGGATCGAACCCACATCCTCACGGTTCCCAGTCAGGCTCGTCTCCGCTGCACCGCGCTGGGACTCCCGCTGTGCTGAGTTTTGTTCTTTTCCTGAAAACTATTTTAACCTTAAAAGTGACCAGTTTGAAAAGGTCTCATTTATTGCCTTTTGGAAAACAGCTGCCCTGATGGATCTCTTCCTCTGGCTGGCTCGGAGGCCGGGCTGGAATTCCAGAACCCGGGTGCCGTCCAGCTGCACTCCTGCTGAGGGCCGCATCTGCAGCAGGACTGTTAGCCTCGCTTTGTCTCAACTTTTTCTTACTTCACAATGACTGTCGTAGACCAGTTGGCCTTTTCTGTTCTTTACCTGCACTTAAGTTCTGTGAGTTTATCTTCTGATAAGCAAACAAAAACCAAAATATGACAGAAATATGTGAGAGGTCAGCTTACTTGTTTAGATCATGATATTAATGAAGCCAGAATCAAAACGTGAAGCTGCAGATGAATCATTTCTAAATTTTTCTTTCCACAGTCGTAGAGTACTCATGATACCAGCTAGCCTCCATAGAAATGCCTTATTTTAGTTGTAAAGTGTAGTGGGAAGGTGTCTGCGTGTGAATTTTTACAATTCAGTCACCGTTATTCTGGAAATCCCGGAATTCCTGCTCTGGTGTTTATTTTTATAACTCATAAGAATCACTTATTTATATGTGACTTATTATTTATCTGTTATCAGGACTTTGATGTGCACCTGAGAATTTAGGAGTTGGTTGATTTCTTTTTGTCTTTAAAGGAAATAACCCGATGAACATTCCAGCAGGCGGAATAACAACGGATCAGCAGCCCCCAAGCTTGATTTCAGAATCAGCTCTTCCAACATCCCTGGGGGCCACCAAGTAAGACTTTTGTTTCATTTGCCTCTTATCTTAGTGACAGTCACCCATGACAGTGGGCTGGAAACCACGCAGAACTCTTCATTCTTTCTAAATCTGTGGCAGAGATGATAGTTTAGGCAGGAGCGGGGTGCTGTCTCTCCCCCGTCCCCGCTGTATCGTCTGTAGGAGAGGTGATAACGTTACAGTCCCGTGGGGCTGAAGACCCTGCTTGGCTGAGTGCTCTTCTTCCCTCAGCCCCCTGATGAACGACGGCTCCAGCTCGGGAAACATCGGCACCCTCAGCACCCTGCCCACGGCAGCACCGCCCTCCAGCACCGGCGTCCGCAAAGGCTGGCACGAGCACGTCACTCAGGACCTGCGCAGCCACCTGGTGCACAAACTGTACGTGGCCCCCGTTGTTCCCGTGGGGTGGAAGCGCTGGCTGAGGTGGTGGCACAGTTGAGCGGTTGCGTCGACGTCTGATTCAGTTCCTAAGTGGTCTCCTGGGCCCCTGGCAGCCGAAGGGGCCGTGCACCTGTTGAGCGGCCAGAGGACCCCAGACCCTGGTGGTGTCAGAGCGTCTGCGGCTCTGCCCTGCAGGGGGCCAGACCTGTTTCCTAAGCCCTGGGTGCACCGGGGAGCCAGCATTAGCTCAGAAGCTTTGCTTTATTTTATGGTTCAAGGTTATAGTTGAGGAGGCCTCAGAGAATTGGAGGAATATGGGCTTAGTACAGACGGTTTGATAATGCTGTCATGCGCTGTAACATTAAGGAAACTAACACTTAACTTTCTCCAATTAGTTAAGTTGAAGGTGATGTTAATCAACTCACTTGCATTGGAAGGTTTTTTCCCTTCATTATTTTAATCAAAAAAATTTTTGGTAAAAAAAAAAGGGAACCTCCATATGCCATGTAGCCCTAAAAGACAACAACAACAAAACAAATTTTGGTAATAAATAGTTTAAAAATTAGGAATTCAGAATCATTAAAATCATATTATTCTTGAGATGATCCTTACTGTTAATAGTAAAATATTGGTGAGTTTCACGTGTAGATAAGTTACAGGTCAGGGTTATCTCCAGAGTGACTTCATTTGTGTGTTCATAAACCAGGCAGGAGAGATTTGGGGTTTCTCTTAACAGTGTACTGCCGCAAAGGTAGGTGTTGTTTCTTCTCTTTCCCTGTCATGTAAAATGGTAGAAAGTTGACCTTGTTGTCTTTCAGTGTCCAAGCCATCTTCCCGACCCCTGACCCCGCAGCCCTGAAGGATCGCCGCATGGAGAACCTGGTGGCCTATGCGAAGAAGGTGGAAGGGGACATGTACGAGTCTGCCAACAGCAGGGTGGGTTGCCTTTGTGTCCCAGCCCCTGTGGGAGCTGCAGCTGCACCTGTGCAGAAACAGGGACATCTGTCCGCCTGGGAGACTCAGCGCTCGAGGACGCTGACCGGGGGTCTTCCCGGTTAGAACACAGCGTCCCTGCCTGCACAGCCCCTGTCTCCAAGAGCTGCAGACTACAGATGTCTCTTCTGTAACAGATGAAATGGCTTGTTTTTTTTCTTTTCTGGTTTTTTTTTTTTTTTTGGCCCTACGCATGGCATATGGGGTTCCCAGGCCAGGGATCAGATCGGAGCCAGGGTTGCGACCTAAGCCGCAGCTGTGGCAGCACTGGATCTGGATCCTTTAACCTGCTGTGCCAGCCGGGGGAGTCAGACCTGTGTTGTGGCGCTGCGGAGACACCGCCATCCTGTTGTGCCTTAGTGGGAACTCTGATGAAGCCGACGGGGACGTTGGTTACAGTGCCTGTTCTGTGTTGTTGCCAGTGAGTTGCCGAGAAGGGGTTCAGCTGCGGGATGAACCATAATGCGGACCCGGAACCTGCTGTCTCACACGTCCTGTGATGTCCCCGGGTGTTGAGTGCTCACCTGTGCCAGTGTGCTCAATTAAAAAGTTCGTTGGGCTGTTAGAACACGTAAAAACAGCTTTTTTTTCTTTTTTTTTTAACAACTAGTGTTGGATGTTTTTGCTTTTCAGGATGAGTACTATCACTTATTAGCAGAGAAAATCTACAAGATACAAAAAGAACTAGAAGAAAAACGGAGGTCCCGCTTACACAAACAAGGCATCTTGGGGAACCAGCCTGCCTTGCCAGCCCCTGGGACGCAGCCGCCTGGCATACCGCAGGCTCAGCCTGTGAGACCGCCAAGTAAGGACTGCCTTTCCAGCCCTCACTCTGCCTCCTTGTTTCTCCTTTGTATTTGGGATGATTTCTGAGCACGTAGAATCTTGTTCTCGGGAAGCCTGCACATAGAAAACTGTGGCCGTGGCCGTGGCCGTGTGCAGTGGCCCGCGTTGAGAAGTCGCGTCCCCGTCCTGGATGGGCCTGTAGAGGGCGAGCCGGCGTCGGGCTGCTCAGTGCGCTTGCACCCGTTGACGGGATTTCTCTGTAAGTCCGAAGGATTATTTTCAGTAATGCTGTTTTTCTGCCATTGCAGATGGGCCCCTGCCCCTGCCGGTGAATCGCATGCAGGCCTCGCCAGGTACTGAGCCACTGCTGTCAGTCGTGTTTTGGTCTAGCGTTCAACAGCCACAGGTTGATTGGTTTGTCCTCCTCCCTCTGTGTTTCTCGGCAGCCTCTTCTCTTCCTCCTCCCGTTCCTGCCTCCTGATGGGCACAACTCGTGTACCTGTTGCGGTGGAACGTTTGGAGGTCATAGGGAGGTTTTCCAGGGGGATCAGGGTTAATCCTTTTTTGGTTTGTCTGTTTTTTGGGTGGACAAGGGAAGACATTGCTTTTAGGAAGAGTCTCCCAGAAAAGGCATCGTGGGCGGGGAGAGAAGCGCTCCTGACGTGCCGAACGTAGCGCATCGAGCTTGTGCTGGGGCAGGGGCGCCGCCGGGTGAGGTGGGGAGAGTGCGCAGGCTGCTCTGGGTCCCGCGGAGCTTGGTCAGGGAAGGTTTGTGCTCAGAGAACCCTCGTCGGCTGGGCTCTTGGCAGCAGGTCTGCACAGCCTTCTGAGGTTCTTTCTCATGTTGAGATTCTTTGTGTTGGTGATGGTTGAAGCAATCATTTTAGTTTGGGAGTTTGGGGGTGAGGGTCGTTTCAGAGCGTTTACAGCTCTTGTCAAATTGAGACTTGAACAGTAGGAAGATTTTACTGGTTGTGAAATAAAATAATGACGCTATCCGCATCCCCAAGCAAGGCCTTCCTGCTGTGTGTAGAGAAGTTGAAGAGGGGAGAAGAGGCCCATTTAAAGGTGTGGTAAGCGTTCCCATTGTAGCCCAGCGGGTTAAGAACCCAACATAGAGTCCGTGAGGACGCAGGTTCGATCCCTGACCTCGCTCAGTGGGTTGAGGATCCAGCACAAGTTGCGGTGCCGACCAGCAGCTACAGCTCCGATTTGACCCCTAGCCTGGGAATTGCCATATGCCACAGGTGACCATATAAGGAAAATAAGCAAATAAATTTTTAAAATAAAAATAAAGATGTGGTAATTGTACTGCATACTGAAAAAGACCTAGTAGATAAACTAATTGTGTGGAGGAAGCTTTTCAGAGACTTCTTTAGATGGACTAGATGTGAGTGGTGACAGAAAACAAGAAATAGAGACCCTGAGCCTTACGAGAGTGGCTGGTGCTGTGTAAGGGACGGCATGGAAGGTTCTGGGTTTGGGAGCTGATGAGGTAGCTCTTGTGGTTGTTGCTGTTGCTAAATCCGGCCAGGCTTGCTACTCGATCGAGGCAGCTCTGGAGCAGAGTGTGGAAGGAGGTGTTTTCTGAGGAAGCACAGGCCCGCTTCCCAGCACATCAAGGTTTGAAAAGGGGCCTTTTATGGTGCTATTTCTTCATATATCTTCCTCTGTTATTTAGTACAGTCCTCCTGGAGAGGGGGACACCTTCGTATTACAGGCTTCTCGGAAAGTCCTGGGCCTGTGCTGGAACCTAGTTACTTACGTGACATTTCTAAGTGGTGCTGCGAGGGTCGCGCGTTCCTCGAGGCCCCCTGACCCTGCACCTGTGTTGGGCAGTGCCTCAAGGCTTCTGTCCAACGCCACTGTGGGGCCTCAGACTTACTGAGCCAGCATTTATGTAGAGCTCAGAGGTTAACGTGGGGAATTACGGAGGAAGAGAACCCGTGGTCTGGAGGCGAGGAGCGGCTGGTGTGCTGGCCTTCATGGTGCCGCGCCCCTGGGAGCTCGAAGGCAGAATGACGATGAGGTCTGTCCCGCGTGGAGAGGAGGCCGAGGTGGAGAACCGCCAGCCTTGGGGCACTTCCTGAACGTGTGACGTGCTTGCAGAATTAAAACCATGTCTTTAGTCTGATCCCAGATTCTCACAGTAAATGTAAAGCCTGGAAGATCTGGAAGGTCTGGGGTGATGGGAGCAGGCTTCCCAGGAGAGGAGATGAGAGTCAGGTGCACAGAAGGCTCGGAGGGTGGGCTCAGACGGTGCCCGGCCCTAGCTGCCACCTCCATCTGCTTTGTCACTCGGGCACTTTGGTGCAAGTGCTGCCCCAGCCCCGCGCGGTCGCAGCTTCCCTGCCTTTCTCCCTTCATCTCCTCGTGCTGCGCTGCCGCCCAGCCCGCCGCACCACCCTCGCCACCACCGCTTTGGTGCCGTTTTTCCTGAAGAGTCTGTTACTCAGCCACCTTTTCTGACCGAGCGATTTCCTTTCAGTTGTACTTGTAGTGTGTGTGTTCATCTTATTTTGCTTAGAGCTTACTTGGTGAGTTGTAATTCTGTTTTCCTGTGGGTGCTTTTCCTAATGAACCATTGTGGGTGTGTTTACAGGGATGAACTCATTCACCCCGATGTCCTTGGGGAATGTACAGTTGCCACAAGCTCCCATGGGACCGCGCGCAGCATCCCCCATGAACCACTCCGTCCCGATGAACAGCATGGGCTCCGTTCCAGGGGTAAGTGCTTCTGCCTGCCGCGGCTGCGCTGAGGGCCTGCTCGGCCAAGACCATCCTCTCTGCAGAGAAACGTGTTGGTTGTCTGGGAGCCCTTCCTGTGGTTCCTGCTCCCGCGGATTTGGACTGTGCTTCTTTTCCTCCGTCTCGCCCCCCCCCATTTCCCTCTCCCATTCTTTCCCCCTCCACT
>PVHT021183594.1:6258244-6370872 GCA_004024745.2 Catagonus wagneri
TTCTCTCCTCCCCATTTCCCTCTCCCATTCTCTCCCCCTCACTTCCCTCTCCCATTCTCTCTCTCTCTCTCTCGCCCCGTATTTCCCTCTCCCATTCTCTCCCCCCGTCTCGTTTTCATTACAGCAAGAATTATTTGACTACTGTTTATTTTTATTGAAATGACAAATTCATAGGAGCCCATGACATAATGAAAAGATGGGAGTTTGGAGGATGGGGCAGGCAGCCTCAGATAGGTGACCGAGAGGAACTCGTCAGCGTCTGGTGACCTAGCTTCTCCTCTCCTGAGGTGGCTTTCTTAAATGCTTCAGAGAACTCATAAAAGGCATATTTTGAACTCAAAACAATGGAATACTCTTCACTGATTTCTGCTCAGAGGACCGTGTGAAGTGGGCTCATTAGAAACCGTGCGTGAGAAACTTACAGGCAACCCGAGAGCAGAAGGTCTAGTGAGTGGTGGGTCGCTTCCTGCAAAGGAGCGGGTTTGAAGGTTTCTGTCTCTTCTGGTCTGTCTGGACGGCTGTGGCCCGTGAAGCCCTCTGAGCTCGCCGTGACCTCGTTGTCTTTCAGATGGCCATTTCCCCCTCCCGAATGCCTCAGCCTCCGAACATGATGGGTGCACATGCCAACAACATGATGGCCCAGGCGCCTGCACAGAACCAGTTCCTGCCGCAGAATCAGTTCCCGTCAGCCAGCGGGGCGATGAGTGTGAACAGCGTGGGCTTGGGGCAGCCGGCGGCACAGGCAGGCGTGTCCCAGGTACTGACCGTCGGGGCCCTGAGCCCCCACGCTCATGCAGCCGGGCTTCCCGCAGGCCTCGGCAGGTCTTAGTTCATGGGCCTGACAGTTCTAGACTAAACATTTTGTGTCCCAGCATCTCTTGACTTTTTCCCCCAGTCTCTTCCATCATTTCTACCTTCTTTGGAATGACTCTTTCCCTCTTGCGGTAAACTTCATGCAAAAGTGGAATGTATTATAGTTTTTTTGGTTTGTGTGCTTCTGTGTTTTGTTTTTTGGGTTTTTAGTTGTCATTTTCTTGGCTTTTATTTGTGTTTTTTGTTTTTGTTTTGTTTTGTTTTGTTTTGTCTTTTTAGACATACAGGGGTTCCCAGGCCAGGGGTCCAATCGGAGCTACAGCTGCCGGCCTACACCACAGACACAGCAATGTTCATGGCAACGCCGGATCCTTAACCCACTGAGTGGGGCCAGGGCTCAAACCCGCATCCTCATAGATGCTAGTCAGGTTTGTTAACCACTAAGCCACGATGGGAACTCCTGTTTGTGTACTTTAAACTCTAAGTTTTACATGTGATCCTGGGAGACACTGGATTTAAAGAGGGGGTGAAGAAAGGCCCCATGCATTCACGCCCCACGTCTGAGCCGCCCAGGCGAAGTCAGGCACAGCTGGATCATTTGTCCAGTTCTCTTCTTCTGGAGTGTGTTTTTCAATTAATCAGCATAAAGGTAGAGAGAACTATTTCCCATTCGTTTCACTGCCTTTCCCTCCCTTTTGTTAATTGTTAGAGTGTGTCACATTGCTGCTGTATACAAGTGCACATGTATTTAAAATAGACCAAGTCTTTCCCCCAAAGATAAAGTTCATTGTTTAGTTTTTTTAACATGAAGTAACACTGAGTAGAAGGCATTGACTACACCAGGTTTACTCACTGAGTACTTACAAATTAAGTCCTAATTGACATGAGTTTTATTGCACTAGCTCAGGAATCATCAGGTTTGTCCTATAAACATTTTAGCTTTGTGGGCCGTGGCTTCGTTGTCATTCCTCTGCTGTGGCACAAGGCAGGCCACCGACGTGCGTGTTCACGTGTAAGCCAGTAAGACTTTATTCATGGAAGCAAGCAGCTAGCTGGATTTGGCCATGCATTGTACACAGTTCACAGATCCCCCACTCTAGACCAGTGATCAAGGATAGCTTTTTAATTGGTCCACAAATAATTCTGAAGCATGTCCCTGGTTGACAACCACTACACTGAAACATTCAGTGTTTCAATAACTCGTTTTTTTAAAAAAGACAAATAGTGATCTTTTCTAGTGGTTTGAGCTGTGAGTGGATATCATGCAGCAGGAAGCTGGTAAGTGGAGTGCATATAAGTGTTTGTTTAAGCAGAGGTTCCCACACGTGTGTAAACCAAAGCATTAGAAACAAGTACACGTTATTGCAAGTGTCCCGATTGGAGACTTTGCAAATGTAACGTTCCCATGCAGTCAGCAGACCTTGTCAAGAAACCACAATTTATAAACAAAGAAACCATGATTGGATTTTCAGACATTTAATTCTTTAACTCTGTTGCCACGTTTTCTAATGGAACTAATTTCAGTATTTTCTGTTCCTTCTGTTAGGGACAGGTGCCTGGTGCTGCTCTCCCGAACCCTCTGAACATGCTTGGGCCCCAGGCCAGCCAGCTGCCGTGCCCACCGGTGACACAGTCACCGCTGCACCAGACTCCGCCTCCCGCTTCCACGGCCGCGGGCTTGCCATCTCTCCAGCATCCCGTGGCACCTGGGATGACTCCCCCGCAGCCAGCGGCGCCCACCCAGCCGTCAACTCCAGTGTCGTCTTCCGGGCAGACTCCCACCCCTACTCCCGGCTCAGTGCCCAGTGCTAGTCAAAGCCAGAGCACCCCTACTGTCCAGGCAGCAGCCCAGGCCCAGGTGACCCCGCAGCCTCAGACCCCAGTCCAGCCTCCGTCTGTGGCCACCCCACAGTCGTCACAGCAGCAGCCGACGCCTGTGCACACCCAGCCTCCTGGCACCCCGGTGAGTCCCTTGATCTGTCCTCTGCTGGCCGAGACTCTTAGATAAGCACTTTCCCCTAAAAAAATCTGTCGTGAAGTCGCTGCGGGTCTTACTGCAGTCACCGAGATGGTGTGCGCCCGGATCGAACCGTAACGAGCTTTGTTTCCGTCATTGGCTCCAGAGGCTCCGTCTGCCAGAACATGACCTAGGAAAATTGCCCTCCTTAACCGGGTTTGCAGAAATCAGCAGCTAAAAGAATGGGTCCTCTAGAAAAAAAGTTTTTTGGCTGCACCCGCAGCCTGCAAATTCCTGATCCAAAGACCTGTGCCATGGCAGTGACCCAAGCGACAGCAGTGACAGCACCAGATCCTTGACCGCTAGGCCACCGGGGAACTCCTCCCTGGAATTGCTAAACCGTCTGGCCCTGCAGCAGTGTGTTCCCCACGATCCTAGAGCGACGTCTTCTGAATTTGGGTGGTTTTTCTCCTGATGCCGTGAGGATTTGGTAAACAAGTCAAGTTCCTAATTGGATGTACTTTGACCTTTCCCATCAGCCTTGTTTTCCAACCGGAAGCCTTTTCTTTTTCATAACAGAACGACACACTCAGGTTAATGCCCTTCGGCAGTGCCCAGCTGCTGCTCTCCAGACGGGCCGTACCCCTGCAGGAGACACCTCCAAATCTGTCTGCTTATCAGTCTAACCTGAAAACCTCCTTCCCCCTGAAATACAGTAACTTAATCTTTGGGGCTGAGAATATTTATCTGTAAAATGTCAAAATTAATCCCCACAGCAACTCCAGGATGATGTTACTATTTATTTTATATTTTATTATTTTTTTGCTCTTTAGGGCCACATCCACGGCATATGGAGGTTCCCAGGCTAGGAGTCAAATCGGAGCCATTGCCCCTGGCCTACACCACAGCCACAGCGATGTGGGATCCGAGCCGCGTCTGGGACCTACACCACAGCTCACGGCAATGCCAGATCCTTAACGCACTGAGTGAGGCCAGGGATCGAACCCACATCCTCATGAATACTAGTCGGATTCGTATCTACTGCGCCCAAAGGGAACTCTGACATTACTATTTGCATTTCTCTGTAGGGAGTATGCTTGTTTATCCTTACTTTGTGTTTCTTCTCTCTAAATAAGATCCTTTTGTAATTTTATGTTTTGTTTTTATGTTTACTTAAAACTCCATTGAGTAAGTCTTTGAAAATTTAGAAGTTTTTTTGGAATTCCTTCTTTTATTATTTGTTTACTCCTCTACCGTGGTTCCCACAGTTAACATAAGGCTACGCACTCGTACATTCTTGTACATATCTTGTAGATACTTTATTCCCCTTCCTACAGGAGGTATATATTTATCATACAGCCTTGACCATAACCATTAATGTCATTATTGGAGGGAATTGAATTTAAAATAGGAGGTTCTATGACTTAGGCAGAAAACTACCAGAAAATAATTTTATATTGGAGTTCCCATCGCAGCGCAGCAGAAACGAATCTGACTAGGAACCATGAGGTTGTGGGTTCGATCCCTGGCCTCGCTCAGAGGGTTAAGGATCCAGTGTTGTCGTGAGCTGTGGTGTAGGTCACAGATGTGGCTCGGATCCCGCGTTGCTGTGGCTGTGGCATAGGCCGGCAGCCGTAGCTCCAATTGGATCCCTAAGGGCCTGGGAACCTCCATATGCCACGGGTGCAGTCCTAAAAAGCAGTAATAATAATAACTTTATATCAAAATGTAGAAAGCTCAGCCCTTCCATCTGTGCACTCTTAGCAAGAAGGCAGTTGTATTTCTGCCCGACGGTGCCCACCCCTGGAGGTCCTGTCGTAACTCTTACTCTTCAGTTCTCTCACGTATGGGGTTGCCTGTTAGGTCAGTGCTGCGAAGGTTAACCGGAAACTGTATGTTACGTGAACACCAGGGTTTAAGATCACCTGTATTGTCTTGTTTGCAGAGACCGATGATTCTGGTTTCTCCACAGCTTTCCCAGGCAGCAGCCAGCATTGATAACAGGGTCCCCACGCCATCGTCAGTGGCCAGCGCGGAGACCAACCCGCAGCAGCCAGGGCCCGATGTACCAATGCTGGAGATGAAGACCGAGGTCAAGACCGAAGACACTGAGCCTGATGCCAGTGAACCCAAGGGCGAGCCTGGCTCTGGGGTGAGTGCATTCCTGGGCGTGAGCAGGTGTGCGGCAGGCAGAGGCAGCGCCGGGCCCACCAGGGTGATCCTGCTTATTGTTTCAGAGTCCTATTTGGCTGTGGTTCAGGTAGGACAGAGATGAAAGACAGATTGGTTGTTTTTATGTTTTAGGTACTGATTTATTTTATTTTGTCAGAATTCAAGAGCCCTAGCTTATATTTTAAACGTTTGAATCGTCCAGCAGCTTTCTCCTTGCCGTTGTTCATCCATCTGGAGTTCGGCCAAGTTAGGCCGCAGGAGGAGTGTGGCCTTTTACTAACTAACCTGAGGTGGAAGCTGGAAACCCTGCCTATAAATTGTGTTTTGTTCGGCCCACACAATATTTTAAAATAGGAAATTACAAATAGAACTCTAGATTTCTGGCTTTTTAAAAAAGTGAGCAGCTCCGCCAGCATCGCGCTGGTGTGCGATCCTAGTCTGGACAGAGCACCAGCTGTGGCATCCAGGTGCGTCTTGGGCTCTCGAGTTTGCCAGAGTCTCCGCCACTCCCCGCTGCCTCACACCAACCCCTGCTGCTTTCTTTTACTTTGCTTGCCTGGCCCCTGAGCAGTTGGCTTTTTGATCACTCCCAGTTTTGAGGCAGTTCTTGTTCCAAACCTGAAATATTCACATGTAAAACTACTGAGCAGATAACGGTGTTTACAGTGTGTAATCACATTTTTAGCACTCTAGCATGTAAAAATTTTTTTATTTTGGGGGGCTATAATTCCACTGTTACTGTATTAAAACGATTCATTTTGCCCCTTCTCGTGGGAGAGAAGAGGAATGATCAGTGGCAGCTCTGGGCGGGGAAAATCTTTAACAAGCCCCTGTAGATTCTGAAGAGCCTTCCAGTAAAGCGGAGTTAGAATGAAGGTCTTTGATAGTTATGTATTGTTATCTGTAATTTTGTTTTTCTTAAGATGATGGAGGAGGATTTACAAGGATCTTCTCAAGTTAAAGAAGAAACGGACACAACAGAGCAGAAATCGGAACCAATGGAAGTAGATGAAAAGAAACCCGAAGTGAAAGTTGAAGCTAAGGAGGAGGAAGACGGCAGCGCCAACGGGGCGGCCTCTCAGTCCACTTCTCCTTCGCAGCCTCGCAAAAAAAGTAGGTCACGTTCCCGGGAGCTTAGTCAACGGTGCTGCTTTCCATTGTGTTGGGATTCCATACTACGGAGTAAAAGCTGAAGTAGAAAAAAGATTCCAGGCGTTCTCTTGTGGTGCAGTGGGTTAAGGATATGGTGTCACTGCAGCAGCTTGGGTTGCTGCTGTGGCATTGGTTTGATCCCTGGCCCAGGTACTTCCACATGCCATGGGCTCAGCCAAAAATATAAATAAAATAATTGGAGTTCCCGTCATGGCTCAGTAGTTAATGAATCCGACTAGGAACCATGAGGTTGTGGATTCGATCCCTGGGCTTGCTCAGTGGGTTAAGGATCCGGCGTTGCCGTGAGCTGTGGTGTAGGTTGCAGACGCGGCTCGGATCCCGCATTGCTGTGGCTGTGGCAGAGCTCAGCAGGTATAGCTCAATTTGACCCCATAGCCTGGGACCTTACATATGCTGTACGTGTGGACCTAAAAAAAAAAAGAAATCCATTTATCCTTCTTATCCACCATTCCTCAACTTTGGACTCGAGGGTGAGAGCCTGCAGGCTTTATGGCAGGAAAGGAGGAGCGGCCATTGCCCAAGGTGCAGCCACGAGCGGCCTGTGCAGGGAAATAACCAAATGCTTCATGTTAGGGACGCTGTCACCATGGCAGTACGTGTGCACTGGAGTCTGTAGGTCTCTGCTGACACGGACAGGAAACCACGTGGCCAGAGTCAGGGGGCAGGAGATTAGAACCCAGGGACTCTTGCAGCAGGAGGGCGCGGCAGGTAAGTGCCGACGCTTCACCTTCTGAGAGAAGCAGGATGAGCCGGGTGCCCAGGAGAAGCTGGGTGGGATTCGTTAGAGACGCGTCCAAAGTAAGGAGGCGACGGGGTGTCAGGAAATTGTTAGATGACTGTAGAGATGTCAGGCGGGGCTCAGGGAGTCCAGGGCTGGGGCGACACACTTAGGAAAGATGGCGGAAAGCTGTTTGAGGCTGGTGCTGAGCAGTTTTGCTCCTGGAAGAGACCTTGGAATTCATGAAGTATAGCAGCCCTCTTCAGACTCCAGAAAATCGAGGACCCCAGAGAAGGTTTTGTCTGTGTGGATCCCGTCACTACTCTTATTAGATTTCTTTTTTTTAATTATTTACTTAAAAATAAGTCAGTTACATGGCACCCGTTAAATAACACAGTTTTATGGAAAATAACTTCCAAAACAAAAATCGGGCAGTGCCAGAGCTTCTTACAATGTCTTTACTCGGAGAGTTGGGTCACACAGCTGGCTTCTCGTAACCACCTCTGCCCTCACTCTCGCTTCACAGTGTTGGTTGAGGTACGCAAGGAGAGTCAGCCCTGCTCAGATAAGCAGTTAAGAGCAGTGTTTGAGGAGCCTTTTCAGGTGACTGTGGGTATCTTTTAATACTGCACCAAAACTCAACAAGTGAAGTTTCTTAAAGGTTGGTTGCGTGTGAAATCTGAATCCATGGCACCGGATCTCTTACCCTGTGTGACATCGGACTCCATTTGTCTTTCTTGTCCTGTGAGGGGTCTTTGGCCGCTGTGTGATTTTTTTTCTAATATAGTCCTTTGATCCTCTGAGTTTATTGGGCTGAGTTACGCACATCTTCCAAATGTTTACATACTTCATTGTGGGAATTAAAAAAAAAATTTTCTTTTTTTGTCTTTTTAGGGCCACACCCATGGCATATGGAGGTTCCCAGGCTAGGGGTTGAATTGGAGCTGCAGCCGCAGGCCTACACCACAGCCACAGCCACACAGGATCTGAGCCGCATCTGCAACCTACATCCTAGCTCACAGCAATGCAGGATCCTTAACCCACTGAGCGGGGTCAGGGATCAAACCCGCATCTTCTTGGATACTAGTTAGGTTTGTTACTGCTGGGACACACAATCATCGTGTGCTATTTTTAAAAATCACATTAATTAATATAATTGTGAGTCTCCTCAAGAAGTCTTAAAAGCTTTGCAAGCTGTCTAACTCATGTGGCAGATACATGTTTTTCCAAATTCTAATTTTGGATGAAAGTCCAGATTTTATCATTGCTCACAAATAGTGTCAGTGGTCCCGTAAATAACTGGCATACTTTGTCCATTTGGGGTAAGTGTCCGCCACATACCAAGATCTGAATAATCATAGCTTGTTGGAGTTATCATCATAGCACAGCGGTTAACGAATCCAACTAGGAACCATGAGGTTGTGGGTTCGATCCCTGGCCTTGTTCAGTGGGTTAAGGATCTGGTGTTGCTGTGACTGTGGTGTAGGCCGGCGGCTACATACAGCTCCTATTAGACTCCTAGCCTGGGAACCTCCATGTACCATGGGTGTGGCCCTAAAAAGCAAAAAGAAAACCCTGAAAAAAAGCAGTCACTTCAGCTCTCAACACTCAAGTGCTTTATGACTGCTTCCCGGTTTATCAGATGGAATAAAAGATGTGTGTCCAAGGGCTGAGGTTTAATCAAAGTAAGGGTTTTCATTCCCTCCTGAGGGACGTTCCTAGGTGTAGCTGGCGTTTGCCCCTGTGTGTTCGCTGCAGAAGCAAAGAACGGATGGACAGGTGACCACTAAGGCAAGCTGGGCGCTGCAGCCAGGTCAGCACGCAGTCCAAAGGGCAAGTGATGACTTGGTGTCACCAGGACAGTTGTTTGATATTGCAGAAGTGAACTGATTTCTCAGACCCCTAGAGAGGGCCTCGGTGGCAGTGCCAAGACTCTGTGGTATGTCTGCGCGCTCTGTCGTGGCAGTCACCAGCCACAGATGTGACGGGTGGAACCGAGTTTATTTTATTTAGTGTTGGCTCATTTCCATTCAAGTCGTCCCATTTGGCTGCTGGCTGCCATATTAGACAGTTTGGGGGTCTCCAAGGCATCCGTGAGCCACCGCTGCTGTGGTGCCCCATCCCGGTTATCTAGAGAAGTTTTTGATGCCAGAGAAGTGGAGTGACTTGCTCACGGCGTGCCACCCTGATCACTAGTGGTGGATTTGTTTCAAGTACAGTTTCTGACCACTGCTTCCACTCATGTGGAGTCTCACTACATCAGTGGGGTGGTTAAAGGCAGGACTTTGAAGGTGAATCTTCTTTGGCATAGGTATTAAACAAACGTTTAATGAACAAATGAATCATCCTCCAAAGTGAGACAAGGCCGCGTTACTTTTGATTGTCACTGGGAAGACAAGAGGGTCTGGAGCAGGGCCGCAGGGCATGCGTGTTTGAGGCTTTGTGCATCATGAGGTTTCTTTTATAGCTGCTGAACTCTGTGTTGCGCTGGCAAAGCGGCCACGGAGAGCAGGCGCCCAAATGGGCATGGTCATGTTCTTATAACGCTGTACGTTTGCAGACTAAAAAGTGATTTTGTGTGACTCACGCACCCTGAGATACTATTTTTTTTTCTAACCATTAAAAAACTGAGAAACCATTCTTATCTCACTGGCCATACAGAAGCGGGCAGCTGGCCACGTTTGGCCTGTGGGTCGTGCTTTGCCGACCCCTGGTCTAAAAGAATGAAAAAGCTCTTGACTGTTATTCAGAGAAAACCAGATGCTGCTTCGTCTCCGTGAAAACAGACTAGAAGAAAAGGGGTTAGCTGCAGGCGGGCCCCACAGGGCACATCTGCCCCTGGACCAGGCCTCCGCGCCTGCTGGGGAGGGTCTGCTGGGGGGGCTGCACCGGGGGTCTCGCGTGCCCGCCGAGTACCCAGGTGAGCTCTGGAGCCCCTGAGGTCCGGCAGGGCACCTACGCTGTCCTGGCTCTGATGCAGGCAGCGCTCTGGAGACTGCGCAGCCGCTGTTTTTCTCTCTCACAGAGCACGGCGCCTACCAGCTGGAGACTTCTAAGTTCTTACACTATTTTAATCTGACTTAGAAATTAGAGTTTATCACACATCAAAATCCAAAAGAACCTTAGTGGGGAAAGCTCACATCATGTAGAACTTCCGCCATCAGAACTCCTTGGCAGTGTTTGCTGTTGGTCATTCTTCGTGTGCTGGAGCGCGTGTGAGTCGGAGGGTCCGTGACGCTCCCTGCTGACCGCCTGCCTCTGTGTAGCCGGAAGGGGGTCGGCCAGAAGGCTGCAGAGACAGGTACACGTGCCAGGGCCCAGTGCAGGACTCTGGGCAAATGCCTATGGCGTATGAAAGTTCCCAGGCCAGGGATCAAACCAGCGCCACAGCAGTGACAACGCCATGTTGCTCACCCGCTGAGCCACCAGGAAACTCCAAAAAATGCTTATTTTTATAACTCTGTTATTGCATACATTTGTTGATAAGGTTGTGATACAGAACCGTTCGTTCCCAGTGGTCTGAGTTTACTTCAGCCAAGGACAGAAAAGCTTCCTCAGCAGAGGAGAGACCTCTTCCAGTGAAAACGGCTTTATCTCCACCCGTCCGACTGACGAGTGAAGCAGATTTGGGAGTTAGCTCCATTTTATCCTATTCCAACGAAGTTTTAGTAGTGGAAACCTTTTTGTTGAACAAGCAGACCTCTCAGTGTGGTATTTTGCCTCATGATGGGGGTGCAGTGTTTAAAAACCCTGGTGTGGCTGTGTTATTAGAATCCCTGAATTATAGCTTTAGAAAGACCCTGGACTACGATGAATGGAGCCTTTGGAAGCTTCTCGGCTGGACCTTCTCAGAAGCAGCCCAGGCTTCCATTTGAAATGTGACTGAGGGAGTTCCTGTTGTGGCACAGCGGAAACGAATCTGACTGGTATCCCTGAGGACGTAGGTTCGATCCCTGGCCTCGCTCAGTAGGTTAAGGATCTGGTGTTGCCGTGAGCTGTGGTGTAGGTCACAGACATGGCTCGGATCCTGTGTTGCTGTGGCTGTGGCGTAGGCAGGAGGCTATAGCTCTTTTTTGACCCCTAGCCTGGGAACCTCCATATGCCCCAGGTGCATTTTTCCTAAAGGAAAAACTGAAGTGTGATGGAGGAGGAGTCTGGGTTCCTTGTAAACAGCGTTGTTGCCTCTGTTTCCCAACCGCAGTCTTTAAGCCGGAGGAGCTGCGCCAGGCTCTCATGCCAACCCTAGAAGCGCTGTACCGGCAGGATCCCGAGTCCCTACCTTTTCGGCAGCCTGTAGATCCCCAGCTCTTGGGAATTCCAGTAAGTTGGTATCATTAAAACGTACTGTAACTGTTAGAATCCATTGTTCAATTTCCTAAAATTGGGTAAATTAAGCCCTTGTTTTGAAGATACTTTTTTTCCAAATAGAAAAAAATATTTTCTGTCAAAACAGTAACACGGCTTTGTCTTGCTCGTTGAAAGGTGTTTCCCACCTGTTGGTTAAGCCCCAGGGTCAAGGGGGCTGCAGTGAGGTCGGGAGCACACCCGGGCGCGGCCTCTGCGGCCTTGCTTTGTGCTGGTCTTCGGGTAGGACTGTCTCCAGGGATGGGTTTAGAGAATCATTGAACATCACTCAGGGAGCACATGGCCTCTCACCTTGGTACTTGGTGTCCCCAGGGGCTCTTGCAAAGCCCGTGGTCACCCAGCAGATTCTGTTTAGCACTGTTACTGATAATTGCGTTTGTGTTTGGCTTGGGGTGTCATTTCGCTTGCTGGGACCAAGAGTGGATTGCGAGAAAGTGTTCTGTCTGATGAGTATGCTCACTGTTTTAATTCAGGAGATCAAAATCTTTTTAAAGTCTTACACTGAAGATCTTTCGTTAAGTAATTCTTTAAGTATTTCTTCTTTAACTTTGCCTTGGAAGTAATTTGATCACACTTGAAAATCTTAATTACAGTTGTCGATAGTGAAATCAGAGGAGGATCAGGGCTACTTTGGATTCCCACCTCGGTTAGAAATGGGAGTCACCCTGGTACTCTCCCTCCGTGTTACGATAGAGCTGCCAGATAAGGCTGGCATTTGGAATCACGGGGTCTGCTGGACTGAGACTGTTTTGTCTTGAAGGATTATTTTGACATTGTGAAGAACCCCATGGACCTCTCCACCATCAAGCGGAAGCTGGATACGGGGCAGTACCAGGAGCCCTGGCAGTACGTGGACGACGTCTGGCTCATGTTCAACAACGCCTGGCTCTACAACCGCAAGACGTCCCGCGTGTACAAGTTCTGCAGCAAGCTCGCAGAGGTCTTTGAGCAGGAGATCGACCCTGTCATGCAGTCCCTTGGATACTGCTGTGGGCGAAAGGTACCGGTGGAACTTTCTGGAAAACGGACACCCTTGTTGATCCAGTCAGAAAGAGTATTAAGATGGTCTGATAGCTGGCGGCTGCAGCTCCAGTTCAGCCGCTAGCCTGGGAGCTTCCATATGCTGCAGGTGTGGCCCTAAAAAAAAAGAAAAGAAAAAGTAAAAAAAGACTGTACGTTAGAATCAATATTTTAGCCACACCTGTGTACTGGGAACTACCCAGATGCAATCTGGTCTTTTATTAAAAAACTGACTAGGGTCTGGAGCTAGAGATGCTTATGGGGCGAAGGCCTTGGGTTAAGCATTTCTGGCTGCTCCTGTGTCCATTCATTCATATGTAATGTGTCTCTCAGACACTAACTGTACCCAAAATGTCTTTAAGTAGCGTGAGAAGTGTTAGAAGACTATCCAGCATACTAACAGAAGTCATTTAATAGCTAAATCTACGCTCCATACTGACTAGAACATTACATGATAATAAATGGAATATGTTTTTAGCGTTTTCTCCTTTGCTTTTGCAGTACGAGTTTTCCCCGCAGACTCTGTGCTGCTACGGGAAGCAGCTGTGCACCATCCCCCGTGATGCCGCCTACTACAGCTACCAGAACAGGTGAGCGCTGGGCAGCTGCAGGTCTCAGGGCGAGGTGTGCTTCTCCCGCTGTGGCCTGGCGCCTCGTTCTTTCCTGAGGTTCACTGAGAGGGACTGGAATCTGATTGTTCTTCAGATAGGCCCATAGTCTCTTAACCTAAAAGCATGCTTGTATAATATAAAATTTGACCCTCAGAACTGCTTGGATCAGGTAACATGCCTTAAGCTAAATGGGACCATGTGAGAAAGAGTCTAGAGCTGAGAGTAACTCTAATAAAGGTTGACAGGCCTTTTTCAGGATGTTCATAGGATTGAAACATTGTATTTTACAAATCCGTGTGTAAATATTTGCGTAATGAATTTGGCCTGAACAGTCTGATGGAAAGACTTAGGCTAGTGCTAATTCATTAAAAAAATTTTAAATCATCAGAGTTCCCATCGTGGCTGAGGGTTCAGAACCCGACGTGTATCCATGAGGATGTGGGCTCAGTCCCTGGCTTTGCCCAGTGGTCTAAGGATCCCAAGTTGCTGTGGCTGTGGCACAGGCCGGCAGCTGAAGCTCTGATTCAGCCCCTGGCCTGGGAATCTCCATATGCCACAAGTGCAGCCCTAAGAAGAAAAAAAAAAAATTTAAACCATAGGCTTTTCCTTTTTAATCAGTAACACAGTACAGAATGAGATCCGTGTTTTCACTGATTTTAAGAATGACTCCCTATCATGAGATGGCCCTTTCTAGGTTTAGTGGGTGGTAGATATGCTTTAAAAATATTTGATATTCTCTTAAAATGTGTGGAGATGGCTAACGAATACATCTCCTATCTTAAGTAGAGGGAAACTGAAAATGATTTGTGTTGTTTCTGATTCCCCTCCATAAACACAACTTCCTGGTTGGGGGGGGGGTGTTGAAAATTAAGCTTTGTATCCACTGCTGTCTGTGGCCACATGTTGCCATAGCGTGAGGGCTTCCTGCCTTGAAACAGAGGTTGTAAATCTTCGTCAAGTGGAGTTACTCGCCTCTGTTTTGTGAATTGGCAACTGAATCTTGATGTGACCAAGATGGAACTTCATTCCTAGTCTTTGTTTTGGGGGTCGAATATTAAATATCAGCATTAGGGTTTGATGTTTTGGTTATTCTTATCTTGCTTGCTTGTAGTAATTACATATGTTCTAATATTTTGAAGAAGATAAGTACAGGGCTTTTCCTACTTAAAAAAAAAAAAAAAGAACCAGTGACCGAAAAATATCCTTTTTATTTTTGCTTTTTAGGGCCATACTCATGGCATATGGAGGTTCCCAGGCTAGGGGTCGAATTGGAGCTACAGCTGCTGGCCTACGCCACAGCCACAGCACCGCAGGATCCCTGACCCACTGGGCGAGGACAGGAGGGATCGAACCCGCATCCTCGTGGATCCGCTGAGCCACAACGGGAAGTCCCTGAAAAACGTCTTAGGACAAGTTTCCCAAGCCCTGTCCAGCTCACTTATCCTAGTGAAGTGCTGGTTGGAGGGGAAGGGGGTGTTCCTGGACAGGCACCTCTACCTGAGGGGTTGCCAGCACAACTAACCTGCTGGAAATATTTTAACATTTGGGATTTAATTTGTCTCAGCTTGCCCTTCTATCACTAGAAGTATTTTCAGACTCAAAGTTTGAAATAGCATAGCCCGTGGATAGTGGAGTCGCTCCCATAGTGACAGGTGTTGTCACGGAGGTTGTGGCCCCTGCCGTGCAGTTGAGCCCCGTGACCTTTGGCATCTCCCATAACGTATCCTGACACCCTTCGTTGTCAGTCTCCCAGGAAGTAATGGATAGGAATTCACTTTGGAAACTGCTCTCTACCCAGCAAAATGAAGTGATGAGATTTAAAGAGAATAGGTTGAAAGCAAGTCTCCTCTAGAAAACGCCCCCACTGCTGGCCGACCAGCACAGCTGGGGTCTGAAAGGAAGAGCAGATGGCAGATTGCTTGCTGCCATCTCTGAAGTTTAGGGGCCTGTTCATTGTTGTTTCGCGGTTCCTGGGTCCTCTAGGACCTGCCTGTGGTTGGCACGGATTTGGGGCATATTTAAGCTGACAGCGTTCAAGTTAAGTGGACCGGACAGCTTCTCCATGCACTCCTGCCCCTCCGAGGAGGTTTTTGATGGAGTACAAACACAGGATTGCTGTCACAGTTCTGAAATGACCAATCCTGTTTCTGTGTGGGACTTAATTTTTACTGAACGAAAGTAATGATTTTTCTTAAAGAGTAGGAATGTAGGAGTTCCCGTCATGGTGCAGCGGAAACGAATCTGACTAGGAACCATGAGGTTGCGGGTTCGATCCCTGGCATCGCTCAGTGGGTTAACGATCCAGCGTTGCCGTGAGCTGTGGTGTAGGTCGCAGACGTGGCTCGGATCCTTCATTGCTGTGGCTGTGGTGTAGGCTGGCAGCAACAGCTCCGATTAGACCCCTAGCCTGGGAACCTGCATATGCCGTGCGTGCGGCCCTAAAAAGACTAAAAAAAAAAAAAAAAAGAGTAGGAATATAAATAAAGGAGTTCTTTTTACTCACAGTCCATTTTTTAAGAGTGTAAGCACACTGCTCCCAGCTCACTCTCACAAAGTGTGCTTCCTAGAATGCGGGCCTAGAAGAGAAGACTGCCTTGTGATTCTAAGAAAGCAGTGGTCTAGGTCTGTGATGGGCATTTTATGTGCTTCATTCTCCTCTTGGACTAGTTATGAACCCGGTGGTGGTCTTTTGCATAATTGTTTTGGCGCTTAGTCCTCCCGTATGGCACTTAAAATAGCAAAGTCTCCGGACCATTTAAACAAGTGAAACTAAAATATGGACTAGTGTATGGTTTCGCTTGTTTCCCTGCTTTGACATTTTGAAAGTGAGTCATGTTGGGAAATCTGCTATATAAATCGTTGCAGTTACTATCTGTAGGTAAGGTCGATATTATCTATAGGTACCCCAGTTATTTGTGTATACTGGTACGATGCTTAAAACAATCTGCATTTGAAAATTACTCCACACATTCAGTTACCTATAGATGAAGCTGCGCTGCTTAGATACCCAGATGTACATCATCATCAGATTATGTGAAGTGTTTCTCCTTTATAGTCCATGTTCATCAAACCGCTTCCTTCATGTAAGGCAGAAGGTCCTGTAGGCTCTTCGGGTTGAAGAGTGAGTCTCTGAGCCGTTATGTGTTTCCAGGGTGAGTAAGGCTGGACTGGGTGAGAAGGTGAGGGCGGCCTGCCGTTAACACCTGTTACCCACTGATCCCCAGCGTAGCTTCAGCTGCTTGACTAGGTGGCACAGATTTGGGGCGTATTTAAGCTGACAGCATTAAAGTCGAGTGGACTGCTGCCCCTCAGAGGAAGTTGTTGACGGAATACAAACACAGGATTGCTGTGAAAGTTCTGAATTGGCCAATCCTATTTCTGTGTGGGACTTAATTTTTACTGAACGAAAGTAATATATTTTTCTTAAGAGTAGGAATGTAAATAAGGGAGTTTTATGTTATACTTTATTTATATTTTATTTTATATATTTTATATATGTATTATATCTCATATCTTTATATTTATATTTTCCTATATCACCATAGAAGGTGCACCCCCTTCTATGGGCTGTCGTCATCTCAGAAGGGTGCTCAAGGAAGCCCCACTCCCAACCTGGACGGGTTCGATTCTGCAGCAGCTCTGGCGTTGCTGTGGGACAGGCACTGGGTGTGTTCATTGCATCCCTCCCAGCTTCTGGCCTGAGGTTCTGGGGGTGGCAGGTTGTTCTGCACAGAGAATGCAGATTTCCGGAGCCGCCCTGGGGGCTGCCGTTCGGCCGTCAGTGCTTCCCTCCGGCCGCGATGGGTTTGTGGCTCCTGTTCCCGGAGGCAGCTGATGTCCTGCTTGAGTAAAAGCTGAGAGTCTGTCCAGGATTTTAAAACTGTTCAGACTCGTGTGTAATTAGTGTGGTGATTTCCTCGCAAAATGTGTTCAGTGGTTCTGAGCTAGCCCGCAGTGGCTGGATGTTTGATCTAAAGGAATTGTAGCACTCATTTTTTAAAAGAAAAGCAGTTTGGTGTTGAGATTTTTTTTTTTTTTGCATACTCGTTGCCACTTAATTTAGTTTATGCTTTCTGTATTTTAATTCTCTCTTGCCGTGATGTCATGCCCTCCCGCACATGGAAATGTAGTAATGTAGTAAAAGGATACTACATGATTTCAAGGCTCTGAGAAAATGTACAAAATAGCGAATAGCCAGGATATCAGAGAACCAGATAGATATTATATATCTTAAAACAGTCGTGTTAATCTGTCTGTTCCTGGTCAGAGTTTATAATCTTGGCAGACTCTGTTGACTGAATTAGTCCTAAATAAACTGGTCCCAGCAAGAAACTTATTTATCCAGTTGCTACACACAGTGAGTCTGTCACGTCATCAGCAGTCTGAAAAATTGGATGATCTTGAAATGTGTGCATGTGCTCAAGTTTTATGCTTTTAATTTCCTCTATGGGTTTAGTCACTGAAATATAGCAGACAAAACACTCAGTGTGTTAAAGGTGAGAACTAGAACTTGTGGGGACCTGTTTTAGTGGTAATGAAGACGCACTGGCCAGGCAGTGGCCTGAATCTCGGTTGTTCATAGCTGCGCGCGCGCGCGTGTGTATGTGTGTACGTACGTGTCGGCACGCGCTCATGTGTGTAGCTGTGAGCTGCTGTATCTTCTTCTGCCTGTGTGATTGGTGTGGTGCTCCGAGTCTTGTCACAGTGTCTTCAGCACTAATCCTCTTGGCATCTTGTAGATGTAGTTTTGAGCACTAAACCCGCATTTTTTTGTGCTGCCGTCACTGCCTTATACTCATCCTTTTTGCTTGTGTCATTCACCTCGTTCGGCTTGTTTACTTTATGGTGCCCATCTTGTTTTACGCAGCATCAGCTGGCATTTTTGTTGATTTCTCATTTGTGTTCTTTCCAAACATTTAATAGTTGTTATTTTAATTGCTCTTATTTGACAGCTTGAGCCCAGGCTCTATATTATAAGAAATTTGGGGTGATGGATAATTTCTCAAATGCAGATTGTGCTTTTAAAGATTAACTCTCTAAATTTGCTTAACGTGGATTGTCACCAAGTCCGAGCAATCACTGAGTGTCTCAGATTGATGAGTGATTGGTCCCGATACCACAAAGTTTTAAATCAGAGCTTAGAAGTGAATTTTAAGATTGTTCATGGACTTACATATATTGTATTGTTTATACAATATATCACAGTTTTTTCTCTGTATATTATTGATAAATGGCTGGAAAGTCTTTGACCCTGATTGCATTTCTGTTAAATGTTTGTCTAGAATATGGATTTGCTTTCATTTCTATTGTAAGCCAGTTAACTAAGTGATTCTATTGTAAGCCAGTTAACTAAGTGATTAACAGGAGAAAAATAACAGGAGAAAATTAAAACCAGTTCTGGGTGCTCAGCATTTTCACACCTTTTAAAGGTCTGGCTTAATACCAAAAATAAAATCTGAGTTACTGTCAAACATAAATTTTCTGTTTTAAAAAATAAAGCTATTTCAGTTTAAATTGCTTTTTTAAGGCCTTTTGTTAGACTGTTTTGTTCAAGGTAAATTTTTTCCATCTCAGACCCTGGAGTTATATTTGATTTTCCCTAAGTAGTAGCGAAACCCAGACTCCTAAATTTAGGCTCCTTGCAGTTCTAGTGTTAACAACTCCATGAAAGCATTTGCCTCTGGGAGCTGGACGAGCCCTTGTTAGTGATGATGGCCTGAGGCGGGTGCAGTGAGACCGAACGCTAATCAATGCTTTGCCTTGGCTTTCTGCTCTGTGTTGTCTTGGTGTGTGCGTCTTACCTTTGTGTCTGTGCTGTCTGTTCCCTCCCCTGTTCTCTAATCCTGCCCCTCCCCACCTGCCCTGTTCCCTTCATTGTCCTCACTGACCCATCAACCGACCAACAACGCCCCCCCTTCGTCGTGGTGATCTGCCCTGCTCTGATTGGTGGCTTCGCGTTGCTTGGGTGGCTGTGTGTTGTGATGGACCAGTTCACCCAAGTATGGCCTTCTCGCTGACAGGTATCACTTCTGTGAGAAGTGTTTCACAGAGATCCAGGGGGAGAACGTCACCCTGGGTGACGACCCTGCACAGCCCCAGACGTGAGTACCCTCCGCCGTTTCCCTCGGGGTGGGGGGGGCTCTGGGCTGTTTTCGGCTTGTCCGTGCTTTTAAAAGGGAGGCGTCCCTGCCGTTTTGGCTTCGGTGTAGTGTGTTTTTTCCGTGTTCACACTCCCCACGTTCGCACCCTAGAACGTAGCTGTGGTCGCGGAAGTGCGGCGCCGCTTGTGCATCTGTCCCTCCACCCAGACCGCGGCGCGGTAGCCGCAGCGCAGCGGGCGCTCTTGACTCGCGCTGTTCCTTTTGAAACACTGGCTCGGGAGTTCCCACTGTGGCTCAGCGGTTAACGAACCCGACTAGTATCCAGGAGGACGTGGGTTCAACCCCTGCCTTGCTCAGTGGGTTAAGGATCCTGTGTTACTGTGGCTGTGGTGTAGGCTGGCAGCTACAGCTCCAAATCGAGCCCTAGTTTGGGAACCTCCATATGCCGAGGATTCGGCCCTAAAAAGACAAAAAAGAAAAAAAGACAAAACATCACTGGCTTTTCCCTAATGTCTGTCAACTTCCATTTGGGAAGATTACAGATTTTCATCTATACCTAAGAAACCAGGTAGCCCTAGACTCAGAACTGGCAACAGCAGCCCCGAGTCACAGCCTGTCTGCAGGTTAGGTGAGCTTCCGTGGACACAGCTGTCCTTTTGTGATGACAACAGAGCCTGATGGTGAGACCCCAGCAAGCTGGTGTTCCTCCTCCCTCGCTGGGTGTCAGGCTCTAGTTCGCCAGCCCCGGCACAGGCGGCACAAGCTAGTCCTTCCTTCACGGAGTTCGCACTTTCCTCCCTGACGCTCGTCCTCAGATGGAGTTACTTTTGAGTAGCCAGTGGCCAGAATGTGGCAAGAAAAAAGCCACAGCAGAGCCTCAGATGGGGTAGTTAAGTCACAGGCTTGAGATACCCCAAGCCTGCCGGCCACCCCAGCTGCCTGGGACTGCCTGCACTGAGGTTCTCTCTTTTCTCCTGTCTCTTCGTGATTCCTGCCGTTCTGGGAAGTCTGCTGGTGTGACTGTCCCCCCGCAGGCCAGAAAGTCTTCCCAGCAGAGCAGTTCCCAGCACTGCTGGACACTTACCTGCAGCTGAGGTTTACTTGTTCAAACACAGCAAAGCATAGCCACCTGTAAGACAGATCAAAATGACAGAAATTCTACATATTCACTTTATTTTTATATCTTTGTCATCTTAATTCTTTGGCCCAATTATGTGATGAATAATTGGATTGTATGAATCTGTGAATCAGGTAATTTGCATATACAGTGATCATAACAAAAGGGCAATAGAAATGAAGTCCTCGGAGTTGCCTAGTGGGTCAGGGGGCTAAGGATCCAACATTGTCACTAGTGTGGCACAGGTTTGATTCCTGGTCCGGAAACTTCCCCATGACAGAGGCATGGGCCCCCCCCCCCCAAGAAAAATAGAAAAGAAAGAAAGGAAATAGCCCTTTAAGAGCAAGTGTCCCCGAGTACATGCTGACTTGTCTTAATGAGGGAATGTTATAGTGGGAAGAATTGGTGGAGTTCCCACTGTGGCGAGACGGGCTCAGCAGTATCTTAGGAGCGCTGGGACGCAGGTTCGGTCCCCGGCCTCACACAGTAGGTTAAGGATCTAGTGTTGCCGAAGCTGTGGCTTAGGTCACAACCGCGGCTAATATCTGATCCCTGGCCTGGGGAACTCCATATGCTGCAGGGCGGCCAAAACGGGGGGAAAAAAAGAATTAGTTACACCGTGTTCGTCAAGTTCCGCAACCATTCACCACGCGGGTGTAACTGAAAATGAGCAGGTTTGACTGTCAGCATAGTGGTGCCGTCATATTTCGACTTGGCTTAATTAAATCTCATAATAAAGTGCTAATGATAGTTTGGAGACAATATTCCAAGGAGGACAGAGAAGAATAAATGGTAGTGCTTGCTAGAGAATTAAACGGTCTGTTCATGCCATTGTAACTGCTGCTTGGCACTCCGGCTGACCGTCACTTACTTTTTATGTGAAGAACTAGTTACAGAGTAATAGTTCCAGAGATCTTTTAGTTTATACTCAGCAGATAGATTTAATTAACGTTTTTCCTTTTTTCCCCCCAAAACAAGGACAATTTCAAAGGATCAATTTGAAAAGAAGAAAAATGATACCTTAGATCCTGAACCGTGAGTATACAGCTATTTCTTTCTAACTTTCAGAGTTTAGTTTCAGATCAGGAAAGTTCCTCCTTATGATTGGGTTGCAGGAGAAGATGCTAGAAATAAATGCATTGCCCTGGACAGAATTTTTTTTGTGTGAAGTTATTTCAGATGTGGGTTCCTTTTTTTTTTTGTCCAAAAAAAAAGAGGAAACTTCCATTTGCTGTACCTGCGGCATGTGGAAGTTCCCAGGCTAGGGGGTCACATCAGAGCTGCAGCTGCCGGCCTACACCACAGCCACAGCAACCTAGGATCCAAGCCGCGTCTGCGATCTACACCACAGCTCACGGCAACGCTGCATCCTTAGCCCACTGAGTGAGACCAGGGATCGAACCCATGTCCTCATGGATACTAGTCGGGTTCGTTAACCTCTGAGCCACGACGGGAACTCGCTGCAGATTCTTTTTAACTCACAGAAAATAGATGCCTCTGTAGTGTGGTGTCCAGGTACTGAATTTTGTGATGTTTGGTTCTACTAGAACCTCTCTTATAACTTTGGAAATTTCAGAAAGGAAACCTCTTAGAGACCACTTTTCCCCTATCTTTGATGTGGTAACGTTTTCAAAGGTCTCTTTCACATACTTTCCTTCCCTCCGTTGATGAGGGAGAGTACTCAGTTGGCAAAGTTCGCCCGGTAATAGCCCCTAATGAGGCCTCGGAGATCCTTCAGCGTGGTGGCCTCTCCCAGGTCCCCAGAGCCAAGTCTGAGGACACCCCAGTGTGCGGAGACACCCAGTGTGTTCTGTCACTGATGCAGGCCCGGCTGGGGCTGCCTGAGGAGCACAGGCTCCAGCTCTGCCGCGTGTTTGGTAAATGTGGCCCTGGGGCGTCCAGGCTGAGAAGCAGGTCCCCCCTCCCTCAGCCTCCACTCGCTGCTGGGAGCTGACATAGTCTGCCCGCCAGCAGTGCCTGGGCAAGAGGGGGCTGGGGCTGGGGGGCAGTTTCGTATTGTGTCCCCCTGAAAGTTTTTTAGTTTCTCTGCTCTTTACATGCAGTTTTCAGTTTTGGAATACGTCCCATTGAACTTGTAGGTGCCGGGCAGTGGGGAACACAGATGAATGAAGGGACCTGTCCTCCTGCCGTCTGCTCACAGGGAACGGACGGAGCCGAGCGTAGGCGGGGGGAGGGGCCGGGCAGAGTGGGGTCCTAGAGAAGGTGGTCCTTGTCTGGAGGCAGGCGTTGGGGATGCTGGGCAGAGCATCTGGGCAAGGAAGGGAAAGGTGCCAGGTAAGCTCCACAGCAGGTGAGCTCCAGGGGTGGGTCGTAGGGAGCACGGGTGCAGGCCCCAAGACAGGAGGCAGGGGTGCCGCGAGGGGCCACCGTCACTGTTCTCTGACGTGTGGATTTCCTCTGTGTGCTGCAGAGGCTCTGAAGGGCGTCCCGGGTTTCTGTCACGGCAGCATCGCCATGGCTCCAGGGTGGATTACCTGGAGAGGGGGCTTTGTTCTCTAGTTGGGGGTCGGCCGGGAGACGAGGAGCGGCGGTGCACGGGGGAAGGGAAGCGGGCCTGGAGGGGGGCCTTCTGCGGGAGGGGCCGTGCCTCGGGAGCGCGAGGGAAAGCCTATGCGGTGTCGAGTCCTAACTCGGCTGCTGAGATTTCAGAGCAGGTGCTGCTTGGGGTGACATGGCATTTGAGGAAGGAGCAAAGGTCGGGAGCAGCCCCCACGTAGGAGGGAGGACAGCGGGTGAGCAGCCCCCACGTAGGCTGGGAGCGCAGCATGGCGGAGGCACCAGACGGCCGCGGATGAGGGCCACTGCGGTTTGCACGGTGGGCCGGGGTCTGTGCTTTTCCCTGTGGCAGAGCAGAGACAGAGAAGTTGGGTTCGGCTCCAGCTTGGTTGAAGGCGTGCTCAGCAAGGGCGGTGAGAGGGTCAGGCCAGGGCCCCGCCAACGGTAGTGAGAGAGCCTCAGGATCCAGGCAGGGGGGAGGAGCCGGGGCCTGGGACAGTTTGGAGCGGGCGGGCACTTTCTAGCCCCTTCAGCCTTCCACGAGCTGCATGTAATTGTGGCGGCTACAAGGGAGTGGCTGAGGAAAATAGAAGGTTCTGACTTGAGTGTCGGCAGTTAAGATTCAGGTGAGGCGACGGAAGGTGAGCGGTGGCCGAAGTGGAGCGGCGGGCAGGCGGTCCGGTGTTTGCTCAGATCAAGGACGTCATGGGCCAGTTAGCCTGGCGTGTCCCAGCCTGTGACTGACTCAGAGCAGGCGTTTCCATGCCTAGGCTTTCGAATGAGGGTTTGTAACCCTGTCAGTACTGTCTCTGCTGTTTAAGTCCGTCTAGGCGCGTGCGGTCACCTGGAGCAGCACTGGTCTTGAAGACGTGTAGTTAACGTCAGAAATGCTGACCTGTCAGATACGCCTTCATCATAGCAGTTTTTAGAAGTAAATTTTCGTTTCTGGTTGTAGAGGAGATTGGGAGAGGAGAGGAATGAGGCATTTATACAAAGAAAGGGAGAGAGCTTTTCCTGTAGAAAATATCATATTGATGCGTTTTTAAATACAGCTGAATTAGTCAACAGATGCATTAATGCCACAGATTCTCAGTCATCAAGGATACAGGGTGTGAGCACAGCCCACCAGCTCCACAGAAGCTTGTGTGGCTGCGTGTGTGACAGCAACTTTCTTTGTCTTCTAGTTTCGTTGATTGCAAGGAGTGCGGCCGGAAGATGCATCAGATTTGTGTTCTCCACTATGATATCATTTGGCCTTCGGGGTGAGTAATTTCCGGGTGGTTTCCCGTGATCTCGGGGGGCGAAGGCAGTTCTGTACAGAGGAGGGGCAGCTTCGGCTTTCCATTCATTGATGTCGGCAAGAACCCGGCAATTAGACAGACAGCCGTCGGTTCTCAATTTAAGTCTTAAGTGTTTGCCTGATTTAGGAATCATAGAATCAAAGCAGTCTGCCTTTTCACTATTGTATAATGATGCGATTTAAATTGCCCACAAAGTATTTTAATGCTGCGTTTCACTGGTTTGGCAACATATACTGTTTTATGTAATCTGATCACACCCATTTTTTTTTTTCAGCTTTGTGTGCGACAACTGCTTGAAGAAAACGGGCAGAACTCGGAAAGAAAACAAATTCAGTGCGAAGAGTAAGTCGTGGCAGAGTCTCTGCCTCCTGGTCTGTACATTTTAGAAATAGGTATACATTTCCCAGTCTTGCTGCGTTCTGCTAACACATGGCTCTAGAGCTCATCCAGGGTTTTTATCTGTGAGTCTGCTTCTAATACTTTATGTTCTTCTTGTCTTACTCTTAAAGAGAATCATTTGGCTTGATTTTTGTGTGAAAGTCCGCTTTCTGATCAGTCCGTGGGGGGTT
This sequence comes from Catagonus wagneri, assembly GCA_004024745.2. Classification (NCBI taxonomy): domain Eukaryota; kingdom Metazoa; phylum Chordata; class Mammalia; order Artiodactyla; family Tayassuidae; genus Catagonus; species Catagonus wagneri. The sequence goes on from PVHT021183594.1 coordinate 6,282,679, forward strand.
GGTTTGTTTTCTTTTTTTGGCTGCACCCAGGGCATGTGGAAGTTCCTGGGCCAGGGATCGCATCTGAACCACAGCTGCAGCAATACCAGATCCTTAGTCCACTGCACCACAGCAGGGCTCTCCGCAGTCTGTTTTAGGCGAGAGTTTAGAAAGTTTATATATGGTAAACTTCATAACTTCTGAGAGAGAAAATTTGTCCGCAGATTCTTCTCAAGAGGCTTATAAGACTCACCTGCCGTGCGTACGCACACATATCCTGTTGTGACCAGCACACTCAGTCCTGGGCACGTGTGGGAGTGGCTGTTTGCATGTCTAGTTGTGGGGCTCACTGCTGGGAGGAGTGACCGTCTTGGGCCCTGTGGGAGTCAGCGTCACCCAGGACTGGCAGGGCCTGATCTGCTCGGGGGCCAGTTCGCGTGTTGCTGCCGCATTGAGAGCTCGGCACAGAGAGCCCCCCGTTGCTGCCGAAGTAACTTTTCATAGGTCTTCTTCACGTCTTTGGAGATGAGGCTTTTCGCAGGTGTGCTGTGTGTCATCTTCGTCAGCTTGGCTCTGCAGAGCTGAAGCCACCTTCTGCAGCGGGGCCTCCTGCCTGGCAGCAGACCTGAGTGACAAGAGCCCCTGCTTGGTGCCTTTAAAGCTCCCTGGCCCAGGACTCCCTCCTGCTCTCACTTTCTAGCACAACGCTTAGAGGTCCCCAGCAAGAGCTGGGCCGTCTGAGGAGCTGGAGCAGAAGAGTGGAGGGCGGAGGGGGGGTCAGCAGGCGGAGGAAGCAGGGGTGCCGGGCATGGGGGTCCCTCTCACGGCTTCCAGGGCAGGATTAATTCAGTTACTCTGTCCCTTTTTTTTTTTTTTGCTTTTTAGGGCTGCACTTGCTGCATACGGAGGTTCCCAGGTTAGGGGTCATATTGGAACTACAGCCTCCGGCCTACACTGCAGCCACAGCAATGCCAGATCCAAGCCACGTCTGGGACCTACATCCCAGCTCATGGCAGTGCCGGATCCTTAACCCACGGAGTGAGGCCAGGGATCGAATCCACATCCTCATGGATGCTGCTCAGATTTGTTACCACTGAGCCACAACAGGAACTCCCAGTTACCCTGTCACTTAAACTTAATTCTTGTAAAACCTCTTGAAATATTCATGAATTATGAACTATTGTAATATTTCTCTTTAGCTCGGTTTCTATACTGACATTTAGGCCAGAGAAGTCTTCGTTGTGGAGGCTGTCCTGTCCCCACGTGAACGGTGGCCGTCCCAGCGGTTTCGCCACGCTTCCCCGCATGTCCTGCTGGAGCGGGGAGGGCACACGGGTGGGAATCCCTGCTTTCAAACATCCCTGCTAAGGGAGTTCCCGTCATGGCGCAGTGGTTAACAAATCTGACTAGGAACTATCAGGTTGCGGGTTCGATCCCTGGCCTTGCTGAGTGGATTAAGGATCCGGCCTTGCCATGACCTGTGGTGCGGTTACAGACGCGGCTCGGATCGGGTGTTACTGTGACTGTGCTGTAGGCCGGCAGCTATAGCTCCGATTAGACCCCTAGCCTGGGAACCTCCAGATGCCGCTGGTACTGCCCTAAAAATCAAAACATAAATAAAGAAATAATTTAAAATAATAAAAATGAAAAATAAAAGATCTGTTCTGAGGTCGTTCCCATCGTGGCTCAGTGCAGATGATTCCGAGTAGTATCCATGAGGATGTGGGTTTAATCCCTGGCCTCGCCCAGTGGACTGTGAATCCAGCATTGCCACGAGCTATGGCGTAAGTCACAGATGCGGCTCCGATCCCACGTTACTGTGGCTGTGGTATAGGCTGGCAGCTGTAGCTCTGATTGAGCCCCTAGCCTGGGAACTTCCATATGCCGCAGGTGTGGCCCTGAAAAGCAAAGTAAATAAATAAAAGATCCATTTTAAGCGATGTCACTAAAGCAGTCAGCAGCTTAGAATCACCTTCCTGGGCCAGAGCTTTCGTGACCAAGACACAGTTACTGGGAGAGCGAGGCTGCAGTGGAAAAGCCGTTGCTACTGAAGACTGAGGGGCAGAGGTGTGAGGGCTGGCCCCGCCCCGGAGTCCAGAGAACGGTGTGATGGGACGTGTGGACTCTGGCCAGTGAGCTTTAAAGATGCAGAACATTCAGGATTCCCGTTGTAGCTCAGCAGATTAAGAACGGACAGTGTCCATGAGGATGCAGGTTCAATCCCTGGCCTCACTCAGTGGGTTGAGGATCCCAGGGATCCAGCTGTGGCGTAGCTTGAAGACGAAATTCAGATCCCAGGTTGCTTTGTCTGCAGTGTAAGGCAGCAGCTACAGCTCCAGTTTGACTCCTCGCCTGGGAATTTCCATATGCTGCAGGTGTGGCCTTTGTTTGTTTGTTTGTTTTTGTCTTTTTAGGGCCACACCTGTGACATAGGGAGGTTCCCAGGCTAGGGGTCTAATCGGAGCTACACCACAGCCACAGCAATACAGGATCCAAGCTGCATCTGTAACCTACACTACAGCTCATAGCAACGCCAGATCCCTGACCACCTGAGCGAGGACAGGGATCAAACCTGCGTCCTCATGAATGCTAGTCAGATTACTTTCCACCGAGCCACAACGGGAACTCCAGGTGTGGCCTTTAAAAAAAAAAGATCTGTAAGACTCACTTACAGCAAAGGACTTCCGGAGGGTAGTGTCTCCTGCCCCTGCTGGCACAGTCTCTGCGCGTCTGTAGGTCACCAAAGGAAGGCTGCCTCATCGCTGTCGCACTGCCCTGGCGCGGTCGGCCCTGCACACGCACGGACGTGGAGCCCGTGGGTACTCAGGGCGCCTCTGCTCCACCCTTCACATCAGGGACTGGGGACTCCTCGGGTTGGAGGGGAGGGGCGGGTGTCCTGGAACCAGTCCCTCATGGCTACAAAGGGACCACAGGCTGAATATATCATCCTGCTGCTGACCTTCCAGCCAAAACCACCTCTCCACTCTGCAGCACACACGCAGCTCGACCCTGGTGGTTAAAGAGGCAAAGGTCAGAGTAAGAGAGTGTGTTTACTGTGTTAGGTTATGAAAATCCTTCCTAAAAAAGATACAACCTGGAGGTCAGAGAGCAAAAGGCTGAAGGGTTTGATCACATAAAGGGAAAGAAAAGGCCCCCATCGTGTGCTGTGGGCGAAAATAGGTTACATTTAATAGCGGTTACAATTTAAAATGATCCTTTTCAGACTGAGCAGTTGCACTTTTACACACGCGTGTACGATACAGAGCTGTTTGCGCGTGTGTGTGAGGCATCTACCCGCAGGGCCCCCCGCCCTGCTCGAGGAGGGGGCGGGGAGTGGAAACAGAGCCTGAAGCGAGGACTGCGGCTGTGGCAGTGCTGGGCCCTTGACCCCACTGCGCCAGGCCTGACGCTGAGCCTGCGTCCTCAAACTGCAGGGACGGCACCAATCCCGTCGTGCCGTGGCGGGAACTCCAAGTCTGTGTTTTTCAGTGGGGCGTTTTCTTTCATCACCATTGTAAGTTTATTTAATCATCTTTGTTGAATGTAACATATATGCCAGAAAGAACTCCACCATTGGTATGTTTATTCCAGAGAAACTGAATTTAGAAAGTGTAAGTTTTGTAGATATTTCTTGGCCGGGGGGAGGGGGAGCAATACCCGGGGTACGCGGAAGTTCCCCAGCCAGGGACTGAACCCAAGCTACTAAATTTTGCAGACATTTTTTAACCTCAGTAAGCAGTCTTCTAATATCCTGTCATCTGTAAATAGCATTAACCTTTTGCAGCTTCCCTGTCTAGTCTTTTTCCCATACTCGCAGGTTTTTAATGCTTTCTAGACTGTATGTGTATTTCTGTGCTACGTAACTTCCTGTCACCGTGGCTGCACCTGGGGGCGGGGCTTAGACCCACCAGGGAGGTGGCTGGGCGGGTCTGCATCCCCGGCAGCTTCGCTGTTTGACTCTGCAGCAGGACTCTCCTCAGAGGTGGGCAGTTAGGGGTATTTGTGCCAACCTGTCCCCGAAGCTGCTCCAGCCCTGCCTTCCAGGGCAAGCATGGCAGGCTCCCCATTTTTTTTTTTAACGGTTGCTGCTGCGGCATATGGAAGTTTCCAGGTGGGGGGTCAGATGGGAGCTGCATCTGCAGCCTGCGCCACAGCTTGTGGCAACGCTGGATCCTTAACCCCCGAGCAAGGCCAAGGATCGAACCCACATCCTCACAGACACTGTGTCAGGTTCTTAACCACCTGAGCCACAGCAGGAACCTGAGCTCCCTGTCTCTGTTAGAGATCCTCAGTGCAGGTGTCCCCTTGGGGCACAGCTGTGACAGCCCTGTGAGCCAGCTCTGTCTCAGCGGGGCCTGGGTGTGCCGGGCAGGACAGGGTGCACACGGCACCCTCCCTCACGCCGGCTCCCAGCTGTTGCGCAGAGCCTGTCTTCTCTCAGATTTGGATCCACGCTTGTTTTGCCCCTTACATTTAGAAAAAGATGGACCTCTTTAGGAATTTGACGGCAGCTTTCAGGTGTGGGCTGCCTGAGACCCCAGGGCCCACCTCTCTCATGCAGGCCCACCTGCGGATGCTCTAGGTCGCTCCTGGGTCGGGAGAGAGGTAATCCTGTCAGGCGTCACTGAGAGGAAAGGGCGGGCTCTGGCCTCGGCCACCGGAGCCCTCTCACCCGCTCGTTCCCGGCTTTCAGGACTGCAGACCACGCGGCTGGGAAACCACTTGGAAGACCGAGTCAACAAGTTTTTGCGGCGACAGAATCATCCTGAGGCCGGGGAGGTCTTCGTGCGCGTGGTGGCCAGCTCGGACAAGACGGTGGAGGTCAAGCCGGGCATGAAGTCACGGTTTGTGTGCAGACCTCGTCGCGGCGGGCGCGCCACCTGGCTCACCGAAGCCCACTTGCTGGCAGGGCTCTAGCGCTCGCGCGGTCTCCGAGCTTTTCACCAGTTAGCGTGGCGCCAGCCCTCTCTCGGTACCCGGGTCATCGGGAGGCGCAGTTCCTGGCTGAGTGTCACAGAGAACAGGCTCTGAGCCGCCCAGACGGGGGACAGGCCCTGCGTCGGGGGTCAGAGGCCACCGCAGCTCCAGGCCCTCTGCCCCACAGGTCTAGAGCGGCGGGTCTTGGCGGTCAAGTGCGGTGTAAACGGCGATGTGTGCAAACAGCAGGCTCTTGTGTTTCAGGTTTGTGGACTCTGGGGAAATGTCGGAATCTTTCCCGTATCGAACCAAAGCGCTCTTTGCCTTCGAGGAGATCGATGGGGTGGACGTGTGCTTCTTTGGGATGCACGTCCAGGAGTACGGCTCCGACTGCCCCCCGCCCAACACCAGGTAGTCAGCCCCCAGCTCCTCCAGCCGGACTAGGCAGCTTAGTTTTCTGCTGAGCCAGTGGGTGTCGGTGACTGTCTGCTGTGTTTGGTGTCATGAGCGCGTGGCTTTGGGCTCTGATCTGGCCACCCGGGGCAGCTGAGCCCACGTCGGGGGTGGGGGGTTGCTGGGTGGGCCGGCTGCAAGAGTGCGCGCTCTGCCCTGATCTCGCCACACTGCTCCGTGTTGTTAGCTCAGTGAGTTTGCGGATTGCTGGTGGTGGTTGGTGGTGGGAGTGTTTTATGTCCTGTTCATGGCAGCATAAATGCTGTCAAACAGAATTGATTTCTGGAGGGTTTTCTGAGGGGCTGGTGTTTGGTTTCATGTTTGGGAGATAACTTGTACTTCCAATTAATTTCTCCCCCACCCCTGCCCCAGGCGCGTGTACATATCTTATCTGGACAGTATTCATTTCTTCCGACCCCGATGCCTCCGAACGGCCGTTTACCATGAGATCCTCATTGGATATTTAGAGTATGTGAAGAAATTGGGGTGAGTGTAATTCAGGTTATTCAGAACTAATAAGACTCCATTTTTAACTTTTGCTGTGTATTTATTTTGTGAAAAAACAGAAGCGTTTTTTAAGGTCCTACATGTTTTTACTTTTATGTTCTTGGGTCGGTCCGTTAGGTCTCAGGAGACCCTAGACCCTTCCAGACCTGGGCCGCGTGCGTCTGGGCCCCCCTGTGTGTACGCACGACCCACCTTGTGTGTTCTCGGGTTCTAGTCTGTTACCTATTTTACCTATCGTACAGTCCACCTATTTCCTGTGTACATTTCCATGATTTTCAGCGACTTTACCGAGGGTTGCAGCCCCCAGCGTAATTCGCTTTCGGAGCCCTGTCACCCCCAGCAAGATGCCAGGGCCCTGTGGCTCATCCACCCTGTTTGACCTCTGTCCTGTGTGACTGCCAGCCTCCTTTCTCTCTCCGTAAAGAGGCCTTTTCTGGGTATTTCGTGGAAATGGGATCCTACCATCAGTCTGTTGTGTCCGACTTCTTTTCCTGTCTGTTTTTATGTTCTCGATCACATTTCTTTCCCAAATTTGAAAAAGAGGTATTTGATTGAAGTGTCTTGAGCAAATGACCGAGCTCTCCTTTGGCTTTATTTTTTTTTAATTACTTAATGAATTTGATTACATTAATAGGTGTACAGCAATCATCAGAACCAAATTTTATGGCATTTCCATCCCAGACCCTCAGTGCATCCCCCACTCCCCGTCCTTTGGCTCTAAGCACTAGGAAATGCTCGGCCGCTTTTCCAGTGTGCAGGAGAAGCTAGATGGGAAGTTCAGGGCGTCCATCTGGGTCTGAGCCGTCGGGCACGCCTGCGGCGTCGCCAGCGCCCGGCGCTCTCCCGAGCCGTAGGCTCCCTGCAGCCTCCGCCCTCGCCCCACACGCACGCGCAGGGGAGCGTCTCTTAGGGCCCGTGTCCAGGCTGCGTTTGCACACTCCAGAGACTCCGCGTATGCCGCCCCTCCCCCAGCACACTGGTTCGGAGCCTGTCTTAGCCCTTGTTACACGTTCTGTCCTTGGTCCCTGTTGCTCAGCTGTCTCTCCGTGAAGGCAGGGACGGTTTTGCTCATACAGCCTCTGGTGTGTGTGTCCTACAGGTATGTGACAGGACACATCTGGGCCTGTCCCCCGAGCGAAGGCGACGACTACATCTTCCACTGCCACCCCCCCGATCAGAAAATCCCGAAGCCGAAGCGCCTGCAGGAGTGGTACAAGAAGATGCTGGACAAGGCCTTCGCCGAGCGGATTATCCACGACTACAAGGTGCCGCGTGGCCGGGCGGGGCGCCTCCTAGCTGCAGGTGTCAGCTTGAAGCAGCTTCTTTGCCGGTGGCAGGACTTTCAGTCGGCAGCCAGAGAGCAGTGCAGCTCGGCGCCGTGCAGCCGGGCCCTCCTGCGGCCCCCTCGTCTCACCACTGTGCTTGTTCCCTCTCCAGGACATTTTCAAACAAGCAACTGAAGACAGGCTCACCAGTGCCAAGGAACTGCCCTATTTTGAGGGTGACTTCTGGCCTAACGTGTTGGAGGAGAGCATCAAGGAGCTGGAGCAGGAAGAAGAAGAGCGGAAGAAGGAGGAGAGCACCGCGGCCAGTGAGACCACAGAGGTAAAGCCCGGGCCGGCGTGCTACAGGCTGCCGGCTGCGCTCGGCCACGCTGGGGAGCGAGGGTGCTGCTCGGCTCGTGGGCGGGCCTCTGCCCCTGTCCTGACGCACAGCTGCCCTTGTCACCGCCCTCCGCAGGTCAGGGCTGGGCCCGGGGCGCAGCCTGCATTGGGTGCTGGGTGAGCTGGAGGCACATCTCCTGCTGGAAGGCAGATGGGAGGGCCTTGCTCCGGCGTCTCTGGGCAGGACGGGCGGGACTGAGGCACCGAAAAATGGTGTCCTGCCGGGGAACCCTAGGGAGACGGACAGAGGCGGAGACGGGTGTCATGGTTGGGGACCAGTCAGTTCACTTGAAAAATGACTTGAGGAGGAGACTTGTTTGCCAGGCCCCATTCAGTTGCTTCGTTACGCAGTCCCCCTCCCACTCTCCACTGCGTGTTTGTGCATTTGTGCGCTCACCCTGGTCGCCAGGTCCCTGCTGTGTACAGGCAGCATCCTGAGGGCTGTTGTGTGGGTCCTCGTGAGAGAAACGGGAAAGTAGGCGCCGTGGGGCCTGGAGGTGGGGCGTAGAGACCGGGGAGGAGCCCAGAAGGTCAGGGGAGGGAGCTTCGGGCAGGAGGAGGAGGACCAGGGTCTACGCTGGGAGCCAGTGCTTCCACGTTCCAGGGAGAGGTGGTGACTTGGTGGGATTCGGGGCTGTCTGCAGCAAGAAGCATGTAATGTGATGGATTTTGAGAGTAACAGCCCCAGAATTTGGGGCACATCTTTGGGGCACATGAGAAAAATCCTGGACCAACTCTGCCTGCTGCATCTGGAGCCTCCAGATGGAGTCGGTGTTGCTGCCCCGTCCTAAGGGCGAGAAAGAGGGGGAAGACCAGTGGCCAGTGGAGAACACAGAACGAGGGGAGGTGGCTCCCCCTCAAGGTGCCTGTTAGCAGCCTTGCAGGCCTGACGCCCACGGAGGGCCTGGGCGTGACTGCGTGGCCGCTTGTGCCAGGCGGCGTGCGCTGGAGGGCGTGTCCTTCCTGCAGGACAATCCCCCTGCCCCTTCCTGAGTGGGGAAAGCGTGGATGAGGGTGGCCAGGCTTGGTGTCGCAGGGCCGTGGCTGTCATTCTCTGCCTGCCCCTGGCCGTCGGCCCCTGGGGCGTCGGGAGGTTTATGGCTGGAGGTGCTGCTCCCTGAGGTCTGGGCGATGCCGGAAGGAGCCGCCTGCGGCAGCCTGGCAGGATGGGCCCGATTTCAGGGGAAGTGTCTGCGAGAGAGGGGCCGGAGCCGCTTTGTGAACCCAGTCCCTCTGTGTGCTGCCACTGCCAGACTCTCTGGCATGGGAGGTGGCCTGAGTCGGCGCATGTGCGGCGCTCAGCGAGAGCCTGGGAGGAGAGTCTGTGCTGCCGGCCAGGCTTCCACCAGGCGGGGCTCTGAGGGGGACCAGCCCCGGCCGTGCGGCCCTGAGGAGGAGTGCCTGCCTCTGGCCAACAGAGAGCATAGAGCGAGGGGAGGTGGCTCCCCCTCAGTTTTAGATCCCAGTCAGCATCCCAGGTGTGTCCTTCCCTCAGCAGGGAAGGTACCACGGGCTGTGACTGGCGTGGCACAGGTGGTGCTGGCTCTAGGCCTCTGTCACCACTGTCCCCATAGGGCCCCAGCCGACTGCAGCCCTGCTCCTTCCATCCTCACCTCTCCCTCCGCCGGCTCCTCTAAAGGCAGCAGCGTTTATCGCCACACGGGGCCTGCACAGGGCGGGGGTCTGCTTGGCGGCCTCCCACCTCGGCCCAGCTTCCTGGGGCCCCCACAGCCCGGGGCTGGCGGCCTCCGTGCCAGGCGCAGAGCGGGAGGCTGGGCGGCTGACGGCTCGGAGTCTCGTTTCAGGGCAGCCAGGGCGACAGCAAGAATGCCAAGAAGAAGAACAACAAGAAAACCAACAAGAATAAAAGCAGCATCAGCCGAGCCAACAAGAAGAAGCCCAGCATGCCCAACGTGTCCAACGACCTGTCCCAGAAGCTCTACGCCACCATGGAGAAGCACAAGGAGGTAGCCTCGGCCCTGGTGCAGGAGGGAGGCCGGGCGGCACCGCCATGCGGCCTGTCACCCCCGCAGTGCCGCCTGGGCCCGCAGGAGTCTGCTGGGCTGCGCAGGCCACCCGGCCAGCACGCTCTCTCCGCGGGGCTCACGTGCCTCCCTGCCTGCCCCCAGGTCTTCTTTGTGATCCACCTCCACGCCGGGCCCGTCATCAACACGCTGCCCCCCATTGTGGACCCCGACCCCCTGCTCAGCTGTGACCTCATGGACGGGCGGGACGCCTTCCTCACGCTGGCCAGGGACAAGCACTGGGAGTTCTCCTCGCTGCGGCGCTCCAAGTGGTCCACGCTGTGCATGCTGGTGGAGCTGCACACCCAGGGCCAGGACCGCTTCGTCTACACCTGCAACGAGTGCAAGCACCACGTGGAGACGCGCTGGCACTGCACTGTGTGCGAGGTGAGCGGGCGCTGCCCTCACGGAGTCCCGGCGGGCAGGCCGTCGCCTTGCCCCTGAGCTCTTAGACGGCTGGCGATTTCCTGGGGAAAATAGTAAAACGCACAGTGTTTATCTGTCCACCGGCACTGCTGCTTTTGAGATCATATCTTGGGGTTCCCGAATGAGAGGCTTCATCTTGGTGTCGGCTGGGTTCCCGCTGTGCTGGAGCTCCAGGGCCCGTCTCCCTCTCCAGCGCGGTCCAGTTCCGCCCCTACCTGGGCGCTACTGGGGGTGTTGACACGTGTCCAGGGGCAGGAGCCGGGGAAGGGGGCCGTGAGCTTCCTGGGGAGGAGTGTGGGGCTGACCTCCCAGGCTGAGGAGGCCGTCAGCAGGCCCTTCGCTCTTTCACTCGTGGTTTTGTTGACCCTGGCTGTGCGTCGGGCACGTCCTCGGGCCTCGAGGTGCATGGTGGCAGCGCAGGCTGCTCTGGTCCCTCTAATGGCGCCCCCCGTTCTAGCCTTGCCGGGAGGTTGGGGGCCCTGCTCTTGTCCGGCTGGGTCCCTCCGGTCAGGGGTCTTGAAGTCCCCTTTCATTGTCGTGGTGGAGCCACACCAGTCCCCCTCTGTGGCGGTCTTGGCCCTTGTGAGGGGCGTGGGCACAGGGTGTCGTGCCCTCTGCCTGCCCCTCTGCAGACAGTCAGACTCCGCCCTCATGCCTGGTCCTCACCGTGCAGTGTCGGCATGGGAGCCGGTCCTCAGGGTCATGTGCCCACAGGGCAGCTCTGTGCTTGTGGGGGCAAGTGGGGGCCCTGAACACCCTCGGCCAGGGCCCTTCTCTCCCCGCCTCCTCCTCTTCCCTCTCCGTTCCTGCTGCGGGGGTTTCACGTCCTCTGGGAGGAGGTTAAGTCCTGGTCCCAGGGCTCGGCCTCCAGATCTAGTGCATTGTCGTCTCCGACTCCACGTGCAGCTTTCAGAAAACTGGACTGGAGTGGGGGCAGCAGTACCGTGCCATGCTGCCAGCCCCATCGTCCTGGGGTGCACCCGGGGGGCGGTCCTCCACTGCCAGGCCCCCCAGGCCAGGCACGGGAGCAGAGGAAGGAAGGGCAGGGGACAGTAGCCACGTGGTGTGGGCCAGCAGGTCACAGTGGCGGGCAGCGCACAGGCCCCCAGAAGAGGGCGAGGGCGGGTGGGTAGATGAGGCCGTGGGCCTTGGAGCCTTCCAGGCTGTGGGGTGTCCCGCAGGGCCGGCGTGGTGGGCATCCCTTGGCCTCTCCTGGGCACGGACTCAGCCCTGGGGTCGGGGCAGCGGCTGAGGGCCTTGTGCTCAGGCCGCGCTGACGCCCGCTTGTCCCGCCCCCGCCCGCAGGACTACGACCTCTGCATCAATTGCTACAACACCAAGAGCCACGCCCACAAGATGGTGAAGTGGGGGCTGGGCCTGGACGACGAGGGCAGCGGCCAGGGCGAGCCGCAGTCCAAGAGCCCCCAGGAGTCGCGGCGCCTGAGCATCCAGCGCTGCATCCAGTCGCTGGTGCACGCCTGCCAGTGCCGCAACGCCAACTGCTCGCTGCCGTCCTGCCAGAAGATGAAGCGGGTGGTGCAGCACACCAAGGGCTGCAAGCGCAAGACCAACGGCGGCTGCCCCGTGTGCAAGCAGCTCATCGCCCTCTGCTGCTACCACGCCAAGCACTGCCAGGAGAACAAGTGCCCCGTGCCCTTCTGCCTCAACATCAAACACAAGCTCCGGCAGCAGCAGATCCAGCACCGCCTGCAGCAGGCCCAGCTCATGCGCCGGCGGATGGCCACCATGAACACCCGCAACGTGCCTCAGCAGAGCCTGCCTTCCCCTACCTCAGCGCCGCCCGGGACCCCCACGCAGCAGCCCAGCACGCCCCAGACGCCGCAGCCCCCCGCCCAGCCCCAGCCCTCGCCTGTGAGCATGTCACCAGCCAGCTTCCCCAGTGTGGCCCGGACTCAGCCCCCGACCACGGTGTCCGCCGGGAAGCCCGCCAACCAGGTGCCGGCCCCGCCGCCCCCTGCGCAGCCCCCGCCCGCGGCGGTGGAGGCGGCCCGGCAGATCGAGCGCGAGGCCCAGCAGCAGCAGCACCTGTACCGGGTGAACATCAACAACGGCGTGCCCCCGGGGCGCACGGGCATGGGGACCCCGGGGAGCCAGATGCCCCCCGTGGGCCTGAACGTGCCCCGGCCCAGCCAGGTCAGTGGGCCCGTGGTGCCCAACCTCCCGCCCGGGCAGTGGCAGCAGGCGCCCATCCCCCAGCAGCAGCCGATGCCAGGCATGCCCAGGCCAGTGATGTCCATGCCGGCCCAGCCGGCCGTGGCAGGGCCGCGGATGCCCAGCGTGCAGCCGCCCCGGAGCATCTCGCCCGGCGCCCTGCAGGACCTGCTGCGGACCCTGAAGTCGCCCAGCTCCCCGCAGCAGCAGCAGCAGGTGCTCAACATCCTCAAGTCCAACCCTCAGCTGATGGCAGCTTTCATCAAACAGCGCACGGCCAAGTATGTGGCCAGTCAGCCTGGCCTCCAGGCCCAGCCCGGCCTCCAAGCGCAGTCTGGTCTGCAGCCCCAGCCTGGCCTGCACCAGCAGCCCGGCCTGCAGAACCTGAACGCCATGCAAGCCGGCGGGCCGAGGCCCGGGTTGCCCCCGCAGCAGCAGACGATGGGCGGCCTGAACCCCCAGGGCCAGGCCCTGAACATCATGAACCCGGGGCACAGCCCCAGCATGGCGAGTATGAACCCACAGTACCGAGAGATGCTGCGGAGGCAGCTCCTGCAGCAGCAACAGCAGCAGCAACAGCAGCAGCAGCAGCAGCAGCAGCAGGGCGGCGCTGGCATGGCTGGGGGCATGGCAGGGCACGGCCAGTTCCAGCAGCCTCAAGGGCCCGGAGGCTACCCCCCGGCCATGCAGCAGCAGCGGGTGCAGCAGCACCTCCCCATCCAGGGCAGCTCCATGGGCCAGATGGCGGCCCAGATGGGACAGCTCGGCCAGATGGGGCAGCCTGGGCTGGGCGCAGACAGCACCCCCAACATCCAGCAGGCCCTGCAGCAGCGGATCCTGCAGCAGCAGCAGATGAAGCAGCAGATCGGCTCCCCGGGCCAGCCGAACCCCATGAGCCCCCAGCAGCACATGCTCTCAGGACAGCCACAGGCCTCGCACCTCCCCGGCCAGCAGATGGCCACGTCCCTCAGTAGCCAGGTGCGGTCTCCGGCCCCTGTCCAGTCTCCGCGGCCCCAGTCCCAGCCTCCACATTCCAGCCCGTCGCCACGGATACAGCCCCAGCCTTCACCACACCACGTCTCGCCCCAGACTGGTTCCCCCCACCCAGGACTGGCAGTCACCATGGCCAGCTCCATAGATCAGGGACACTTGGGGAACCCCGAACAGAGTGCAATGCTCCCCCAGCTGAACACCCCCAACAGGAGTGCGCTGTCCAGTGAGCTGGCCCTGGTCGGCGACACCACAGGAGACACCCTAGAAAAGTTCGTGGAGGGTTTGTAGCATTGTGAGAGCATCACCTTTTTTTTTTCCCTTTCATGTTCTTGGACCTTTTGTACTGAAATCCAGGCATCTAGGCTCTTTTTATTCCTAGATGGAACTGCTACTTCCAAGCCGTGGAAGGGTAGATTGCTGTTTAAAGAAACAATACAAAGAATATATTTTTTTGTTAAAAACCAGTTGATTTAAATATCTGGTCTCTCTCTCTCTTTCTCTCTTTTTGTTTTTGTTTTTTTGTTTTTGTTTTTTGTTTTGGGGGGAGGGGGGTTTTGTTTGGATTCTTTTTGTCGTCATTGCTGGTGACTCATGCCTTTTTTTAACGGAAAAAAACAAGTTCATTATATTCATATTTTTTATTTGTATTTTCAAGACTTTAAACATTTATGTTTAAAAGTGAGAAGAAAAATAATATTCAGAAACTGATTCCTGAAATAATGCAAGCCGATAATGTGTCCCAATAACTTTCTGATGTTGCGGGAAGATTTTTTCTACAGTGAGCTCTGCGGGCGCTCCCCAGGCGTGCCCGGACGGCGGCGACCGGCTCCTGCGTGCACACACCCACACACGTCTCTATACATACTGGCTGAAGCCAAACTCTTGTCTTGCAGATGTAGAAATTGTTGCTTTGTTTCTCTGATAAAACTGGTTTTAGGCAAAAAATAGGGACGATCACTCTCTTAGACCATGCTAATGTTAATAGAGGAGAAGCGTTCTTTTCTTTCTTCTACGTGAAACTTGAAATGAGGAAAAGCAATTCTAGTGTAAATCATGCAAGCGCTATAATTACTATAAATAAGAAAATTGAAGAAGATTCAATCACTGTATAGAATGGTAAAGTACCAACTCATTTCTTATATCATATTGTTAAATAAACTGTGTGCAACAGACAAAAAGGGTGGTCCTTGAATTCATGTACATGGTATTAACACTTCGTGTTCGGGGTCTTTTGTTATGAAAATGCTGTTTTCAACATTGTATTTGGACTATGCATGTGTTTTTTTTCCCCATTGTATATAAAGTACCGCTTAAAATTGATATAAATTACTGAAGTTTTTAACATGTATTCTGTTCTTTAAGATCCCTGTAAGAATGTTTAAGGTTTTTATTTATTTATATATATTTTTGGAGTCTGTTCTTTGTAAGACATGATTCTGGTCGTTTGCTCACCGAAGAGAGGTGGGGTCGCAGTCCTGGTGCCTGTGGGGGTGGCAGCCGGGCTCAGCCGAGGCCTGGCAGGTCCTCCTTGCCGCTGACGGGAGAACCTTGCCCAGAGTCAGGGACACAAGAGGGCCTGAAGCAGCACTTTGTCTCCTGTCCACTCCCCGGCTTAGCCCCCACCCGTCCCTACGTACCAATCCCAGGATGCTCCGAGGACTGCAGGGCCTGCCTGGCCTACCGCCGGGTCCTGGTTTGGCGGGGGCCTGCTGCCGCAGCCTCTGACCCTGGGCTGGGCAGATGTGGCTTCGGCCCCTCCTCCCCCACCTTCCCCTAGAATCAGTGAGGTGCCGCGCTGGAGGCCGCTGTGGGGAGGATGTGGGACACTGGCCACCCGCCCTGCCGTGGAGAGAAGAGGCCTCCAGCTTTGAGCGACACTTGGAGACGGCCGCCTTGTCCCACCGCTCCTCTCTGAGTCCCTTTCTGGGGGTCCTAAACGGTATCACCTCTAAGCTTCTTATGGGAGAAGCTGTAAGACCGCCGCCAGGAGAGTTCCAGCTCATCCTCTGGTCTGCGCGCGGCTCCCAGGGGCACAGGCCACAGTGTGGTCTGGATCCAAGGGCTGTGGTTTGCAAATTAGAAGTCATGGCCCAGATAGCTTTCCTTTTGGCCCCGTATTCACAGAAATACTTTTCAAATGGTTGAATTGGGAACCTAAATTCGAGGAGACTCTTTAAGAAAATCAGTTGTAAGACAGCCTCGAATCTTCTTTTAATACATTAGAGATTTATCCAGGCTAGACCGCACCACCAACCGACCCTCACCGCACCGGCGCCCCACCCCAAAAGGAAGCAGAGCTGTGCCCTCCCCCGGCCGCGCACCTTTGCTCAGCGTGCTCGCGTCTCGCATCCGTGACCCTCTCCCCGATGGCCTTCTGCACCTGTGCCCTGAGCTGAGCCCGTGTTCAGACAAGAAGCGTGGGCTGCCTGGACACCCAGAGAAGCAGCTCCAGGCCCAACACTCCATGTGTGCAGCCCTTTAACGTGGCCGGTGGGGTTTCTTTCAGGTCATCCTGGAATCCAGTAGCCTGCACCGGCCTCATTCCTCTCTGATTCAGTGCAATCCAGATGCCAAAGGATTCAGCCGAGGGTGTGTGGGCCGGATGCTCACCGGCACTTGCCCCGAGCAATTTCCGTGAGAGCTGGAAAGCCCCACGCGGCATTTCACATGCTGTCTACTTAGGAAGAGAAGAAAAGAGTCCTTTATTTGTGATCACAAAGAGGAAACTTGAAATGTGCTGGTGTTGATAATAAAAGCTGGTAAAACTGCTTGGATTCAAGATGGTTCCAGTTGGCTAATGACCCTTAGAATTAGCTTAGCGGTGAGATGAAGGGGTTCAGTTGGTTCTGTCTAGCGTGTGTGTTTGATGATGTTTTTGAGAATTCAGCCTGTTAAAAACGGGGAGTTCGATCCCTGGCCTGGCCCAGAATATTGAAAGGATCAAACGTTTACCACTGCTGCGGCACGGGTTGCAGGGCTCTGATCCCCAGCCCAGGAACTCCATAAGCCGCCCGCGGAAATAGTTGGCTGCAACGTCTGGGTTAACAGGTAAAGAGATGTCTAATACCTCAGGCTGAAGCCACGTAACTTTCTCTTTATAAAGTGGAACCAAAGATTTCACTGGAGCCAAAAATGTGCTTTTAGAGTTTCCGTTGTAGCTCAGCAGGTTAAGAACCTGACTAGTATCCACGAGAATAAGGGTTTGATCCCTGATCTTGCTCAGGGGGTTAAGATTCCGGTGTTACTATGAGCTTCGGCCATAGGTTGTGGACGCGGCTCAGATCTGGCGTTGCTGTGGCTCTGGTGCAGGCCAGTGGCTGTAACTCTGATTCAACCTCTAGTCTGAGAACGTCCATATGCCACAGGTGCAGCCCTGAAAAGGAAAAAAAAAAATGCTTTCAGAATTTCATTAGCGGAGTTCCCACTGTGGCTCAGCGGAAATGAATCTGACTGGTATCCATGAGGATGCAGGTTCGATCCCTGCCCTCACTCGGTGGGTTAAAGATCCGGCATTGCCACGAGCTGTGGTGTGGGTCACGGACGCATCTTGGATCCTGTGTTGCTGTGGCTGTGGTGCAGACCTCAGCTGTAGCTCCAATTCGACTCCTAGCCTGGGAACGTCCATATGACGCAGAAAAATAAATATGTAGGCATCCCAATGACAGGGATCCAATAAGGGGTCCTCAAGGGAGATAGTGATGTTTGGGGAGTGCTGCAAGTGAGGGTGAGGACCCTGCATCCACAAGTCCTTCAGGGGAGCGTCCAGAGAGGGCATCCTTGGAAGGGACGGCAAGGGGGTGCACTGGGTGCCTGGGCTTCGACCCTTCCTTGTCCTCTGCAACCCCACCCATGGCGCGCACATCCAGGCCCACAGAAGAGGAGGGTTGGTTCACGTGCTGCTGCAGGTAGAGGGGGAGATTCTACTGATGGAGGGAGATGGAGAAAGGGGCAGGGGAGCGAGGGGGGCCTTGGGACAGTGGGGCCGTGCAGGGGGCACTCAGAGCTCACAGGAGTCCAGCAGCCAGAACTGGGGTCACTGGTGAGAGCAAGGCCACCAGAGGCCAGAGCACAGAGGGCCCCCAGGGAGGCCACTTCTCACTGTTCCCAAGCTCGGACACTTGAGTTTTGAGCTTTGGTTTCCTGGGTGAGAAGTCTTAAGTGCCAGAAATGGCAGGAAAGACATGAATGTCTGATACGAGGCCTCTTCCCTCTAGAACAACAGCTTCCGATGCCCTGACGCACACCTGCTGCTTCCAGCTGAATTTCGGACAAGCGGCGAGTCTGTCCACTCAGCAAGTGCTGGTTGATGGGTCTCCAAGCAGTGACACTCCCAGCCATTGGAGGAGCCAATCTTCAGGCAAGTCCTGGAGGAAGGTACTAGGGCTCTAAGCTGGAGCCCTGCACCTTCCACTCCTATTTCTGTCTCCCCAAGCAACTCCCTGCCAACCTCCATGTGGTCAACTCAAGTCCATCTGCATCTAATCATTCTCCCCCCCCCCCCCCGCTTCCCTTTCCTTGTCTACACAGGGGCCAAAATCTGCTCATGACCCCCTCAAGACCGGCTTGGATCCCCGGGCACTTTAAAAAGTCACAGTTCCCTGAGCTACCAGAGGACGCAGTACCACCAACTTCTGTGGTTGAGGAAATGTCTCCGAAGAGCACAGGCCAAGAGAGGACAAAAGGCCCTGGTAGGTGTGGCTGGAACCTAAATAGGTTTGCCCCCCACAGAGCCTGGGCTTCGCCTGCCTTGGTGGAGCCCCACCCTGCTTAACTGAAGCCTCCGTTTCTCTCCTCCCTTTGTCAAATACCACCTCCCCTTCCTGAAATCAAAGGGCTCCCCACGCTAGATCTGTTGCCGCGTGAACCAACGTACCATATCTTACAAATGAGGTGCTTTCCTGAGTGAAGTGGTCCACAAACGAAATCTGAGGCTGAGACCCCTCAACTCAGTGACATCCTAGGAACACTACGCGTGCCACTAGCTGAGTGTGTCTGGAGTGTAGTGAGGAAGAAAAGTGGGGGGTCAGGTTATTCAGGGCTTGGAGGTTATGCAGAGCAGAAGGGGTTTGGAAGTGACTATGCAGGAAACCAGTGGCGGACCCAGATTGAGCATACGATCAGCTGCTGTGTAGAGAATGGGGCCAGATAGGGGGCTGCTGGGGTCTTCCAGGTGAGAGAACCCCCGCCCTTCCATTCAAATCTGCCCATTTCCTGTATGTTCCCCTTCTCAGTTGCTTAAGCCTGGAACTGGGGGATCAGCCTTGACAACTTCCACCTGGAAGTGTTCCTTCACACACCCCCTCCTACGGCCCCAGATACATCCAGGCCCCAATGGGGGACACGCTCCTGGCTCCTATACTTTGCAGACCCTGTCACAATCTCAACCCGTTTTTGTGCAATTGTTTTGAGTGTGCCTCATAATCATCTGGGGAGTCGCCTGAGCCCTACTTCGGGCGGTGCCGGACAATATGCATTTTACATGGTCTGCAACTCTAAGAGAAAGGAAGCTGATGGCTGGAATCCCCAACCAGACAGTTTCTTACCTCCAGGAAGGCGAGAGAATTGGAATGAATGAATAAGCCCAGTTTTGCTGGTGGGCGTTGGCGCCAGAGTTTTGGTAGGGACAAATTACCAGAAATTCTCCCTTTTACTCTTTTTAGCTATTTGGCCTGTCTTGGTTTGGTTGGAAGAGACTGACTTCCCGCGGTCCGGACCGGCGGCCCGGGACTTATAAAAGACCCCGGGGATGTTAACTGCTTCTGCCCCAGCGCCGCCTTTTCAAACCCTCTACGGTGGGGGCGAACATCTGCCCCCTTTCTGGGATGGACAAACTGAGACTTAAAGGGAGGACGAGGGCCCCCCCGCGGCCCCGCGCGCACAGTCGTCGCCCTTGATAACGGGACACAAGGTCACGGAGGTCCCGCCCCCAGGCCCGACTGTCCCCGCGCAGGCCGACCGCGCCCGCTCCGCGGAGAGCCCCGCCCACCCAGCGGCGCAGGCCGCTGACCCGGCAGCCGGGCGCGCGCCGTGACGTCACCGCGCCGCGCCCGAAGAAGACCCCGCCCTGACCCCGCCCCCGTCGCGCGTGGCTGCTCTGCGCTCTCGGAAGACCGACATGGCGCGTGAGCTTCGGACGCTGCTGCTGTGGGGCCACCGCCTGCGGGCGCCGGTGCTGGCTGCCGCCCGGGGAGGTAAGAGCGGCTGTGCAGGGCTGGTGGAGAGCGAGCGGGGACGCGGACGCGGACGCGCAGAGCCCCCGGGGTCCCGAGTCCCTCTTCTCCGTGGGAGGCGCGGTGACGGTACCTCCTCGCGCGGCGGCGGCGGTTCTGTGAGATTTATGCGCTCTACGCGCGGTGGACGGCTAACGCTGAGCGTCCTGGGGTCTCCTGGCTGGGCCCAGCGCCGGGCCGCAGGGGTTCCCCGGAGGTCACGGGGCTGAACCCGGGCCCGCGTGACTGCAGCAGCGGGTTCTTCCCAGCGAGCTCCTCCGGCCGGGCTGAGGCGGAGGGGCCGCGGTCTCCTCGCTCCTGAAGCCGGAGGCGGTTTCAGTGGGTTGTGTGCGCTGGGAACGGACTTCCCCAGGTGATTACCTAAGTACCTTAGTTGCGCTGCTCTTCCTCCCCCCCCCCCCAAGTTGATTGATGCAGGAGTAACGCTTAAGGCCCCTCGGTCAGACCTTCATTCGACACAATCTGAATGCCAGGTGGGCCCGGCGTGGCACGCGGCAGCGAACCAAACAGAGCCGCCACCTTGGCCCTCGTGCAGCCCGTGAACTTTGGGTTGTTGACCCCGGTATCCCCAGGGCCTGGAATTGGTAGGTGCTCAAGTAAATGTTGAAAAGAAAGTGACTGCTATCCGTTCTCACTCCCCGCGCGGAAGTGACCACAGGTGAGAACGTCTTGGCGATCCTCCCAGGCTTTCCGCAAGCGTTGCTGATGTACTTAAATAGGTCTAACAGTTTTTACACAGGAAGGCCTAAACCTGTGCTGCGGGTTTGTTTTGTTTTTTAAAGCTCCAGGTTGGCTTAGACATCTTTTCGTATCAGCACACCCCGGTCTGTGGCTTTACAATGACGGCATAGTATCCTATGTTTTGAACGTATCATTTACTTAACATTGTCCTATTTAGGGGACGTAGTAAGGATTATTTACAGTTTTGTTTCGTTTTTGTTTTTTGGTCCTTACAGTGCTGTGTAGAAGGCACGATGCTTTACTTTTTGTGTACGTAATTGCATTTCTTTAGAATTACAGAATTAGAATTTTAGAATTGATGGTGTGGAGCCAGCGTGTGCTTGAAATGTTAGTTGATATTGCTAAATTGCCATCCAAAAAGGCCTTACCAATTTATATTGTCATTAGCAGGGAATGAGACTGCCTATATCAAGGCATCTTTTCCAACACTGGGTGTTAGATCGTTTCCAAACTGACGGTTTATAAACTATATCTTGTTTAACTTATATTGGCATGGATACTAGTAAGAATGTTTTCATTTGTTTAATGGCAGATATTTTCTGTGAAATTTCCTCTTCATATCTTTTACACTTTTTTCTGTTATCTGAGTTTTAAAATTTGGTGTGGTCTTTTTAAACAACGATTCTTTAAAAAATAACATGCAGAGTTACAGCTGCGGCTCAGTGGGTTGAGGATCCGGTGTTGCTGCAGCTGTGGTGTAGATCGTAGCTGTAGCTCCGTCTGGGGTTCCATCCCTGGCCTGGGAACTTCCATATGCCACACGGGCAGCTGAAAAAAATAAATTTTTTTAAATTAAAATAAAATAACATGCATTAACAGATAAGATGTTTATAGATTTTATTACCCTTACTTGTATCCAGCATCTTCTTTCTCTTTTGGATTTGTCTCCTGTTTTGTCCAGAGGATGCTCTTGTGTTGGTTCTACAGGAAAAGTCAATGTGTTGGAAATTTTCTAAACCCAAAATGTCTAAAAAAAATTTCTGTTTTGCCCTCATACCTGTAAAGTAGTTTGATTAGGTATTGTATTCCAGGTCAAAGTAATTTTCCTTTACTACAAATATTGCTGTTGTCTTCTAGCATCCTCCTTACAGGTGATCAGTCATATCAGCTTGATTCTTGGATTTTTATAGCTGACTTGTTTTTTCCGTCTTCTCTCTAGAGGTTGAGATTCATTTTTCTCTCTCTCTCTCACTCTTTTTTTTCCCTTTTTGGTCATCCCTGGGGCAAATGGAGTTCCTGTTCCATGAATCAGATCCCAGCCCTGGTTGGGACCTACGCCTCAGCAACGCCAGATCCTTGAACCTACTTGCTCTGTAGAGATGCCGCCAATCCCACTTCGCCACAGTGAGAACTCCAAGATTCTTCTTTCTTTTGTCTTTTTTTGGGGTCACAGGTGTGGCATATGGAAGTTCCCAGGCTAGAGGTAGAATCAGAGCTATAGCTGCTGGCCTACACCACAGCCATCCCAAGTTGCGTCTGTGACCTACACCACAGCTCACGGCAACACCAGATCCTTAACCCACTGAGCAAGGCCAGGGATCAAACCTGCCTCCTTATGGATACTAGTTGGGTTTGTTACCGCTGAGCCATGACAAGAACTCTGTGCTCAGTCCTGATATAGAACACCTGCCTTTTACTAGGGAGCTCCTGTATGCTTGGTCCACACGTAGACTTCCCCAGAGTTCTGTAATGTTTAGTAAAGATACATTTTCAAGATGTTTCTGGTATGACTGTGCATTTCTGCTGAAGCCACTAAGAACTACAGATAGTGAAAGTTGGAGTTTGGAAAACCAGTGTCTACTTGGGGACGTTATTTCCACCTGCTTTTTGGTTCCCAGAGTTCAGGTAAATTAAATACAGGTGTAGCTGAGTCATAGGTGTAACTAATTTTGAAAGTGTGGCTCAGTTATTTAGCAACTCTATAATCAAGAAATATGATGAGCTCGGGAAAGCAATGAGGAAGCCACTCAGAAACTTTGATGATTCTCAGAGTTCCCATTATGGCTCAACAGGTTAAGAACCTGACTAGTATCCATGGGGATGTGGGTTCAATCCCTGGCCTTGCTTAGTGGATTAAGGATCCAGCGTTGCCACAAGCTGTGGCATAGGTAGCAGCTGCTGCCCGGATTTGGTGTTGCAGTAGCTGTATGCTGTGGGTTCAGCCCTAACAACAACAAGAATTACGATTAGGAGAGTTCCTGCTGTGGGGCAGGGCCCAGGCTCTGGTGTTATCGTTGGCCGCAGCCGAGGCTCAGATTGGATCTCTGGCTTGGGCACTTCCGTATGCTACTGGTATGGCTGAAGGGGGGGGGGGGGATGTGATTAGAATATTAAAAATTGGGGTTCCTGATGAGGTACAAAGGATCAGCGGTGTCTCTGCCGTGCCTGGGTGCAGGTTAGATCCTCAGCCTGGCACAGTATGTTAAACAGTCTGCAGCTCAGAGCTGATCCCTGGCCCAGGAACTCCATATGTCACGGGTAGCCAAAAAGAGAAAAAAACAGAATATTAAAAATTAATTTTGTATGGCGTTCCCGTCATGGCTCAGTGGAAACAAATCTAATATCCATGAGGACGCAGGTTTGATCCCTGGCCTCGCTCAGTGGGTTAAAGATCCCCGTTGCCGTGAGCTGTGGTGTAGGTCACAGACGTGGCTTAGATCTGACATTGCTGTGGCTGTGGTGTAGGCCAGCAGCTACAGCTCTGATTCGACCCCTAACCTAGGATCCTCCATGTGCTGCAGGTGTGGCCCTAAAAAGACCCAAAAAATTTAAATAAATAAATATTTTGTAATTCCCATCATGGCTCAGCAGTAATGAATCAGACTAGTATGTATCCATGAGGACGTGGGTTTGATTCATAGCCTTGCTCAGTGGATTAAGGATCTATCATTGCCGTGAGCTATGGTGTAGGTGGCAGATTCAGCTCAGATCCCGTGTGGCTGTGGCTGTGGTGTAGGCTGGCAGTTATGGCTCTGATTCGACCCCTAGCCTGGGAACTTCTATATGCTGTGGGTGCAGCCCTAAAAAAAAAAAAATTATTTTTGAGGTAGCCAAAATTAATACTGTATTTTTTTTTTTTTTTTGGCCACCCCATGGCATAATGGCATTCCGGGGCCAGGGATCAAATCTGAGCTGTAGTTATGACCTAAGCTGCAGCTTCAGCAATGCTGGATCCTTAACCCGCTGTTCTGGGCCAAGTATTGAACTTGCATCCCAGTGCTCTTAAGGCACTGCCAGTCCTATTGCACCACAGCAGGAACTCCAAATACTGTATTTTATTTATTTATTTATTATTTTGCTTTTTGGGGCCACACCCACGGCATATGGAGGTTCCCAGGCTAGGGGTCTAATCAGAGCTACAGCTTCTGGCCTACACCACAGCCACGCCAGATCCGAGCCGCCTCTGTGACCTACACCACAGCTCAGGCAACGCTAGATCCTTAACCCACTGAGCGAGGCCAGGGATCGAACCCGCAACCTCATGGCTCCTAGTCGGATTTGTTTCTGCTGTGCCACAATGGGAACTCCCAGAATACTATATTTTAAAGGAACAGACTGGATAGCAATACTGTTAAGTACAAAATAAAAACAGGCTTTCTATCCTGTTCCACTGATCTATATTTCTGTTTTTGCCAGTACCATACTGTTTAGCTTTGTAGTATAGTCTGAAGTCAGGGATCCTGATTCCTCCAGCTCCATTTTTCTGTTTCAGGGTGGCTTTGGCTCCTCTGAGTCTTTTGTGCTTCCAGACAAACTTTAAAATGTTTTCTTCTAGTTCTGTGTAAAATGCCTTTGGTATTTTGATAGGGATTGCATTGAATCTGTAGACTGCCTTGGGTAGTATAGTCATTTTCACAGTATTGATTCTACTGGTCCAAGAACATGGTATATCTTTCCATCTGTTAGTATCATCTTTGATTTCTTTCATCAGCATCTTATAGTTTTCAGAGTACAGGCCTTTGGCCTTTTGTCTCTTTAGGTAGGTTTATTCCTAGGTATTTTATTCTTTTTGCTGTGATGGTAAATGGGATTGTTTTCCTAATTTCTCTTTCTGATCTTTCATTGTTTGTATATAGAAATGCAGTTGATTTCTTTTTTTTAATTACTTAATGGATTTTATTACTTTTATAGGTGTACAAAAATCATCACAACTAAATTTTATAGCATTTCCATCCCAAACCCTCGGTGCATTGCCCCACCCCCCAACTTGTCTCTTTTGGAAACCATAAGTTTTTCAGTCTGTGAGTCAGTATCTGTTCTATAAAGAAGTTCATTGTGTCCTTTTTTTAGATTCCACATGTAAGTGGTAGCATTTGATTTTGGTGTCTCATTGTCTGGACTGACTTCACTTAACATAATTTCTAGGTCCATCCATGTTGCTATAAATGCTGTTATTTCGTTCCTTTTAATGGCTCAGTGATATTCCATTGTGTATATGTACCACATCTTTTTTTTCCCATTACTTAGAGATTTTATTACAATTGTAGGTGTACAAAAATTACCACAACTCAATTTTATAGCATTTCCATCCCAAACCCTCAGTGCATTCCGCCCCCCCAGTTTGTCTCATTTTGAAAACCATAGATTTTCCAAAGTCTGTGAGTCATTATCTTTTCTGCAAAGAAGTTCATTGTGTCCTTTTTTTAGATTCCACATGTAAGTGGTAGCATTTGATTTTGGTGTCTCATTGTCTGACTGACTTCACTTAGCATGATAATTTCTAGGTCCATCCATGTTGCTATAAATGCTGTTATTTCGTTCCTTTTAATGGCTGAGTAATATTCCATTGTGTGTATGTACTAGATCTTCCCTATCCAGTCCTCTGTCGATGGGCATTTAGGTTGTTTCCATGACTTGGCTATTGTATAGAGTGCAGCAATGAACACTGGAGTACATGTGTCTTTTCGAGTCATGGTTTCCTCTGGGTAGATGCCCAGGAGTGGGATTGCTGGATCAAATGATAATTCTATTTGTAGTTTTCTGAGGAATCTAATCTCCATACTGTTTTCCACAGTGGTTGCACCAATTTGCATTCCCACCAACAGTGTAATAGGGATCCTTTTTCTCCACACCCTCTTCAGCACTTACTGTTTGTAGACTTTTTGATGATGGCCATTCTGGCTGGTGTAAGGTGGTACCTCATAGTGATTTTGATTTGCATTTCTCTAATAACGAGTGATGTTGAACATCTTTTTTCATGTGTTTTTTGGCCATCTGTATGTCTTCTTTGGAGAATTGTCTGTTTAGATCTTCTGCCCATTTTTGGATGGGGTTTACTTTTTTGGTATTGAGCTGTAGGAGGTGTTTGTAAATTTTGGAGTTGAATCCCTTGTCAGTTGATTCATTTGCAAATATTTTCTCCCATTCTGTGGGTTGTCTTTTTGTTTTGTTTAGGGTTTCCGTTGCTGTGCAGAAACTTTTAAGTTTAATTAAGTCCCACTTTTTTTTCTTTTTATTGTCATTACTCTGACAGGTGGATATGAGAAGATGTTGCTGTCATTTATGTCAGAGAGTGTTTGGCCTATGTTTTCCTCTAAGAGTTTTATAGTATCTGGTCTTATATCTAGATCTTTAACCCATTTTGAGTTTATTTTTGTGCATGGTGTTATGAAGTGTTCTAGTTTCATTTTTTTACATGTGACTGTCCAGTTTTCCCAGCACCACTTGTTGAAGAGGCTGTCTTTTCTCCACTGTATATTCTTGCCTCCTTTGTCATAGATTATTTGACTGTAGGTGCCTGGGTTTAATTCTAGGCTTTCTATCGTGTTCCACTGATCTATATTTCTGTCTTTGTGCCATTATCATATAGTTTTGATGACTGTAGCTTTGTGGTGTACTCTGAAGTCAGGGAGCTGATTCCTCCAGCTCCATTTTTCTTTTTCAGGATGCCTTTGGCTATTCTGGGTCTTTTGTGCTTCCAAACAAACTTTAAAATGTTTTGTTCTAGTTCTTTGAAAAATGTCCTTGGTAATTTGATAAGGATTGCATTGAATGTGTAGACTGCCTTGGGTAGTATAGTCATTTTGATAATATTGACTCTTCCAATCCAAGAGCATGGTATGTCTTTCCACTTGTTTAAGTCATCCTTGATTTTTTTCATCAACGCCTTATAATTTTCAGAGTACAGGTCTTTCGTCTCTTTAGGCAGGTTTATTTCTAAGTATTTGATTCTTTTTGATGCGATGGTAAATGGGATTGCTTCCCTAATTTCTCTTTTTGATCTTTCATTGTTGGTATATAGAAATGCAGTTGATTTGTGTGTATTAATTTTGTATCCTGCGACTTTGCCAAATTCATTGATGAGCTCTAACAGTTTTCTGGTAACGTCTTTAGAATTCTCTAGGTATAGTATCATGTCATCTGCAAACGGTGATAGTTTTACTTCTTCCTTTCCAATTTGGATTCCTTTTATTTCTTTTTCTTCTCTGATTGCCTTGGCTAGGACTTCCAGAAGTATGTTGAATAGTAGTGGTAGAGCAGACATCCTTGTCTTGTTCCTGATCTTAGTGGAACTCAGTTAATTTTAGTTGTACAGTGTGATGATCAGACATTTGTATGTATTGTGGAATGATCACCGTGATCACTCTAGTTAATGTCCATCACATAGTGACAGAATTTTTTTCCTTTTTTTTTTGGTCTTTTTGGGGCTGCACCCTCAGCATATGGAGGTTCCTAGGCTAGAGGTCAAATCAGAGCTGTAGCTGCTGGCCTACACCACAGCTCACCCCAACACCAGATCCTTAAGCCACTGAGCGAGGCCAGGGATCGAACCTGCATCCTCATGGATCCTAGTCGGAATATAAAATGGTGCAGCAATTTGGAAACCAGTCTGGTGTTTCCTCAAATGGTTAAACGTAGAATTACCGTATGACCCCGTAATTCCCCTCCTAAATTTACACCCGAGAGTGTTTAAAACGTACGTCCACACAGAATCATGTACAGCCAGATTTATGGCAGCATTATCCATGATAGCCAAAAAGCAGAAACAACCCAGTTTTCCATCAGCTGATGAGTCGACAAACAGCATGTGGCCTGTCTGTGTAATTGAAGGTGCTCAGGCACGAAAAGGAGTGAGGTGTGTTATGTGCTGCAGTGCGGATGAATCTTGAAAACATCATGTTACGTGAAAGGAGCCATGGACGGAAGCCCCACAGAGTGTGATTACGCTGTTTATGTGAAGCATCTAAGATAGGCAAATCCCTAGGGACAGATGGTGGTTACCAGGAGCTGGGGACAGGGGGATGGGGAGGGACTGCTGCTGGGTATGAGATTTCTTCGGAATTTTTTTGTTCTGAGTAATTAGTGTTTATTTGATTAAAAGGTGTCCATCGAGGATTTCCCACTTTGGTGCAGTGGCTTGAGGATGAGGTGTTGCTGCAGCTGTGGTATAGGTCACGGCTGCAGCTTGGATTCAGCTCCCGGCCCAGGAACTCCTTGTGCCACAGGTGTGGCCCAAAAAGAAAAAACGGGTATCCATCACTCTCAGCTTTATCCCTCTTTCCTCCACCACCTCCCCTCTTCACCAGGCATCACTGTTAGTGTTTGTGTAGCCTGCTGGAGTTTCTGTAGTGTACAGATGTGCTTTTTTCATCTGCGGGCATATATATGATTCTCTGTATTGTTACTCAGTTACTAGACATTGGAGAGCTCCTTGTATATGTGGAACGTTTCCTTTTTTTTTTTTTTTTTTTTTTTTTTTTAACAGTTACTAACAGTTATCTCGTAGTAGTGATAGCAGTGGTCCCACGTTGGGAGGCCCTGTAGTTTATTAGTCCTCTGTTGATGGACATTTAGGTGCTTTCCAGACATTGGCTATGCTGTATGGCCTTCCATCTGTGTCTTTATATTCGGTTCAAGTTGAATCCGTAGAACAGTCTCCAAATGAAATTGCCAGATTAGAAGGTGTATGTCTTTGGAATCTTGACCGATGGGGCCAAATCGCCTTCCGCTGGACTCGGGCCCTTTCCTGCTGCCCCGAGTCCTTTCCCCAGCAGGTTACCAGAAATACGGTCTGAAAGTTGCTCTGGAAAGTAGTAAGAGTGCAGCTCGCTGTACTGACATCTCTCACTGAATTTTAGCTGGTGAAGGATTACCCGTGGTTTGAACTGGAGCAAAGTGCCAAGGCGGGGGCCTTTGCTCAGGCTACACTGGTTGAGCTGTGCTGGGCCTGTCCTGCCTGAATGCCTTTTCCTGAAACTGCCTTCACATCAAACCTGCAGGCTGGGCTACACCTCAGGCTTGGCTTAAACTACCCTTGGCGGGCTTCAGGGAGATCCACCCCACCCCGCCAGGTTATGTCTGCAGGCCACAGAGGGTGTAAGGCTAAGCCCTTAGTCAGGCCTGCTTCCCAGAGACTACATCTTTGTTTGCAAGTTCTTTTTTTTTGGGGGGGGGGTCATTTTAGGGCTGCACCCATGGCATATGGAAGTTCCCAGGCTAGGGATTGAATCAGACCTGCAGCTACCGGCCTGTGCCGCAGCCACAGCAGTGAGGGATCCAAGCTGCGTCTGCAACCTGTACCACAGCTCACGGCAACAGCTGATCCTTAACTCATTTATCGAGGCCGGGGATCAAAATCATATCCTCACGGACACTAGTCGAGTTTGTTACCGCTGAGCTGTGACGGGAACTCCTGTTTTCAGTTCTCAGTGACTCAGGGGTTAAGCTGGCGGCTAGTCCCCTGAAAGCTTCCCTCCCTCCCTTCCTCTTCTTTTGGTGAAATACACCCCATCTAAAAAGGAGTCTGGGAGCTCCCTTCGTGGCTCAGTGGTTAACGAATCCAGCTAGGAACCATGAGGTTGCGGGTTTGATCCCTGACCTCGCTCAGTGGGTTAAGGATCCGGCGTTGCTGTGAGCTGTGGTGTAGGTCGCAGACGCAGCTCGGATCCTGCGTTGCTGTGGCTGTGGCAAAGGCCGGCAGCTATAGTTCCTGTTAGACCCCTAGCCTGGGAACATCCACATGCCGTGGGTTTCGGCCCTAAAAAGACAAAGGACACACAAAAAAGTAGTCTGTATAATACATGTGTGCAGTTTCTAAAAGAAGCATAAAATGAATACCCATTGCCCAGCTTAAGAAGTAGAAATTACCTGTCTCAGAAGGCACTGTGTGTCCCTTCTGTCTTTCCCAGAGGTAATGCTGACTTGCGTTTTCTGGGTTTTATTCCCTTTTGTATTTTTAATGTGTATAAACATGTATATATACATGTTTAAATATGTATACACACAGTTTATTGAACTCATGCTGTGTATATTCTGTTGTGACTTTGCTTTCTTGGCTCAGCATTATGTTTTCTTAGCTTTATCTTTGGTGGTGGTCATTAATTTTCCCTGCTTATTCCATTTGCATTAATATACTTTCATTTCTTTATGCATAATTCCTGACACATCACTAAGTATATGTATTGTTTGATCATTTGGAATGCTCCAGATTATTAAGTAATGCAGAATTATTTCCCAGAAAGAGTTGTATTTCTCTGTAGCCCACCAGCAGGATAATGGAAGTCCCTTTCATTCCATACACGGATCCAGGACTTGGTGTTCTCAGATATTTTTCTTCTTTGCAAGTCTGGTGAGTGTTAAATCGTATCTTGTGTGTGTTGGAGCCTAAGATATACATCAGAAAGCACCTTAACTGCACGTACAGTTCAGTGAAGCACCGTCGTCTGGACATTGACCCCTGTCATTGTTCTGTAATATTCCATTGTGAGAATGCACTGCAGCTTATTTCACCCATCCCAGGCATGGACGTCTGAGTTTATTTCTAGTGCGACATTTTTATAAAGGAGGCACCGGGCACTTACTTGTGCAGACATCCTGCCTTACATGTCTCCGAGGTGCGTAACTAGAGGAGAGGCAATTTTTTGTTTGTTCTGGTGAACAGATGTTCTTCATTTTAATTTCCAGTGGTATCCTTTATGAATTACCCCGTGGTTCTGAAGACTAAGGCCCATGGGTCAAACCAGACTTACTCCCTCTTTTTGTAAATAAAGTTTTATCAGAACATAGATATGCCCATTCTTTTTTTTTTAATTTTATTAGAAATAGTTGACTTTAAAGGTTGTGTTAGTTTGTGTCATGGCTGCTCAGTGGAAATGAATATGACTTGCATCCAAGAGGACACAGGTTCTATCACTGGCCTTGCTTAGTGGGTTAAGGATCCCAGTCCTTAACCCACTTTGGTGTAGGTTGCAGATGCGGCTGGGATCTGGAGTGACTGTGGCTGTGGCATAGGCTGGCGGCTACAGCTCCAGTTCGACCCCTAGCCTGGGAACCTCCATATTGCTGTGGATGCAATTCTAAAAAGACCAAAAAAAAAAAATAAAGGTTGCGTTAGTTTGGGGTGTACAGCAAAGCAGATCAGTTAGACATCCATTCTTTTCCAGATTCTTTTCCCATATAGGTTATTACACAGTACTGAGTAGACTTTCCTGTGCTGTACAGCAGGTCCTCGGTACTTACTCTGTTTTATAAACAGTAGTGTCTGTGTGTCGGTCCCAGCCCTTTAATTTATCCCTCCTCCATATCTTTCACATGTTGTCTGTAATCACTTTGCTGCTGCATTGGCAAAGTTGAGCGACGAAACTCAGAAATCCTAAAATAGGCCAAAAAAACCCTCAAAATAAAAAAGGAGTTCGCTGCTGGCTCAGCGGGTTTAGGATCCGGCATTGTCAATAGATTCAGTCCCTGGCCAGGGAACTCTGACATGCTGCAGGCTTGGCTGTAAAAACAAACTAAACACAAAAATCCTAAAATATTTACTGTATGGCCCTTTACCTCGTGGTCATAGAGATCATCGATTTTTCTATGGAAGTTGTTCCCTGACTTACTTCCATCAGATGAGAGTGAGAGCCTCATCTTTGAAACTTCGGTGTTGCTCTTTGTTGGTAAACGTCCTCCTGGGCTTCATTTTCCAGATTAGAAAAGAGTTGCAGACTAGCAACCACAGGCTACTTCTGGCTGTAAACAAATTTTCTTTGATCAAACCTTTTTTATGTGTGTCTTTTTGCCTTATCTAGGGCCACACCCGCGGCATATGGAGGTTCCCAGGTTAGGGGTCTAACAGGAGCTGTAGCTGCCGGTCTACACCACAGCCACAGCAACGCGGGATCCAAGCCATGTCTGCAACCCACACCACAGCTCACGGCAACGCCGGATCCTCAACCCACTGAGCAAGGCCAGGGATCAAACCCACAACCTTATGGTTCCTAGTCAGATTCGTTAACCACTGAGCCACGACGGGAACTCCCCAAACATTTTTAAAAAGTAATTGCTCAGAGGGGAGACGTGGGGAGAGGGATAATTAGGGGGTTGGGGTTGACATATACACACTACTGTATATAAAATAGATAAACGAGAACCTGCTGTGCAGCCTGGGGAAATCCACTCAGTACTGTGTAGTAACCCATACGGGAAAAGAATGTGAAAAAGAACAGATGTATGAACATGTCTAACTTATTGATTTTGCTATACACCTGAAACTAGTGCAGCTTCATAACTAATGCAACTTTTGCAAATCACCTATACTCCAATGCAGTTTTTTTTTTTACAGAAGTAATTGCAAACATTTAAAGTCAGATTTGGAGTTCCCTTGTGGCCCAGCGGCTTAAGCATTCATTGTTGTCACTGCTGTGGTGAGGGTTCAGTCCCTAGCCCAAAAACTTCCGTATGCCATAGGGGCTGCCCAAATAAATAACGTCTGATTTGACATAAATATGTGAGTTTCTTATTTCTTTTGAAAAAGTAAAAGTTGGAGTTCCTGTCGTGACTCAGTGGTTAACGAATCTGAGTAGGAACTGTGAGGTTGTGTGTTCCATTCCTGGCATCACTCAGTGGGTTAAGGATCTGGCGTTGCCGTGAGCTGTGGTGTAGGTCGCAGATGCGGCTCAGATCCCATGTTGCTGTGGCTGTGGTGTCAGCTGGCGGCTACGGCTCCGATTAGACCCCTAACCTGGGAACCTCCATATGCCGCGGCTGCGGCCTTAGAAAAGACAAAAAAAAAAAAAGTTAAAGTTCTATGAGTCTTGGCCTGATTCCACAGTGGTGACAGTCTCTTGGGAGAAGGAGCGTCTGCTGCCTCCTGCGGATGGGCCCGCCCTCCACAGGCTGCCGTGGTGCCCATGCTCTCT
This sequence comes from Catagonus wagneri, assembly GCA_004024745.2. Taxonomy (NCBI): domain Eukaryota; kingdom Metazoa; phylum Chordata; class Mammalia; order Artiodactyla; family Tayassuidae; genus Catagonus; species Catagonus wagneri. The sequence continues at coordinate 6,314,910 of PVHT021183594.1, forward strand.
ACCTGTTTCTTTGTTCCAGGACCGTTAGTACCATTTCTTTTGCTGTTATTATTTTTTGTGTAGTAGAGTTAATTATATTGATTTACTGAATACAGGCCTCCCTCATTTTATAGTGCTTTGCTTTACTGCACTTTGCAGATACTGCGTTTTTTACAAATTGAAGGTTTGTGTCAAACCTGTGTTGAGCAGGCCTGTGGGTGCCATTTTCCCAGTAGTGTCTGCTCATTTCCTGTCTGTGTGTCTCCCAGTGTTTCAGACTTTTTCCTTGTTATTCGATTTGTTATGGTGATCCGTGATCCTCGATGTTGCTCTTACGATTGTGTAGAGGCACCACACACTATGCCTGAGTGGTGTTCCATTATGTATATACCACATCTTTCTTTTTTTTCCTTTTTGTGTGTGTGTGTGTCTTTTTGGGGCCTCACCCGTGGCATATGGAAGTTCCCAGGCTAGGGGTTGAATGGGAGCTGCACCCGGCAGCCTGCACCACAGCCACAGCAACCACAGCACCTCGGGATCCGAGTAGCGTCTTCGACCTACACCACAGTTCATGGCAACACCAGATCCTTACCCAGTGAGTGAGGCCAGGGCTCGAACCTACGTCCTCATGAATACTAGTTGGACTTGCTACCACTAAGCCACAACGGGAGTTCCATCATTGTCTTATTTTAAGAAATTGCCGGAGTTCCCATAGTGGCGCAGCAGAAACAAATCGACTAGAAACCATGAGGTTGCAGTTTCGATTCCTGGCATCACTCTGGGTTAACGATCCGGTGTTGCCGTGAGCTGTGATGTGGGTTGCAGACATGGCTCTGATCTGGAGTTGCTGTGTACATCGGAGCCACAGCAACAGCTCCAATTCGACCCCTAGCCTGGGAACCTTAATATGCCACAAGTGTGGCCCCAAAAAGACAGAAAAAAAAAGGAAATTGCCAACAGTCACCCCAGCTTTCAGCAACCACCACCCTGATCAGTCAGCGGCTATCAGTATTGAGGCAAGAGCCTCCAACCAGCAAAGAGATTATGACTGGCAGGAAGTTCAGATAACGGGTAGCATTTTTTTAGCACCAAAGTATTTTTGAATTAAGGTAGTACATTGTTTTTTTAGACATAACGCTGTTGCACACTTAATAGACTATAGTATGGTGTAAACATAGCTTTTTTATGCACTGGGAAACCAAAAAATGGGTGTGACATTATGTGGTACTCACTGTTGTGGTGGTCTGGAATTGAACCTACAGAATCTCCGGAGGTCCGTCTGTAGTGCTAAACCAGCCTTGCATCGTTGAAATAAACCTGCTTGGTCATGATGTAGTGTCATTTGTGTGTATTAATGGACTTTGCTTGCTAATATTCTGTTAAGGAACTCCACGTCTGTGTCCATGAGGGATATTGGTGTATATTTATTGTATGTGTGATGTTTTCGTCAGGTTTTGCCGTCAGCGTTTTTTACTGTCCTCATAAAGCTTGAAATAATTCCTTTTTCTATTTTCTGAAAGTTTGTTTAAGATTGGTGTTATTTCTTCCTCATGTGATGGATAGAATTCAATAGAAATTCTGGGCTTGGAATTTCATTTATAAAAACGTTTTTGCAAACAAATGCAATTTCTTAGATGTAAAGCAATTCAGAATTTAGTTATTTATTTTTTACAGCTGCACCTGTGGCATGTGGAAGTTCTTAAGCCAGGGGTTGAATCAGAGCTGCAACACCAGATCCAAGTCATATCTGCCACCTACGCCAGAGCTTGCAACAGTGCTGGATCCTGGATCCACATCTTTACAGAGACGATGTTGGGTCCTTAACTTGCTCTGCCACAGTGGGAACGCTGGAACTCCCCTTTTCTTAATTTTTATTTTTTCCTATTACCCTTTTAATGTCTATAGAACTTGTGACAATAATCCCACCTTTGCTGCTGATGTTGACAATTGGTTCCTTCTCTCTTTTTCTTTTTTTTTGGCCATCCCGCAGTATTTGGAGTTCCCAGGCCAGGGATCAGATCCAAGCCACTTGCAACCTGAACCACAGCTGCAGCAACAACTGATCCTTAACCTACTGTGCCTGGTTGGGGATCAGACCTGTGTCCCAGTGTTCCAGAGATCCCATTGCATCACAGCAGGAACTCCTCTCTATTTTCTTCTTGAATCAGTCTAGCTAGGGGCTTGTTATCTTTCCATTGTTGGTCCATTTTCTATTTTGTTGATTTCTGCCTTGCCATTTCTTCCCTTCTGCTGTATTTGAGCTGGTTTTGTATTTTTTTCACCTTCGGCCGTTGGTTTAGACTTCTTTTCTATCATAAGCATTTAAAGCTGTTAAGTTTCCTGCTACATGCTGTGTATCCCACAACTTTTAATACGTTTTCTTCTCTTTTTTTTTTCCTTCGTCTTTTTGCTCCCGGGGCATATGGAAGTTCCCAGGCTAGCGGTTGAATCGGAGCTATAGCTGCCTGCCTACACCACAGCCACAGCAACACCTGATCCTTAACCCGCTGAGCAAGGCCAGAGATGGAACCCATGTCCTCATGGATACTAGTCGTGTTCATTACCACTGAGCCACAGTAGGAACTCCCGTATACGCTGCATTTTCATTATCATTAATATGAAGTGTTACATCATTTCCCTTGTGATTTCTTCTTTGGTCTATGGATCTTTAGAATGTGTTGTTAAATTTCCAGATACTTGGGGTTTCCTAGATATTTTATTATTACTGATTCTCAGTTAATTGTATCTAAGTTGTGTTCAGAGTATTTACGCTGTATGTTTTCATTCCTTCTAAATTTATTGAGACTTAGATCCCAGCTTATGGTCTTAGTGAATATACCATGTGTACTTAAAAAGAATACAAACTGTATAGTGCTCTATAAGTAACCATTAAGAAAAAGTGTTTCAGGGAGTTCCGTTCGTGGTACAGCAGAAATGAATCTGACTAGTATCCATGAGGATGCTGGTTCGATCCCTGGCCTTGCTCAGTGGGTTGGGGATTCGGCCTTGCTGTGAGCTGTGGTGTAGGTTGCAGATGCAGCTTGGATCCCCCGTTGCTGTAGTTGTGGCCCTAAAAAGCAAAAACAAACAAACAAAATCTCTAGCTATGACTGTACACTTGCTTTTTCTTCCTTTTAAGTCTTTCGGTTTTTTCCCAGAATTTTTTTTTTTATTACTCAGTGAATTTTAACATTTATAGTTGTACAACCATCATCACAATGGAAATTGTTGCATTTCCATCCCAAACCTCCAGCACATCCCCCCGCCCCCCAACCTGTCTCATTTGGAAACCATAAATTTTTCGAAGTCTGTGAGTCAGTATCTGTTGTGCAGAGAAGTTCATTGTGTCCTGTTTTTAGATTCCACATGTAAGTGATAGCATATGATGTTGGTGTCTCACTGTCTGACTAACTTCATTTAGCATGATCATTTCTAGGTCCATCCATGTTGCTGCAAATGCTGCTATTTCTTTCCTTTTAATGGCTGAGTAATATTCCATTGTGTACATGTACCACATAGTCTTTATCCACTCCTCTGTCCGTGGACATTTAGGTTGTTTCCATGTCTTGGCTATTGTGTACAGTGCTGCAATGAACACTGGAGTACATGTATCTTTTCAAGTCATGGTTTTCTCTGGATAAGATGCCCAGGAATGGAATTGCTGGATCAAATGGTAATTCTGTTTTTAGTTTTCTGAGGAATCTCCATACTGTTTTCCACAGTAATTGCACCAATTTACATTCCCACCAACAGTGTAAGAGGGTTCCCTTTTCTCTACACCTTCTCCAGCCCTTATTGTTTGTAGAGTTTTTGATAATGGCCATTCTGGCTGGTGTAAGGTAGTACCTTATTGAAGTTTTCATTTGCATTTCTGTAGTGATTAGTGATGTTGAACATCTTTATATGTGTTTTTTGGCCATCTGTATGTCTTCTTTGGAGAACTGTCTGTTTAGATCTTCTGCCCATTTTTTGATGGGTTTTTCATTTATTTTGAAACCCTGTTATTAGGCAAACACATTTGTGATTAAATTTTCCTGACGAATTGTATCTTTATCATTACGATATATTCTTTTTCTCTGGTATTACTTTTTATTTTGCAGTCTACTTTGATCTCATATGGCCACACAAGCCTTTTTATGCTTACTTTTTGCATGATGTATCTTTTTCCATTCATTTACTTTCAGTGTATCTGTGCTTTTATATTTAAAGTGATGGTTTTGTGGACAGTGTATAAATAGGACTTGCTTTATACATTCTGACCGTCTTCGCCTTATAATGGCAGTCTTAAGTCCGCTGACTTAAATTGTAATTATTGATGTAGTCGGATTTGTCTCTGTATTATTTGTCCCCTCTCATTTTTCCCCTCTCTTCTACCTTTCTTCCATTCTTTGGATTAAGTAAATATTTTTTAAAATTCTATTTTAGTTTTTTAGGGTATTTCTTTGTCTTTTTTAGGGCCACACCCACAGCATATGGAGGTTCCCAGGCTAGGAGTTGAATTGGAGCTGTAGCTGCCGGCCTACACCACAGCTCATGGCAACGCCAGATGGTTAACCCACTGAGCGAGGCCAGGGATTGAACCTGGGTCCTCATGGATTCTAGTTAGATTCTTTCCCACTTTGCTTTTTTAGTTATAACTCCTTTGCATTATTTTTTAATTGGTTACTCTGGAGAATGTAATGTTCATCCTTGACGTAGTCTGTGTAGAATTAGTATTGTAAAACAGCATATTAACTGTAAAAACCCTGCAGCTGACTCGGTGCATTTCTTCCACCCACCGCATCCATATGCTGCATTTGTCATACGCATTGCGAGGACATATGTTATAAACCATGTAAGGCAGTGTGTTAATTTTTGGCTTCAGCTGTGGTATATGTAGAGGAATAGTCTTATGTTTACCTAAGTTACTATTTCTTTTCTTTCTTTCCTTTTTTTTTGGCTGTGCCTGTGGCATGTGGAAGTTCCTGGCCAGGGATCAAAGCTGTGCCACAACAGCAGCCTTAGCTGCTGCAGTGACAATGCTGGATCCTTAACCCCTGTGCCACAAGAGAACTTAGGTTATCATTTCTGATGCTCTACATTCCTTTTTGAAGATCCGAGTTTCCATGCGATATCATTTACACTCAGCTTGAAGAACTGTAGCATTTCTTTTAGTGCAGGTCTGCTATTTCATGACTTAATAATAATGATGTTGTACCATTGTCTTTCAGCCTCCACTGTTGCTGAAGAGAAGATAGCAGTCACTCACATTATTGTTCCCCCAAGTAATGTGCTGTTCTTCTCTGGCTGCTTCCAAGATTTTTCTCTTTTTACTTGGCTTTTCAGCAGTTTAATTATGGTGTGACTTGGTGTTTTCCTTTCTTGCTTTTTCTCTTCCTTTTTTTTCTTTTTATGGTTGCACTTGTGGCATATGGACATTCCCAGGCCAGAGACTGAATCCAAGCCACAGCTGGGACCTGTGCCACAGTCGTGGCATTGCTGGATCCTTTAGCCCTGCACTGGGCTGGGCAGCAAGCCCACATCTCCACAGTGACCAGAGCTGCTGCACTTGAGTTCCTTTTTTTTTTTTTTTTTTGGTCTTTTTGCCTTATTTGGGCCACACCCACGGCATGTGGAGGTTCCCAGGCTAGGGGTCTAACAGGAGCTGTAGCTGCCGGCCTTCGCCACAGCCACAGCAATGCGGGATCTGAGCCGCGTCTGCAACCTACACCACAGCTCACGGCAACGCCAGATCCTTAACCCACTGAGCAAGGCCAGGGATCGAACCCGCAACCTCATGGTTTCTAGTCAGATTCGTTAACTACTGAGCCACGACGGGAGCTCCCGGACTTGAATTCTTAACTGGGTGTTTGTCTTTGGTATTAACTTGCTGTTGGATCACCAAACTTTCTGAATCTGTAAATTTATGTCTTTGACCAACTTTGGAGGAATTTTTCAGTTATTTATTCAATTTTTCTTTTGCCCTATTCTCTTTATCCTTTCCTTCTGGACTCCAGTTACATGCATGTTAAATTTCTTCTTCTTGTCCCACATATAATCTCAGACCCAGGTCATTTATGGGCTGTTTTTGGCTTTGTTTTTGTTGTTGCTTTTAATGGCTGCATCTTCGGAATATGGAAGTTCCAGGGCCAGGGATTGAATTGGAGCTGCAGCTGCAGGCCTACGTGTGGCCACAGCAATGCTGGATCCAAGCTGCAACCACAACCTATGCTGCAGCTTGTGGCAACTCTGGATCCTTAACCCAGTGATCAAGGCCAGGGATCGAACCTACATCCTCATGGACACTGTCAGGTTCTTAACCTGCTGAGCCACAACGGGAACTCCCTGAGTAACTTTTAATTGCATCCTGGACATTGTGGGTGTTGCTTTGTGGTGTCTCTGGATTCTGTTCTCGTCTTCTGAATAGTGGTTATTTTAAAGATGGGTGTTAACCTGGTTGGCCCCCAGCTACAAACACGTTCTCTTAGGCAGCAGTTTGCTTTGTCCTTAACTGGGCTGCTTGCGGTTTGCCCTGCACATGCATGATTCAGGAGGCCAGCCAGAGACTTAGAAGGATTTATTCCCCAAACTGGGGGCTCCCTTTCTCTGATTCACTTTTTTGGGTTTTTCTCCCTTGGTTTTTCAGATTCAGTGGTTTTCCAAATCTCTCCTCTGCTTTTTCAGGCTAGAAAAGAGCCCATCTTGTGTGTTCTCTCTTGGAGTTTTAGGCACCCTCCATCGAACCTGCCCTCGTTCAGCGCTGTTTCCTTCTTCCAGATAGCCAGTCTCCAGAATCTGCCTGCTTCCATTGATTCCCCAGAGCCTTCAGTAGTCTTTTTGTTGTTGTTCCTACATTTTGGGTTGTTGTCCACAGGTTTGGCTGGTAGAGTACACCTTAGCCATACAGGAAGTGGCACTCTGTGTAGTAAATACAAAAAGTGAAATCGCTCTTTTCCGTATCACACTTGAGAAGGTGGTTCACTTGGGGTATGTAATTTCAGAGAAATAACCAAGGTATTTCTCCTTAAAAGTGTGTCAGTCAAGGGTTTAGTCTCCAAAATATGCAAACAACTTGTAGAAGTCAAAAAAAAAAAAACAACCCAATTGAAAAATGGGCAGAAGACCTGAAAAGACATTTCTCAAGAAGACATACAAATGGCAAGTAGACACATGAAAAAAAAATGCTCAGCAACACTAACTGTTAGAGAAATGCAAATCAAAACTATGGTGAGATGCCACCTCACACCAGTCAGAATGGCCATCATTAATAAGTCTATAGATAACAAATGCTGGAGAAGGTGTGGAGAAAAGGGAACCCTCCTACATTGTTGATGGGAATGTAAATTGGTACAACTGCTATGGGAAACAGTATAAAGGTACCTGAGAAAACTGCACAACTAGCATAGGATCCAGCAACTGATCCCACTCTTGAGCGTATATCTGAACAAAACTGATTCAAAAAGACACATGCACCCTAGCTCATTTCAGCACTCTTCACAGTAGCCAAGACACGGAAACAACCTAAATGTCTGACAGATGAGTAGATCCAGATGTGGCACACAGATACAATGGAATACTACTCAGCCATGAAAAGGAAGAGCTAATGCCATTGGCAGCAACATGGATGCAGCTAGAGATCCTCATACTAAGTGGAGTGAGTCAGAAAGAGACAAAGACCACATGATATCACTTATATGTGGAATCTAATTTTGGCACAAATGAACCTATCTGTAAATCAGAAACAAACTCGAAGGCATAGAGAACAGACTTGTGGTTGCCAAGGGGGAGGGAGTGGGATGGCCTGGGAGTTTGGGGTTAGTAGATGCAAACTATTACGTTTAGAATGGATAAGCAGTGAGGTCCTAGTGTACAGCACAGGTGACTCTGTCGGGTCTCTTGGGACAGACCGTGATGGAAGATAATATAAAAGGGGGAATGTATGTATGTGTATTACTGGGTCACTTGGCTTATAGCAGAAATTGGCACAACATTGTAAATCAACTATACTTGAATAAATTACCTCAAAGATTAAAGGAAATAACCAATGTAAAAAATGTGTCAGTATCTGAAGTACATAACTAAGGGTGCTGTAATGAAGTGAAACCAGAGTAAGAACTGTTGTTACTGAAATATGGGAAAGGTGGATTTTTTTTTTTAAGAAAGCAAAAAAAAAAAAAAAAAACCATACCCAGTGTGTTTTGACTCATGTGCCTTCTTTAGTGGGCCCCTGTTGGCAACTGCAGTTTTAATTTATGCTTACTAGTCAAACTGACCTTGCAGGACCACTAACGCCATCTGTTGGCTGGTTGAATGTGCTTCTGCTTGAGCATAGTGATGTTTAAAACTGCTGATAAAGTTTCACGATTAAGGGAGAAAGCTGCTTCTGCATCAGGTGCTTTGGCACCCAGAGAAACATGGATGTTCTTGCCTTCAGAGAGTCTGATACTGAGAAATGTGCACTTGTTCCTGCCCAGATCTGGTGAGATGTTAATGTAGTAAGAAAACGCTAAGGAGTGCCTGCTGTGTCACAGAGGGATAAGAGTCCAACTGCAGGGAGTTCCTGTTATGGCTCAGCAGTAACAAACCTGACTAGTATCCATGAGGACACGGGTTCGATCCCTGGCCTCGCTCAGTGGGTTAGGGATCAAATATTGCTGTGACTGTGGTGCAGGCCGACAACTACAGCTCCATTCGGCCCCTAGCCTGGCAACTTCTGTATGCCATGCGTGCAGCCCTAAAAAGACAAAAAACAAAACAAAAGCAAAGTCCAACTGCAGAGGCTTGGGCCACTGCAGAGGTGCGAGTTGATCCCTGTCCAGGCACAGTGGGTTAAAGAATCTGGCATTGCCGCAGCTGTGGTGTAGGTCACAACTGTAGCTCAGATTTGATCCCTGGCCCAGGAACTTTCCTATGCCATGGGTGTGGCTGTAAAAAAAGAAAGAAAAAGTTAATAGTGAAAATGCTGCAAGCTGACCTATAATAGCAGTTTTAAATTAGCAGCATGGAAAGTAAATGCTATGAATTCATAGTGGGGAGAGATTATTGTGTACTGTGAGGGAGGAGGCCTGGTGGAAGAGAAGGCCTCATGCTGAATCCTGAAGCAGTTCAGGTGGAAAGAAGTTTTAGGGGTGTGTATGTGTGTGTGTGTGTTGTCAGATTCAGACTTTCAGTTTTTCCTGTTTTGTGAGCCCAAACCACCAAACAGTTAATCTTAGTTAACACTAAGACATTGTAGTCTGAGGTTTGTGGTTTTTCCTGTAGGGTCTAGGGGAAACATGAAGACACACTGCATAGATAGTGTGCTTGTATCTGTGTTGGGCAGATTTATTGCACTATTGGTTTATTCTTAAAGTCATTTTAGAAAGTTCCGTTAACCTGAAATCAAGTCTGCTCTTAATGGTGCTGTTGATTAATGTAATCTTGGAATTATAATGGAAAATCTTAAAGTCCTGGTTAGAAGTATGGATTGGTTATTTTTCCCTTTTCCCAGCTATTCCCATCATAAACAACATATAAAATCCTTTCAAAAGTTTTCTGAGTGTAAAGTAGGGGAAAAAGCAAAAAGAACAGGAAAAATAAGACGTGGAAAAATTGTGTTTAATTTTGGAGTAAAAAAGGCCTTTATAAAAAAAGATTGATTTCCTTAATATGTAAAGAGTTCTTACAAATCAGTAAGAAAAAAATGTAGTAGAAAATGATCAGAGGATATCAACAGTCCATTAACAAAAATAGGAAATAGAAAAAAAAATTTGGCCCTGCCTGCAACATGTGGAATGGCAGTAGTGAGCCATTCCACTGCAGTGACAGCCCAGATACTTGACCTGCGGTGCCACAAGAGAATTCCTTTTTTTCTTTTTTTTTAATATTTTAGGAGTTCCCATTGTGACTCAGTGGAAATGAATCTGACCGACTAGACATCCATGAGGATGCAGGTTCGATCCCTGGCCTTGCTCAGTGGGTTAAGAATCTGGCATTGCCATGAGTTGTGGTGTAGGTTGCAGATGTGGCTCAGATCCCTTGTCGCTATGGCTGTGTGTAGGCCGGCGGCTACAGCTCCGATTTGACCCCTAGCCTGGGAATGTCCATATGCCTTGGATGCTGCCCTAAAAAGACAAATATATTTTAAGATATAGATGCTCAGTTTTGTTCATCATAAGAGAAATGCAAGTGAAAACTACAGTAAACTTTTCCCCAACTGCTAGGCTGAGAGCCAGAGGTTTCACAGCAGTACCGTCCTGGCAGGAGCATGGGGCGGCATGCGGTCTGCTGATGCTGCTGGAGCGTAAGCGCGTCAGTCTCTGGAGGGCGACTCGGCAGCACTAACCAGTTTAAACTGGGCAGAACCTTGGCCCTGATGGTCCCACTTCTCAGGTGTACTCCAGTGGACACTTGTGCAGGACTCCCGTGTGGCCTACAGCATAACTGCACAGCACTGTCACCGCTGCGGCTCTGGGGCCATTCCTGGCCCTGGAGCTTCCAGGTGCCAAGGGTGCAGCCAGCCAGTTTTAAAAGAAAAATGTATATTCGTGCATAAATGAAATGACGTGTGTACAGGGATAGAGTCTTCTTTCTTATTTTGAAATATTTTTTACTTTCAGAGATGTTACGAAGGTAGCACACAGCCTTCCCTTCCCCACGCTTCCCCTAACATTAACCTCCTCAGTCTGTGTTTGTGTGTTAGGAACTTGCCCCTTTAGGAGAGTGGTGGCCGGTTATTTTAGAGGATTTGTCTGTGCTGGGGTTTGTCTGATGTCTTCTTACAGTTAGATGGAGATGCATTTTTGGCGAGAACACAGCAGAAGGCAGGCTGGGCTGTCTCCCCCGCAGGAGCTACAGGTTGTGGGCACATCTCATTCCTGATGATAACTCTGGTCGCTTACTTAAGGCTCTCTGCCACTTTCTCCACCATGAAGTGCTGTTTTTCTCTTTGAATCAAGAGGAGGTGGGGCATACCTGGGGATTCTGCAAATGTTCTATTCTGGTGAACGTTCACAGTTTATACCTGTCAAACCTATTACCGTGCTTGCTTGATGGCAGTTGTCTGTTTCCGTCATTCCTTGTGCATTTACTAATTGTAGTTCTATAAGAAAGAAGTCCTTTGCCTCCATTTATTTATGTTTGGGGCCACACCTGCGGCATATGGAGGTTCCCAGGCTAGGGGTCCAGTTGGAGCAGCAGCTGAGGCCTACACAACAGCCACAGCCACACCAGACCCTTAACTCACTGAGCAAGGCCAGGAATCAGACTTGCATCCTCATGGATACTAGTCAGCTTCTTAACCCACTTAGCCACAATGGGAACTCCCATCCATTTATTTATTATTTCTGTAAATGAGGTGTATAGATGCTTTATTCACCAGCTGACAGTCCACAACTGTCATTATTTTGTTCATCGGTTTGTCCTAGGTTTTAAAAAATGTTTTTAATAATGATTTTTTTCCCAATATAGCCAATTTACAGTGTTGTGTCAGTTTTCTGCTGCACAGCAGGTGACCCAGTCACACATGCCTGTATACATTCCTTTTTCTAACGTTACCACGCTCCATCACAAGTGACAAGACATAGTTCCCAGTGCTATACAGCAGGATCCCATTGCTTATCCATTCCAACAGCAATAGTTTGCATCTATTAACCCCAAATTCCCAGTCCCTCCCACTCCCTCTTGGCAACCACAAGTCTGTTCTCCATGTCCATGATTTTCTTTTCCGTGGAAAGGTTCACTTGTGCCATATATTAGATTCCAGATATAAGTGATGTCATATGGTATTTGTCTTTCTCTTTCTGACTTACTTCACTTAGTGTGTCTCTAGTTCCATCCATGTTGCTGCAGAAGGCATTATTTCGTTCTTTTTTACGGCCGAGTAGTATTCCATTGTGTATATATACCACATCTTCTTAATCCAGTCATCTGTTGATGGACATTTAGGTTGTTTCCATGTCTTGGCTATTGTGAATACTGCTGCAGTGAACATGCGGGTGCATGTGTCTTTTTCAAGGAAAGTTTCCTCTGGATATATGCCCAAGAGTGGGCTTGCTGGGTCATACGGTAGTTCTATGTATAGTTTTCTAAGGTACCTCTGTACTGTTTTCCTTAGTGTTTGTACCAATTTGCATTCCTACCAACAGTGCAGGAGGGTTCCCTTTTTCCACACGCTCTCTAGCCTTTGTTGTTTGTGGATCTGTCCTAGATTTTGCCACTGAGCGCCTTCCGCCTGGGGCCTTTGCCTCTTGGGCATCCCGTCACCTCTGAGCCTCTCTTCACCTTCTGGCACCGCAGTGCTGCCGGCTCATCGGGGTGCTCTCTGGTGGCCTTGATCCCATTCATTGGGGAATGGTAGTTACAAACCAAGATCTGCATACAGGGTGGGCGACCACCCACCCCAGTTTGCCCAGGATGAAGGGATTTCCTGGCAGGGGGGTTTTTGTCCAAGACGCTCACTCTCCCTGGGGCCAGGTGCTCCTTGCTTTTGGGGTGTCATTGCCCCCAGGCCGGTCCCTGGACAAAGCCAGGAGTCAGTCACACACATACACACACCCTGCTGTTTATTTCTGTGTCTCATTTGTAGCTAGAGGGAGAAAGGCGCGTTCACACTGATGCCTCCGTCTGCTGCCCAACAGGGGTCAGTCACCCTGGCCCCCTGCCCTTCGTAACCCCTTTTCTCCTGACTCGGGAGCCACAGCGGACTCACATGCTCGGTCTTCGTATACACACAGAGCAGTTTGAGAATTGCTCTCAGTTCTGCCCCGATAACTGTATGCTGTCCTTTCTGAGCCCAGCTCTGCAGTAGCCTGTTGACCCTTGAACAGCAGAGGTTTGAACTCTGAGCGTCTGCTTATTTGCGTCTTTCTCCCCTCGGTACCTGTTACTGTACGGCACAATCTGCGGTCGGCTGGAATCCACTCCTGTGGCTGTGGCTGTGGATCTTGGAGGCCAGCTGTGAAGTTATGCTTGGATTTCAGCTGCGTGGGGCTGGCGGGGAGGGATCTGTGCCCCTAACCCCCACGCTGTTCAAGGGTCACTCGTACAGTCCGAGTACCATTTTTGAAAGTCACTTAGCTTGGTCCTTCCAGGGCAGTTATGTTGCTCACATTACAGCTACGCACATTTGTTTCTGTTTGTATTTTATTTTATATTCTTCATGCATCCTGGTTGCTCTTAAATATTTACTTTTTGGGCATATGAAGCATTACTGTCATTCTAAGCGTCAGAAAAAAAGGTGTACTCGGGGAGATCTGCTGCGGTGCAGCGGGCCAAGGATCCAGTGTTGTCACCGCAGCAGCTCGGGTCGCTGCTGTGGTGCAGGGTGCATCCCTGGCCCGGGAATTTCCATGTGCCGTTGGTGTGGCCAAAAAAAAAACCAAAAAGGTATATTCGGGAATGTCATGTTCCCCTCACTCTGCCACCCCGTTTCCAGCGTTGCCTCCTTTCTGCTCTGTTCCCACACTTCCGTGTCCCCCGGAGACTTTGGACTTCCAGCCCCCAGCAGCTGTGAATGATCTTCTTTGGACCTCGGGTCCTTGCAGGTGACGGAGCGAGGGTGAGGTCGTTAGGGTGCCGTCTCCACCTCCCCGGGGGGCCCGAGGGGACGGGCAGAACAGATGCTCGCAGCCACAGAAGGAACCAGCCCTGCCAGCACACCGCCTTTACGCTTCTAGCGTCCAACACTGTGAGGTGATAGGTTCCTCTTGTTTAAGCTGCCTGGCCTGTGGTGCTTTGCCACAGCGGCCCCAGGAAACGACACGCAAGCAGATTCTTGTGGCTGAAATTGTGTGCCCTTACCCCATTCCTGTGAGGGTCTTTGCAGATACAGTAAGTTAAGATGAGGTCACATTGGATTCAAATGAGCCCCAAATCCAGAGTAACTGTGACTTTAAGAGGGAAGTTAACGAACCCGACTAGTATCCATGAGGTTGCGGGTTCGATCCCTGGCCTCGCTCAGTGGGTTAAGGATCCGGCCTTGCTGGGAGCTGTGGTGTAGGTTGCAGACACGGCTCGGATCCCGCGTGGCTGTGGCTGTGGCGTAGGCCGGCAGCTGTAGCTGTGATTGGACCCTTGGCCTGGGAACCTCCCTCCATTATGCCATGGGTGCAGCCCTAAAAAGACCGAAAAAAAAAAAGAAAAGGAAGTTTGGTCACACCGGGAAAAGGAGGCCGGATGCCAACAGCGGCATGGATTGGAGTGAGGCGTTCACAAGCCAAGGGCTGCTGGCAACTCCCAGAGCCAGGAGGGAGCGTGGCCACACAGTCCCTCTGACCCTCCAGAGAGAATCAGCCCAGCCCAGAAACTGTTTCTGTCGTTGTCAGCCACCGTCTGTGGTACTTGGTCACAGCAGCCTTAGGAGACGAATACTGAAATCCCAGTTTCTGTTCTTCCTTCTGTGTTTCTCCTGCACGAAAAAATGCTACGGTGGATGTTTTCCTGTATCCTATTTCTTCCATGAAGGATAAGCATGCAGTAGATGATGCTTTATCTCTTTGGAACATTATTTTTAACAGCATAAGACTGGGAACAGTTTAAATATACATCAGTTGAGCACTGAAGACTTACCCATTACAGTGGAATATCACTTGTTCATTAAAAAGAATAAGCAGCTTTAGGGCGTTCCTGTGGTGGCGCAGCGGTTAACGAATCCGACTAGGAACCATGAGGTTGAGGGTTCGATCCCTGGCTTTGCTCAGTGAGTTAATGATCCGGCATTACCGTGAGCTGTGGTGTAGGTTGCAGACGTGGCTCGGATCCTGCGTTGCTGTGGCTGCGGTGTAGGCCAGCGGCTACAGCTCCGATTAGACCCCTGGGAACCTTCACATGCCGTGGGTGCAGCCCTAAAATGACAAAAGGCAAAAAAAAAAAAAGGAATAAGCAGCTTTAAAAACCATTTTTTTTCTTTCTTCCTCACCCACGGCATATGCAGCAGCGCTGGATCCTTTAACCCACTGTGCCACAGCAGGAGCTCCGGAATAAGCAGCTTTATATGAAGCAGAGCAATCTCTAAAATGTGTTCTTTTTTTTTTTTTTTTTTGCCTTTTGTCATTTTAGGGCCGCACCTGCAGCATGTGGAGGTTCCCAGGCTAGGGGTCTAATCGGAGCTGTAGCCACTGGCCTACACCGCAGCCACAGCAACGCAGGATCCAAGCCTCGTCTGCAGCCTACACCACAGCTCACGGCAACGCCGGATCGTTAACCCACTGAGCAAGGGCAGGGATCGAACCCGCAACCTCATGGTTCCTAGTCGGATTCGTTAACCACTGCACCACGATGGGAACTCCTAAAATGTGTTCTTGATTAAAAGATTCGTTGTGCACGGAGGACTGGAAATAGGTGTGCCAACTCTAATGAGACAGCCCCTTCCTGAGTCTGGGAGCAGGCTTAGCACAGGTAGTGCCCGGCAGTCTAAGAATAGAGAAAGTCCTTAGCCTCTGAATTGTTGGGTTCCGTGCGGTTTCTGGTTGCCTTGTGGGGGGCTTGGTTTACAACCGGCCGTGAGGGAGCGACCCGTTCTTTCCTGACGGGCCGCAAAGGACCACGAGCAGCAGGGCAGAAGGGAGTTGGGGAGAAGTGTCGGTTCCGTGGACCTGTGCAGATGGAGCGGGTCGGGAGGACTTCCCAGGGCTCAGCGGGCCTGCTGGGCTGGGGTGGGAGGGGTGGTTCTGCAGGTCTAGGGTGCCTCGGGTGGAGGGCCGGGAATGGCAGCCCCCGGGCATTGCAATTGGGGAGGTGGTGTTCAGGAGTAAGTCCTCCGACAGCAGAGCAGCCAGGTGGAATTAGTGTTGGGAGGTTAACGTGTTGACATTTTAGAGCCGGATTGCAGGGGACGGTGCTGCCGGTGGGAGGCCAGCTTGAAGGCCTTTGGACCCAGGTGTGTCGGGACAAGGCAGGGTGGGAGCTAGGAGGCCCACGTGGCAGGCGCGCGGAGCCCAGGATGAGTGCTCCTTGTGTCCCTGCTGCAGGAGGACTCGAAGGAGCACCCTCTGTCCTTGGCTGAGGAGGTGGTAGGGAGTGGGTGCCAGTGAAATGTTAAGGGGAATGGTGGATGTGAGGATTCTTAAACGCCCAGTGTTGTCAGGCTCCTGCTGTTTTGTTCTGTTTTTGGGTTTTGGCTGTGCCTGTAGCATGTGAAAGTCCCTGGGCCAGGGGTCAAACCCTGCCACGTAGTGACCCGACCCATAGCAGTGACAACCCCAGGTTCTTAACCCTCTAGGCCACCAGGGAACTCCAGAAAGGAAGGTTTTTGTGTCTTGTAAGAATGTGGAAGTTGCTGTGTTGATTTTTGAACCATCGCATTATTTCTGGACGTCGTAAATCATTCATTTCTGACTGGTACGCGTGTGTCATATAAAACAGGCCGCTGCAGTTCCTCATGGTCTAGACTTTCACACAGAAGGTCTGGTATGTCTGACCCGTATCCTTGAAAACGTTGGGCATTAAGCACCTCGTGTCCGTCCTGGAGTCAGGTTCCATCCTGCAGGCCAGAGTGGAGGTGTTGGCACGCGTTCTGTAGTGTGTGCCGGGCTGGGGACAGCAGTGTCCAGTGGAGGGGTTTCCCTTCTCCCCTCGCAGTGCCTCCTCAGTCCACTGCGCTGAGCAGGAAGGCGCAGAAACCCCACACTGGAGCGTCGTGGGGCGGAGGAGGTCAGGCGCCGGTTTGCTGTTTAAATGCACCAGTTTACAGAGCTCTCCGACAGTCGTAAAGCAAAGGAGAGGAAAAGAATCAATGAAGATTCTTTAGAAGATGGTGAGACTTTTTCAGAACATCTACATTAAAAAATTCAGATCCCTTTTAGCCCCCCCCCCCTTTCATGGTGGTTACACAGTAAGAGGAGCTGGCCTGTCATTATTTCAGGCCCTGGGAGGGGCTGTGAGCACCGAGGCCCGTGTGAGTTCGGTGGATTTGTGCACAGTCTCCCCGGGGTCGTACACGGGTGGTGGGATCAGGAGGCTGCCGTGGCTCGGCCCCGCGTTCTGATCATTCTTGGTATTTGACACGTGTGAGGGTACGTTACCAAAACGGCTGGCCAGAGTACCAGGAGCTGCACAGCGAATGTCACCTCTGATTTCTCTAGGTGACACGCAGCCAGCCGTAGAGATTTCCATGTTAGCCTCTGCCGGTCTGGACATAAATGCGGGTGTTCTGTTTCCGGTGTCTTGTTAACGCTCAGTTTTTCTGCGTGCGTATCTTTTCAGGAAGATCAGGTCTGTGTCCTTGGAGGCCCCCGGCCCAGTCCTGGCGTCCCCAGCAGTTCCTGGCCTCGCGCTTCCAGGCCGGGCGGCCGTTCAGCTCACAGGCTGCCGAGGACCGGGAGGAGGAGCCGCCGCACTGCATCATCAGCAGCTCGGAGACCGTGCAGGGTACCGTGTGCAGCCGCCTTTCCTTCTGGGAGGTCCTTGTTGGCTCGTTGCTGGCTCATGAGGGGACATTTTTGCAGCAGAAGCTATGGTAGAGCCACCACTGGCTTCCGACGAACGAGGGCCTAGGCTAGCGGGAGAGCCCCCGACACCGTGCGCCCCGCGTTTCTCCCCAGTTCCATCCCGGCGCGTCTTGCCCCCTCTGGTGGCCACCCGTGAGTTCGCGGGCCACCTTCTCAGTGGTGACTCAGGCACATCTGCTAATAATCACGGAAGTGGGGTGTAAGCTGAGTACTGGCCCCGCCGGCGCGGGCCACGCTCTGGGTTGTCCTTCGTTCTGAGAGGCGCAGTCTCAGAGCCGGTCCCGAAGTGGGTCCATTTCTGACTTTCACACGAGACGACAACAGAATCTTTGATGTTCCAGTTTAGAAGTGAGGTTTTCCTGTTACTTTGCTTTATAAATGATTCATTCGGAGAGCACTGAGTGCAGGAAGGGAGGCAGGGTCTAGTGGCTGGAGCAGCTCCCCTCACGACCGCCCTGCGGTGGCCCAGCCCAGGCCCCCGGGCTCCGGGAGGGGGCGCCAGGGCTGTGCATCCCCCGCCCCTTCCCCGGGAGAGAGGGAACCACACGGTTTGTCTGTTCCCGAGCCCTCCTGCCTGAGCCCCAGACA
Organism: Catagonus wagneri; assembly: GCA_004024745.2. Lineage (NCBI taxonomy): Eukaryota > Metazoa > Chordata > Mammalia > Artiodactyla > Tayassuidae > Catagonus > Catagonus wagneri. The sequence goes on from PVHT021183594.1 coordinate 6,332,882, forward strand.
CTTGGTTTCTTTCTTTTTTGTTCACGGTTTTGAAAAATATTTAAAACTGATTACCTTAAACATTTTTTTGAATGTTACACAGCGTATTTTTCCGTGAAAAAAGACGTTAAACTTTACTGGTTGTGTCTGTGATTCATTACTAGGCTCTGTTTCCAAACATGAGTTCCAGGCTGAGACAAAGAAGCTTCTGGACATTGTCGCCCGTTCCTTATACTCAGAAAAAGAGGTGCAGTTCCTGTTAACCGCTCCATGCAGCTAGGTTTCTTTTGGCAAGTTTTTGGCTGTTTTTATGCTGTTCTGGGGAAATAGCAGCTGGTATATTAGCTGTGAGAATGCATGCAGTTTGCACAGGTCCTGATCTCGGCTACCAGTGAAGGTGTATTTACCAAAATCGGTTGGGTTTTATGGACAAATAGGAGTCTCTGGGCCAGACTGAATCTGGGAATTAATGAAATTTTACTGAAAGCCGTCAGTCCCTCAGACGCTGGTGCGGGCCCCGCTGAGACCCGCCTCTGTGATTGTGGGTGCCCTGAGGCCCCGGCTTACTCCCCTCGTCGCCCGGCGTAGGCGCCCGTGGTCCGTGGGGGTGTTGGGGCTGGAGGTGGGAGACCCTGCCCTGTGTGGACTAGAGCAGAGAGGAGCTGCCGGGACCTTCTGGAGCAGTTGAAGCTCCTCAGGGGGTGACAGGCCACGAGGAGGCGCCGCCGGCTCCAGGCTTGTTGTTGGAGCACAGGCACAGTGAGGCGCGGCTGGCACGGTGAAGAGGGGCTTTCCAGGTCTCGTGCTGTGGAACTCTGTGGTCACGGGTGCCTCTGATGTCCAGCTTCTGCTCTCTCGGTCGGATCACCCCGGGTCCCTCCCCGGGCCGTGACTGTAAGTGGAAGGTTGGTCAGCAGGAAAGGGGCTTCCAGACGCTGCCAGTGGCCCTCGTTCTCTCCTGAACGTGGTGGGTCTGGTTTGTGAGGATCTGCTAGCTACAGTGAAGCCAGGCTTTCTTCGTGGAATAGAAGCAGCATGTTGGTAGGTGTTTGGTGCCCTGGGCAGGAGCTGAGAAGGAGGCTGTCTCCTGGTCCTTGACCTTCGGAGTGAACAGGTGGACACCTGACTCCAGACTTGACCTTCAGGAGGAGCAGCAGGGGCAGAGTCACGCCGACCTGCTGGGGACGCTGCCTTTGGGGAAAGCGAGCCGACTTTCTGGATAAAGATTCTGTGGCATGGCTCCCCAGCCTTGAATAGTTGCAGCAGAGGCTGTTACCAGGTGGTCCTGCAGTGTCGGCATCTCATTTCCATTCCTCTAGGTGTTTATACGGGAGCTGATCTCCAATGCTAGCGACGCCTTGGAAAAACTGCGTCACAAGCTGGTGTCTGAAGGCCAAACGCTGCCAGAGATGGAGATTCACTTGCAGACCGACTCCCAGAAAGGCACCATCACGATCCAGGTACCTCCCACTGCATCCTGGCCCACTCGGACACACACTGGGCCAGGAGACAGGCCTGCCTTTTTGTCACGTCTCTAGGCTCCAGGTGACAAGCTGACCATCTTTCCTGTTAGTTTACTGTAAAAACATTCATTCAATATAGAAAATTTAGAAAAGACAGATAAGCAGAAAATTTACTGTTAACGTTTTAGTGTGTATCTATTGAGGTTTTTGATCTATGCATTTATCTGCATCTCTAAACCTTTTTTTTTTTTTTTTTTTTTTTTTTTTTTTGGCCACACCCGAGGCATATGAAAGTTCCCAGGCCAGGGATTGAGTCCAAGCCACAGGTGGAACCTGAGCTGCTGCAGAGACAATGCAAGACCCTTAACCCACTGTGCCACAGTAGGAACTCCTCTAAACATTTTTTTTTTATCTTTTAGGGCCACATGCTCAGCATATGGAGGTTCCCAGGCTAGGGGTAGAATCAGAGCTATAGCCCCTGGCCTATACGACAGCCACAGCAACGTGAGATCCGAGCCGCATGTGCAACCTACACCACAGCTCATGGCAGTGCTGGACCCTTAACCCACTGAGCGAGGCCAGGGATTGAACCCGCATCCTCACGGATGCTAGTTGGGTTCGTTAACCGCTGAGCCACTATGGGAACTCCATGAATTTACTTACTTACTTATTTATTTATTTATTTATTTATTTATTGTCTTTTTAGGGCCACACCTGCAGGCGTATGGAGGTTCCCGGGCTAGGGGTCTGATCAGAGCTGCAACCGCTGGCCTGCACCACAGCCATAGCAACGACAGATTCAAGCCGTATCTGCAACCTACACCACAGCTCATGGCAACGCTGGATCTTTAACCCACTGAGCGAGGTCAGGGATTGAACTCGCAACCTCATGGTTCCTAGTCGAATTTGTTTCTGCTGCGCCTTGATGGGAACTCCGACTTTTTATTTTCTAAGTGATGACTTTTGAAAAGCAAAAGTTTTTGTTTTGTTTCGTTTTGTTTTGGGCTGTAACTGTGGCATGTGGAAGTTCCCAAGCCAGAGATCGAACTTGCTTTACAGTTGTGGCCCGTGCCACACCGGATCCTTAACTAGCTGCACTACAAGGGTACTGCCAACAAAAGTTTTTATTAAAGGCCAGGGGTTTGCCATTGTGGCTCAGTGGTGGTGAACCCAAGTTGTACACATGAGGACTCAAGTTTGATCCCTGACCTCGCTCAGTGGGTTACGGATCTGGCATTTGCCGTGAACTGTGGTGTAGGTCACAGACATGGCTCGGATTCGGCGTTGCTCTGGCTGTGGTGTAAGCCAGCAGGTGCAGCCCCTTTTCGGCCCCTAGCCTGGGAACTTCCATATGTGACGTGTGTGGCCCTAAAATGACCAAAAAAAAAACAACCACGAGTGACACTGTGCAGCTGTTTTTTTGGCGGGGGTTGTACCTGTGACTTGCAGATGACGGACTCCTGGCCCACGGAGCCACCAGGGAGCCCCTCTGCCGCTCTTCTGCGTCCCTTTATGTGTGTCTGTGCTCTGGTGGGTTTTCCTCCAGCGAGGCCTGGCCGACGTGACTGGATTTGCCTTCTCTGGCAACCGCGTGTTGCCTGGCCAGGGAAACCGCTGTGCTCGTGCCTCCTGGCCCCCCTGCCGCCCCGCTGCCTTGCTTAGCCTGCCTCTCTCCTCAGGACACGGGCGTCGGGATGACACGAGAGGAGCTGGTGTCCAACCTGGGAACCATCGCCAGGTCAGGGTCGAAGGTAGGCCTCCCACGGCCCTTTGCTTGGCTGCGGCCGCTGCTCCCCGCTCCGGTTTGAGGATCCCCTCGAAGGAGCTCCGACCGGAGAGGGAGGGTCCCGGACGCTCGGTGCCAGCTTCAGAGGAACGTCGTTTGTCAGAGGGTTTCTCTGTGCCGTTCTGGGGACCTCAGAGGTGGTTTCTTTTATTTGCTGGATGAACAGGCCCTTAGCTGGAAACTGGCTGACCCTGGGTTCAAAGCCGTTGCGCCACATCTGATAGGGCGTCCTGCTTTCTGCCACTTTTCTCCACGGTTCGCTCAGCATTTCCTTGAGCTGCGCAGGCCCGAGGCCGGAGGGGCGCAGTTGGCCAGAGTGAGCGGGCGAGTGGCTGTCAGGGTGGTGGGTTGCTGGTGCAGCTTGGAGCCAATGAGGGGGCTGCTCCTCTAGGGCAGCCCCTCGGCTGCTCTTGTGCCCAACAAATGTGCTTCGCTTTTTGGGGGCCTAAGTGGCACCTAAAATGGCACTTTGAAAATGGTCTGATGCTGGTCCAGAGTAATCACAGAAATTTCTACTTTAAAAAGTGACTTTATCGTCTCTGTGTCCCGCGTTACATTTTAGTTTTAGTTCTAGCAAGGGAATGTGTGCTGTCACTTACAGTAACCGCTGGCACGTGGCTTTTTGAATTGAAATTAATTAGAATTCAATACAGTGCAGTTTAAAACGTGTTCATTCAGCCTCAGTTCGGGTGCCCGGTAGCTGAGTGTGGTCAGCAGCCCCCGTGCTGGAGCGCACGGGCCGTTTCCAGCTGCGGAACAGCCACTGGGAAGCGTTCGCAGTGATGCATTTGATCTCGGGAACTTTGACTACACGAGTTAGAATTGAGTGCCTTGCGGTGTCACACGAGAGCATGTTTGGTGTGTACTGTTTCTGGGCACCCGAGAGGACACGGTGAGGAGTCCCCCCGGGACCTCAGGGGCCGCCCTGGCCCGGAGCAGCGCCGCCCTTTCTGTGGCAAAGTCGCAGGCGGAACGTACAGAGCTGTGTGGAGGACGGGCTGCAGCCCCAGCCGCGCTGGAAGGTTGAACGCAGAGCCGCAGACCTCAGGTCTCTGAAAGGGCTGCCCCCTGACCCGCCTTCACCCTCAGGCCTTTCTGGACGCGCTGCAGAACCAGGCGGAGGCCAGCGGCAAGATCATCGGCCAGTTCGGCGTGGGTTTCTACTCGGCCTTCATGGTGGCCGACAAGGTTGAGGTCTATTCCCGCTCGGCGGCCACGGGCAGCCCCGGGTTCCAGTGGCTTTCAGATGGGTGAGTCACCGAGAGAGTCTCGCGTCATGTGTCCCCTAGCCCCTGGGGGCCACCGAGGCAAGTGTCGCCTGCCACGCAGAGCAGGGTTTCGCTGGAGCTCAGACTCCTCAGAAAGCACCAGCGCGCCCTCCTGGCTGTTCCCAGAGTGGCCGCGGCTGGGCCAGGCCCGTCCTGCTTCTGCCCGGAAGGCTCCTGGCGGGGCGTCTCCCCGGGGCCTGGCCGCGCAGGGCCGCGTTGGGTGAACATGAGGTCAAGAGGTTTTGCTTAATAGCGGGGAGCCCTGCACCCCAACCACAGCAGCCACTGTCCCTGATGGAGGCCTGGGGCTCGGACGCGGTGGCAGCACGGTCTCCTTTCCACGCGGGAGCTGTGCCGTGTGCGACCCGCCGGGCCTGACCGAGGACCTTGCCTCCCGTTCCTCACGTCTCAGCTCTGGGGTCTTCGAAATCGCCGAAGCCGCGGGAGTCAGAACGGGGACCAAAATCATCATCCACCTGAAGGCAGATAGCAGGGAGTTCACCAGCGAGGCCCGGGTTCGAGGTGAGCGGGAGCCTGGGCCCCGGGCCATGTCGCCTCCTGCCGTGTTTGACTCTGTGGAGGGTGTGGGCAGTGCCGTCTGCACTGTGCTGGGTGGTGGCACGTGGTCCCAACATCGAACCACCCGTCTTTTCGCTGGCCCAGCCTGAGCCCAGACTTCCCTGAAAACCAGAGCTGGTGCCTCTGTGTGGGGTTCTCTGTCCGTGTCTCGCTTGACGCTACAGAAGGTGCCCAGCGCTTTCCAGGGGGCGCGGTGAGACCATCTTTGTGCGCAGACGGCACCGTGGCTCGTGGTGGCCTGGGCCCCCAGATGGGTTCCCGTGTGCGTTCTGCTCCCCGTGCGGGTAGGGCCAGGACAAGCCTCCCAGTGCCCTGTGACCCCACAGCGCCTTCCTGAGCTCTCGTCTCCAGAAGCTTCCTGTGTTCATTGTTTCTCTTCTGTTTCTTGCAGACGTGGTGACAAAGTACAGCAACTTTGTCAGCTTCCCCGTGTACCTGAATGGAAGGCGCCTCAACACCCTGCAGGTGAGGCCTGGCCGCTGCATGGCGGCACAGCTGGGCCTGGGTGGCACTGTCACAGGCCAAGGGCGGGTGTTGCCGTGGGCAGGTGAGACCCACGGGTGCGGGCCCCCGACCCCAACCACTGAGTCAGTCCCGGGCACTCCCCCTGCTCCTCAGTGTGCTCTGTCAAGGCAAGCTGTGCACGAGGGACCCTGCTCAAGCTGAACCCAGCATTCCTGGCTTCACTTGCCTGGAGCCCTATTTTTCTTTTTCTTTTCCGGCTGCCCCTCGGTATGTAGAGTTCCCAGGCCAGGGGTCAGACCTGAGCCGCTGTCACCACGGTCAGTTCCAGAATAGTTCATCCCCCAGGAAGGAAACCCCGGCCGCCCAGCCCGCGGCACCCGTGGTCCTCTTCTGATGTTCCCTTCTGGACATTTCACAGAATCGGAGCCAGAAATCAGTGTGTCCGTTTGTGTCCAGCTGATCATGTGTTCAGGTTCCTGCTGGGCGTGGCGAGCACTGGGTCTCTGTCCCTCTTGGTGGCTGAGCAGTTTCCCACCACGTGGCCAGAGCGCGCTCTCCAGCCGCTCGCCCGCTGGCCGCAGGCTTGTCGTGAGGTCCTGCAGGCGGGTCCCCGTCTCGCAGTTGCCTTCCCTGACTGCTGGGGACGGGGCACGCGTTCCCAGAGCCCTTTGTCCGTCCGTCCGCCCAGCGCTGGAGTGGGTGGGGCTGGAGGGACAGGGTGCGGGGGGGACCCTCAGCTGTGCTGCGGGCGCCCTGCCAGCACCTGCGACGCCAGAGCTGCTGGCTGGGTGGGTGTGCTTGAAACACAGTGCCCCTGCTTGTCCCCGTCCCTAGGCCGTCTGGTTGATGGACCCCAAGGACGTGAGCGAGGAGCAGCACGAGGAGTTCTACCGCTACGTCGCTCAGGCCCGCGACAAGCCGCGCTACACGCTGCACTACAGGACGGACGCGCCCCTCAACATCCGCAGCATCTTCTATGTGCCAGAAATGGTGAGCGGGCCCGGCTGCGTGCGGGCGGCCGGGGCTTGTCCGCTTCCCACCCCGGCTTGCTCGGCAGCAGCGCTTTGCTCAGCAGTGACAGCTCCGCACAGACACCCCAGGAGTTACCTGGGCAGCATCAGAATGAAAGACAATTCTGTATCTCTGGACAGGTGAACAGACTTGAAAGTGAAGGAGAAGCAGGGCAGGCCTGGGCCTCGAGGCGGGGCACAGGCCCGGGTGCCCGCAGGGAGAGCTCGTGGGCAGCCTGGGGGCTTCCTGGCTGGGGCGGCGCGCTCTCCGTGCGTCCGCTGGCCCTGAGACTCCCTGGCTCACGGCAGCACCACGAACGCACTGCCAACTCCCGCACGGAGGGACCTGCTCGGGTTGAACCCAGCATGCCGGGCTTCACTTGCCTGGACCCTTTTTTCTTTTTTGGCTGCTCTTCGGTATATAGAGTTCCCAGGTCAGGGATCAGATCTGAGCTACAGTTGCCACCTACTCTCTAGCAGTGGTAGTGCTGGATCCTTTAACCCCCTGTGCTGGGCCAGGGCTCAGGCCTGCGTCCTGGCGCCGCAGACTCCGTTGATCCCATTGCACCATAGCGGGAACTCCTGACTGGAGCCCTGCCTGTTACTCACTTTGGAAAGCGCGGTTCTACCCTCGCTGCTGCGTGTGCTCCACGGAGCAGCAGCCAGCGTCCCTTGGGTCACTCAGGACCCCCTCTGTCTCCATCTCAGCAAGAGTCCAGCATGTGTGCAGACGGCAGCTTGTGAGGCACTGGGTTCAGAGCGTGGTCAGCAGACGTTTCTTAGAAGGGCAGTGACAGGGAGTTCCCATCGTGGCGCAGCAGAAACAGTCCGACTAGGAACCATGAGGTTGCGGGTTCAATCCCTGGCCTCACTCAGTTAAGGATGCAGTGTTGCCGTGAGCTGTGGTGTAGATCGCAGGCATGGCTCGGATCCCATGTTGTGTAGGCCGGGAGCTGTAGCTCCCACTAGACCCCTAGCCTGGGAACCTCCACATGCCGCAGGTGCAGCCCTGAGAAGCAGGAAAAAAAAAAAAAAAAAGGCAGTGATGGCCACACACCACCACAGACTCTGCAGCCGAGGCGTGGAAGGTGCTGGACTGCATGGAGGCAGGACGTATAGCTGGGTTCCAGGAAACTAGGCATGGGAATTTGGATTGCACGTGTTTTTCACATATCATGAGATGCTCTTTTTTTGCCTTTTTTTTAACCATTTAAAAATGGAAAAGCTGGAGTTCCCTTGTGCAGCAGGTTAAGGATCCGGCACTGTCACTGCAGGGGCTTGGGTCACTGCTGTGGCACAGGTTCAGTCCCTGGCCCAGGAATTTCCGCACGCTGTGGGAACAGCCAAAAAAAAAAAAAAAGGCGGAGGTGGGGAGCCATTCTGGGTCACACAGACAAGTGATCTGGGCTCTGGTTTGCTGACCCTGACCCCGAGCAGGTCTGGTTGTGTTCACGGGGACGTGTAAGTCATCCTTTTTTATAGAAAAGACGGCGGCTGCCTGTGGGGGGGGGGGCCTCCCCGCGCCTCTCTGGGCTTTTGAACAAACAGACCAGTGGGGTTTCTGGCCTCTCTCCCTGTGGGCCCTGCACCTCCTCCCCAGGTCTGCTTGTCCGGGCCGGCCTGAGGAGGGGTTCCCCTGAGCTCAGGGACTCACCCCTGGCGGGGCCCCTGACCCTGCCCTTTGCGTGCCTCCAGAAACCATCGCTGTTCGACGTGAGTCGGGAGCAGGGCTCCGGCGTCTCGCTGTACAGCCGCAAGGTCCTCATCCAGACCAAGGCCGCCAACATCTTGCCCACGTGGCTGCGCTTTGTTCGAGGTTCGGAGCCGGTGTCTGTGCGGGGGCGGCGGGCGGCCTCACGGTGCGGAACCTCCAGCGCCAGTCTTGGTTGATGTATCCGTGGGGGGTTTTTTGTTTTTGAGTTTGAACAGAAAACCCAGGAGGTGTTTTCAGAGGGTCCAGCTGACGCTGAAATGTGGAAACTCGTCTGCCTGGCCTGCTTTTCTTCTGATAGCTTGGTTGTGACCTGGGCCCTGCATGAAATCTGGGATGTCAGCAGGACAGGGAGGGGCTGGGAATGTGTCACTGCCACCAAGCGTCGTCCCCTCTGACCCGCGCCTGGCCTGTGTCCCGCAGGTGTGGTGGACAGTGAGGACGTCCCCCTGAACCTCAGCCGGGAGCTCCTGCAGGAGAGTGCGCTCATCAGGTGAGCTGCCGGGGCTCTGGGGTGCCCGCTGAGCACAGAGCCACCTTCTGGGCTCACCTTCGTCGCCAAAGGGCCAGGCAGCTCCACGGGGCTGAGAGCAGAGGATGGGGCCGCAGGCGCCCGTGGGAGCAGGCACCCGTGGGAGGTGTGGTGTGTGTGTCTGTCGCATGCAGCTCACATGAGCAGTCCCAAAGCGGCCAGGGCAGGACAGTTCGAGGCGGGCTGCCTCGGGTGGACAGAGCAAAGGACAAGCTCCGAGCGGGCCCCGAGGCTGCAGGGAGGGGTGGGGCAGGGCGTCCGGCCACTTGGTTACTGCCTGTGGCTTTCGAGGGCGAGTCCTCAGTCCGAGCACTCATCTTGACCGGCCAGTCAGCCTTAAATTTTTGAAAAAAAGAAAAAAAAAATCAAAGAATCCTAGACTTGCAGAAAAGGTAGCAACAGGATGCAAAGTGATGCCCTCTCCGGCCCTGCGAGTGCCCACCGCGTGCCGTCGCCCCGGGTCCTGCAGGGCGTCTCCTCCCAGCGCCAGTGCAGCGTCACACGCGTGCCCGCACAGCCTGGATCGAGGGGTCCAGACCCGAGTCCCAGGCACCTCTCGCCTCCCGGAGGCAGGTCCCAGCCTCTCCCCAACTTTCAGGGCCTGAGGCGTCTGCCTGTTTGCAGCCCGTCACGTTATACATGCTGGTTGTGTGTCACATGCGGCCTGACCCCGGGGAGAGGGGCGGCAGCGAAGCGGAGTGATGCATCCTGTCAGGTGACGCATGACTTTCAGTTGTTCCCGTGCCGGTGACGCGGCGACACCTAACTGAGGGCGCTGCCGGCCTTCCCTCGTGGAGTTGGTCTTTTTCCCTTTGTAGTTAGTACGTCTTACGTGGGGTTGTATTTGGCGGTGCTCTAACACGTTGCTTCCTTAAACTTCCAATGTGGTTTTTTTTTTTAAGTTTTATTGAAGTGTAGTCAATTTACAAAGTTGTGATGATTTCTGCTGTACAGCACAGTGATTCAGTTATACATGTGCACACGTCCACTCTTTCAGGTTCTTTTCCCACGTAGATTATCGCAGAGTAGTAGGTAGCGTTCTCTGTGCTGCACAGCAGGGCCCCACGGGCCTGTTGATCCGTATAACACAGTTTGCATCTGCCCGTCCCGTACCCACCCCCGCCCTCCTGTCCCCTTTGGTAGCCATAAGTTTTTCAAAGTCTGTGAGTCTGTTTCTGTTCTGCAAATAATTTGTATCCATTTGTTTTCAGATTCCACACATAGGTGACGGCACTTGATGTCTGTCTTTCACTGTCTTGACTAGCTTCACTTAGTATGATAGTTTCTAGGTCCATCCATGTTGCAGCAAGTGGCATTGTTTCATTCTTTTTCATGTCTGAGTAGTGTTCCGTTGTATACATGTACATCTCCTCTATCCACTCCTGCTGATGGACACTTGGGCTGCTCCCATGTCTCGGCTATTGTGAACAGTGCTGCAGCGAACACTGGGGTGCATGTGTCTTTTCAAATTATAGTTTTCTCTGAATAGATGCTGCCCTGAGTGGGATTGCTGGATCCTATGGTAGTTTTATGGCACACGTGTAGCTCTTTTTCTTTTTTTTCTTTTTTTGCTTCTTATGGCCGCACCCATGGCATATGGAGGTTCCCAGACTAGGGGTCAAATTGGAGCTGTAGCTGCTGGCCTACGCCACAGCCACAGCAATGCAGGATCTGAGCCGCATCTGCCACCTATACCACAGCTCATGGCAATGCTGAGCAAGGCCAGGGATCGAACCTGCGTCCTCATGGATACTAGTCAGGTTCATTAACCACTGAGCCTCGATGGGAGCTCTGTATAGCTCTTCTTAGCAGCTCTAACTTAATGGTTATAACTTATTTGCATGATTTGATGTCCTGTTTTATTCAGTGGGTTATAATGTTGGTCAGTGTTTATTTCGATGCCCCAGCTTGTCCCCGATTTAGCAGAGGCCTGCTCTGGCAGACTGCTTTGCCTTCTGGCCTGTCCCTGTCATGCTTCGAGCACTTCTGTATCCGTGGAGTTCACCCAGTTCCAGCCAGTACCGCACGTTCACTTCCCTTGACAGAGAAATCTGCTTCCCATCATCCTTAGCGTGTTCACCTCCGACCGCTCCCTCCACGTAACCGTCTGCCCTCCCCGGGCCCGGGCGCCTCCTTTACTGCCTGGCCTCTGGCACCACAAGGTGGGCCGCCCGGGTGGGGGTGTGTGTGCCAGCTGTTCTGACAGCGTCTGTAGCTGCCCCAGTGCCCTCTTCCAGGGTTTTTGGTCTCTGACACCTCACACCAGGACCCCCAACGGTTGCCCTGCGTGGACACCCTCTTTGTCCCGTCCTAGCTGCTGTGGCCGCCGCGCCACGGGTGCGGGCACTGCCCTGTGGCTGAAGGACCGAGTTCCTTAGGGTGGGGGTGGACGACGAAAAGCTTAAATGAACATTCAAGGTTCTTGTTCCTGTTCTCGGGGTTACTTAGGAAGTACATGGTAATCTCACCTTTTTAAGGGAAAGGCAGAATATTAAGGAAATGGAAACACTCCCTAATCACACAAACGCAGTTGCTCGTGACTTCATGTCCCGTGCTCCGGTAAAGAACACAGAGTCCTCATGTTGAGAAACTGTCGTGCACGTGCTGTGTGTCCAGTATAGAAAGTGTACACAGGTGGCACAGCACTGCCCTTCCATACGAAAAATATACAGCAAGTGGTGTGTGCAGTCCTGGCAGCTGCGAGCTACACGTACAGTTTATCTGTAGTGGGTTTCCCTGGTTTTTCTCTCAGCACAGGCACTTTCTCGAGTCGTTAAGGATGTGTCGTTAGAGGATGTGGTTTTAATGACCGTATAGTTTCCGTCGTTGACTTCAGCCTGTTCTGTCCTCTTGGACACTGGGCTGGTTGGTAATTGTTTTCTATTTGATCTGCTGCGGTGAACATCCTAGTCCATAAATCCTGAAGACTCACGAAGGTTACTCCTAGAGACCCCCAGGGGCTGCCTGTCGCAAACCCCCCCGCAAGTGGCTCCTCACCTGGTGTCGGCCAGCTCAGCCTTTCTGCCTCATCTTTAGTTTGGTCTCTGGTTGTTAGTGGGCTGAATGTTTTTTCATATCCTTTTGGCTGTTCGTATTTTGTGAGAGTTGCTGGTTTGTGATAAACGCCTTTTCGTTCTCTAGGAAACTCCAGGGTGTTCTACAGCAGAGGCTGATAAAATTCTTCATGGACCAGAGTAAAAAGGACGTTGAGAAATATGCCAGGTTCTTTGAAGAGTACGGCCTGTTCCTGAGGGAGGGCGTCGTGACCACGGCTGAGCAGGAGGTCAAGGTAGGTCTGGGTTTCTGGGCCTTTCTCTGGGCCGCCTTGGGCCGTGGAGGAAGCGGCTGGAGGCCAGAAACCTGCGCTTCTAGGACGTGATGCTGGCACAGCCTCTCCCAGGGGCAGGAAGCACCAGCTGGCCCTGGCCTCCGGGGGCGGGCCCTGTAGGCCTGGTGTGCACGCAGCACACGCTCAGCCCCACCGGCTCCCTCTCCTGTGGCCCAAGGGCGAGGCCTGTGCTGTCCCCTCCCACAAGGGTTGTGGTCCTGGGAGGTCACAGAGGTCAGGGCAGGCACGGTGTCTGGTTCCCGGGGTCGGAGGGCAGCTGAGGCGTGTAGTCAGGGCACTTCATCATGTGATCTAGAAATCCTTCCATCTGCTGCCACTGGGGCCAGAGGTCAGTTAATCGTGCAGTTACTTAAACGATATGAGAGGAGTTCCCGTCGTGGTGCAGCAGAAACGAATCCAACTAGGAACCATGAGGGTTGCGGGTTTGATCCCTGGCCTCGCTCAGTGGGTTAAGGATCCAGCACTGCCGTGAGCTGTCGTGTAGGCTGCAGACGCAGCCGGATCTGGCGTGGCTGTGGCTGTGGCACAGGCCGGCAGCTACAGCTCAGATTAGACCCCTAGCCTGGGAACCTCCATATGCCACAGTTGCAGCCCTAAAAAGACAAAAAAAAAAAAAGAAAGGAAAGGGAAGAAAAACGATATGGGAGTTCCAGAAACATTTTTGGCCATTTTTAAGTTGTGGTAAATTCTCATACTGTAACATTCGTCCTTTTAAAGTGAAGAATTGAACAGCACTTGGTACGTTCCTAAGTTACATACCCACCTGCACCGACTTTCAGGGTGTTTCCATCACCCCAGAAAGCCACTTGTCCCCATGAAGCAGCAGCTCCGTTTGTGCAGAGCAGCAGTGAGGCGGGGGTGCCGACCGTGGCGTCTGGGGTGGGGGCAGCGGCTGCCAGCCTGCTCTGCCCGGGCCTCTTCACCCTGGTCGTCGGCGTCCAGGGCTGTGTTCTGAGCGCTTTTCCAACACTGACGCACTCGCCCGCCTCGCCTTCGTTAGCGAGGACCCACGCTGTGCCCAGGAGTGCCTGCCCGGAGCTGGAGCTTGGCTCGCCAGGTGGCTCTCGGGTCCTGGTTTTTGCTGGACCACCTAACACACCCCCACCTCGTCGCTGCTTTGCCTGGCCTGGCCCCCTGGACACTGTCGCCCGAGTCCCCACCGCTCGTCTGCTGGTTCGTCAGAGATGAGTTGGTGGCATAGACGAGGCAGAGTTTGTGTGTCAGGTCACATCCAGCCTGTTACCTCTTCTCTGTCATTACACGTGGCTTCCTCACGGAGCCCAGACGCCACCAGTGGTCACACACATGTCCGCCAACAGGAGGAGACAGACAAGGCCCGCCTCTCGGCCTGTTCTGTGTCTAGAAGCCCAGTCTTGCTTGTACCCCCAGGCCGGGACTCTTGGACCAGGAGGGCTGGGAGGTGTCCCCTGTCCATCGGGAGGCAGGGTTAGTGACTTGGCACAGAGTGGGGACACTGGGTCTAGGAGCGGGTCTGGCCACTCCTGGTGGGACCGTGCGTGCAGCTCACCTGGAAGGCCCCTCACGGCGAGGCCCCGGGCCGCTGTGGTGGAAGGTGCTCTCTGAGGCACCCTGAACTGAGGCAGAGCCGGTGGACAGCGCCCAGGCCCCCCAGACACCCGCCCCGGGCCTGGGCCAGGCCTCCTTGGGAGCTGCCTCGGCTGTGGGACACCGCGGGCCCACCGGGAGGGGAGGCCAGCCAGAGCCTCTCCTGTATCTGGAGCCTCCCCAAGTCCATGCCCTGCTGTCGGGCATCAGAGCCAGCAGTGCTCCGGCCAGAAGGGGCAGTGACCTGGCCCTGTCTGCAGGAGGACATTGCCAAGCTGCTGCTCTACGAGTCGTCAGCACTGCCCGCAGGGCAGCTCACCAGCCTCCCGGACTACGCCAGCCGCATGCAGGCTGGCACCCGCAGCATCTACTACCTGTGCGCCCCCAACCGGCACCTGGCAGAGCACTCGCCCTACTATGAGGCCATGAAGCGGAAAAACACGGAGGTGAGGAGCCGAGGGGCAGGGCTAGGTCAGAGGGCAAGGGGTTCCAGCACTGAAGGGGGGTCCCTGAGCTCAGTGGGAAACGGTTGAACAGTCAGTGTCAGGGGCAGAGGCTGGTCCCAGGCCTGCTCTCTCGGAGGTGACACCTGGATTTCCCCGTGAATAGCGTCACAGTTTCCACCGCTGAGGCCTAGCCAGAGCCTCCCTGAGCACCGCTGTGAACCACCCCCCCCACGAGGCCCGGAACCCCAGCTCCCCTGGGGTGGCCCTCGGATGCTGGGCCCAGCCCGCAGCCCCAGGCCTCGCTCCAGGTCCCTCTCCTGTCATGGCGGCGGCTTCCCAGGCCTGACAGACGTGATCTTGGGCCCTCGCAGGTTCTTTTCTGCTACGAGCAGTTTGACGAGCTGACCTTGCTCCACCTGCGCGAGTTTGACAAGAAAAAGCTGATCTCCGTGGAGACGGACATCGTCGTTGACCACTACAAGGAGGAGAAGTTTGAGGACACCTCACCAGGTTGGCCTGCTTCCCTTCCCTCTGGGCACAGGTGTGGGTGGTGGCCCAGGGAGCTGGCACTGTTGCCACAGGACCTCTTCCATCCTGCAGCAGTGGGTTAAATGGGCTTTGCTTTGCAACGTGCCTCCTAAGATCAGGCAGGCTCTCTCAGAAAATCGGAATGTTCAAGCCCAAACAAGATGATACGGGCCTCACGCAACCAGTAGTCTTTTCTGGGGTCCAACTTAATCTGCTTAATTTTACTTCATTAAGTTTTTTTTAGGGCCGTACCCATGGCATATGGAGGTTCCCAGGCTAGGGGTCTAATAGGAGCTGTAGCCGCTGGCCTACACTGCAGCCACAGCCACATCAGATCCAAGCCGTGTCTGCGGCCTACACCACAGCTCACAGCAACGCCGGATCCTTAACCCACTGAGTGAGGCCAGGGATCGAACCTGCGTCCTCAAGGTTTCTAGTTGGATTCATTTCCGCTGTGCCACGACGGGAACTGCGTATCTGCTTTATTTTAGATGAAAAGCGTTTCGGTAGCTTCTGCTTCTGTGCTGGCGGCCAGCGGGGTGGAGGGAGCCTGCTGTGGGGGCTCATGGGGCGGCCGTTGTGCTGACGGCCTCTGAGCCCACTCCTCTCTGCTCTCCTGTAGTTGGTGACCGCCTGTCAGAGAAGGAGACGGAGGACCTGATGGCCTGGATGAGAAACGCGCTGGGGTCCCGCGTCACCAACGTGAAGGTGAGGCCTCCCAGAGACTGGCCGCCACGGCCCTCAGTGACCGCGCGCCGGCCCGCCTGCCGACCCTGGCTTGCTGGCGGCAGCGGTCGGAGCTGTGATGGTGGGTGGAGACCGGGCGGGTTACTGCTGCTGCTGCGCGTGCGGGTTCCCTCACTTTAGTGGAGCCAGTGGGAGGTGAGATGGCAGTTGAGCAGCCAAGGGCCTGAATGGCGAATGCAGCTCGAAGCAGAGAAGAGGGGCCCCCTTTTGTCCCCCAGAGCCATCCTGGGCCAGGCCTGGAGGAGCTGCAGTGGCTGAGGACACAGCGTTGCAGTCCTGCTTGGCTCCTTAGAGGGGTCTGGGTGCCGTGAGCTAGGAACCCACGGACCCAGCTCAAGCTGCAGAAGCAAGGCAGTCACTGGAGATGTCACACTAGCTGGAGGACATGTTCAGGAGTGGCCCAGGGGACGGGCGGGTGAGCAGGGCAGGGATGGTCAGCAGAGGAGGGCAGACTCGGGGACTCAAGGGGTTCCCGGCAGGGAGCAGGGCCTGCACTGGGACTAACACACGTGTCATGTCCACACTTGGCAGTGGTGACTCCTTTCAGTGGCCTAGGAGGTGGGTAGAATTATCGTCCATATCCTGTGAAGGAAGAAGCAAAGCGTGTCCCCAGGTCAGGAAGTCGTGGGCTTGGGGCCATACCAGCCTGATGGGGAGGGCGGCTGTGGGCCCCGCAGGCCCAGTAAGTCAGGAGTGTAAGTCAGGCGGCCCGGAGCCTGTGGGGAGAATACAGGCCAGCGGGAGCCGCAGGACGGGGTGGTGAGAGCAGCGTCTGCAGGAGCGTGGACAGGATTGAGAGAGGCTGGGTCTCGGGAAGCGGGGGACAGGCAGGTCTTGAGTAGTTGCTGTGGGACTTGGCAGTGGCCCCTGTGAGAAGTGTGGCTAACACCAGGCAGGGTGGACCTTGGATGGGAACCGGTGTGTTAGCAGTTGGGGGCTTTGGGGTATAGAAGAGGAGGGACCTCCCAAACAGGACACGGTTCAGGCCCCTCCTGTTAGTGGGTAACTGAGAAGCGGGGAGGGACACCCCTGCATTCCCCTGCCTTATCAGCAGGGGGAGTCACGCCTGGTCAAGACTCTGCCAGAGCCCCTCACCCCCTGGCCTTGCTTGCAGGTGACTCTTAGACTGGACACCCACCCTGCCATGATCACCGTGCTGGAGATGGGGGCTGCCCGGCACTTCCTGCGCATGCAGCAGCTCGCCAAGACCCAGGAGGAGCGCGCCCAGCTGCTGCAGCCCACGCTGGAGATCAACCCCAGGTGAGGCTGCCGGCCCGGGGCTCTCCATGCCCAGGAAGTGGGTGTGCTCGTTTCTAACGGGCCAGGTAATACTGTAAAATTGTGTGCGAGCGGTTGTCCTTTTATCTGTAAGACATAGAACGAGCCTGAACTACGAGCCCTCTTCCT
The DNA here is from genome assembly GCA_004024745.2 of Catagonus wagneri. NCBI lineage: Eukaryota > Metazoa > Chordata > Mammalia > Artiodactyla > Tayassuidae > Catagonus > Catagonus wagneri. The sequence goes on from PVHT021183594.1 coordinate 6,349,718, forward strand.
AGCTGAACCACTTGCGGGACATGGACCCACCTCAGCACAGTTATTCATTTAGCTGGACGTTTGTGGGTAGTTTCCTTTTGGAGGCTGTTGGGAACAGGTTGCTCTGAGAGGTCCTGTCCCCCGTCTGGTGCATGTTTCGCCAGGGTGTGTGCTGGAGTATATATACTTTATCTGTTGCAGTTGTCTTTTCTCTCTTTTTCTCTTCACCTGTCTTAATTTTAATATAATCCAGTGTATACATGTTTGTGAGATGCTTTGGGCAGAAGGGGGTTTTGTCTAAGAAATGTCTATTCCAGGCCTGAATTTTTTCTATATTTCCTTCCGTAAGCTGTACGGCCTTTCACACTGGCCTAGCCCGTGTCTAACTGGCCAGTCTGGCCTGGCGGGTCCAGTTTCATCTTATTCCATGTGAACACCCTGTGACCTGTACTGCTGGCTGCATAAATCTCTCCTCTCCCATTGGTCTGTGCTTTCTCTGATGTTTATCTCTTGGTAACTTGTGTTCTTAGATATTTTTTATTGAGTTGTTCTTTGATGTGTCTTATTAAAATTTTTAGAATTGCATTTTCTAATTGTTACATATGGAAAGTTTTTTGGAAATTTACTTCATATACAGCAATGTTTTTTTTAAATGAAGTTACATAACCAAGTTACCAAAACTGTTAGAAAATAGCAAAAAAGAAAAAGTCCATGTGGAATTCCTGTTGTGGCACAGTGGGTTAAAAATCTGACTGCAGTTGCTGCAAAAGCACAGGTGATCCCCAGCCCTGGAACTTCCATACACCGCAGATAAATCCATTTAAAAATTTTTCTTTTAAAAAAAACCAAACAAAAGTCCAGTCTCAACCCCACCACAGCCTATAACGTAGACCCTATTTGCTATGTTTTATGTTTTTAGTCTTTTGTCTTATGTTATTGTGGGTTTGGCTTTTTTTTAATAATTTGTATTGGAGTATAGCTGACTTAAAAAGTTGTGTTTTGTTTTTCTTTGGGCCACCCTGCTGTGGCACATGGAATTCTCAGGCCAGGGATCAGATCCAGGCCACAGTTGGAACCTATACTGCTGCTGCAGCAATGCCAGATCCTTTAACCCACCGGGCTGGGCCAGGGATCAAACCTACATCCCACCTATCCCACTGTGCCACAGCGGAAATGCCCGTGTTTGTTTTTATATAGCAGGTGTCTCATTTCTTATTCGTCACTTTATCACAAATAGTAACCATTAATTTCCTTAAAATCATGGGTCGGGGGAGGTGGCTCCTCCAGTTTCTGAGCCAAATTACTAGCTAAGGAATTACTGGGTGAAAGACCTGAACTGGCTCATGGCCAGCCAGGCAGTGCCAGACACGTGTCCCAGGAGCTGTCCCTGTTGGCATAACAGGCATGGGCTGGTGCAGTGGGTGCATGGCTCCCGGCTGTGGGTCCCCAACAGAGATGGACGCTGACTGGACACCCCCTTACTTTAACTAGTTCCGGCACAAAAGGAGTTTTATAAGATAGCGGAGCACGCAGTTCTACTGCCAGTAGGCTTATTTTACAAATGTATTTGCTTTTAAATATGGTAATACTCTCACAGGGCTTAGAATTACAACAGCTGATGGTGAAATTCTCCTCCTCTGTCCCCAGCACACACTGCCTTCGGTTTCTCTTGTGTCGTCCGAGACACTGTGTGCACGACCTCCTCGGGTACCCGTGCTGTGCAATAGCCTCACCTTGCTTTTTACCTTTTTAGGGCTGTGCTTGCGGCACATGGAGATTCGCAGACTATGGGTCAAAGTAGAGCTGCCAACTTACACTGCAGTTTGCAACAATGCCAGATCCTTAACCCACTGTGCAGGGCTAGGGATCAAACCCGCATCCTCATGGATCGTGGTCGGGTTCATAAACCACCGAGCCACGAAGGGAACTCCCATGTTTACTTCTCTGTATTAATTTTTTTTTTTTTTTTTTTTGGTCTTTTTAGGGCTGCACCTATGGCATATGGAGGTTTGCAGGCTAGGGGTCGAATTAGAGCTACAGCTGCCAGCCTACACCACAGCAACACTGGATCCTTAACCCGCTAAGCAAAGCCAGGGATCAAACCCACATCCTCATGAATACGAGTCAGGTTTGTTTCTGTTTAGCAATTTTTTTTCTTTTTTAATGTCTGTACCTGCAGTATATGTTAGTTTCTGGGCCAGGGAGCGAATCTGAGCTGCTGCACCAGCGGCAGCTCCTTTGACCCACTACACCAGGCCCAGGGTTGAACCTGACCTAGTGCAGAGACCTTGAGTGGCTGCAGTCAGGTTACCCACTGTGCCACTGCAGGAACTCCTTATGAACTTTATATTAGGCTTTTTTAGGTATAAAAGAACCGCTTTAATGTAAAGGAATCCTATTAAATGCATGGACTAGTTAAGGAAAGTTTCACCTTTAACATAGGTTTAGTTAATATTAATTTTGGTGTTTACTGCATTTTCTGCAAACTTTTGCCTGATTCTCTTGGGTTTCTGGGTATATAATCTAATTTACATCTTTTTAATTTTTGTGTCTTATTTTTTATACTGGGCCATCCTATTATATTACACTTTAATTTCAGAAAAGTTACTAACACAAAGTTAGAGGCCCTTGTGGTGTGTGCCCTCAGCTAACCTCTGGTGGCTTTTGTGTTGCAGACACACACTGATCAAGAAGCTCAGTCAGCTGAGAGACAGCGAGCCCGACCTGGCCCAGCTGCTAGTGGACCAGGTAAGTCTCCCTGGAGCCACGAGGAGAGGAGCTGAGGGACAGCTCAGTTTCCACTAAAACCCTCTTTTAAACACAGCTCTCTTCCTCTCCTCTCTGCATTTGAGGTCCCTGGGCTAGAACTAGGACCTGGCCTCCTTCCCTTCGCACTAAGGTTCCGTTCTCCTTCTCAGATCTACGAGAACGCCATGATCACAGCGGGGCTCAGCGATGACCCCCGACCCATGGTCGGCCGCCTGAATCACCTGCTTGTCAAGGCCCTGGAGCGACACTGAGGCTGTGAAAGCCCCGCGTCACGCTGTAGTGAGTGCGAGGGGACAGACGCAATAGTGGGACGAGGCAGCCTGGCGCCAGCCCGGGGGGGGGAGGGCGCACAGAAAGAACTGCCGGCCACGGATGAGGACACCCCTTTGGAGCTTTATTTACTTTAATTAAAAGTTGTTTCTTAGTGTTAAGATGTTTTGTCCAGACTCAGGAGGCGGGGTGCTCTGGTGGCAAGCCCCGGGCTTGTGATGGAAACACAGTGAGGCAGGGCCTACCTTCCATCACCTTCCTCCAACTCCAGCCGCTGTGGTGGTTGGGGGACAAGAAGGGGGAGGCGGGAGCACTCAGTCTCCAGCACTGGAATGCGATGACACGATCAGCTGTTGTCTTCAGTCCTCTGTGTGGTCCCTTGGAGCAGCCAGCCAGCGCCCAGGACACATTCGCGTTCAGGCTCTCGTCAGGGTCACCTCCACGGGGTAATGGTCACTGATGGCCAGGGCCTGCGGGGGGATGTGCATGAGCAGAGCAATGCCCACACGCTGATCTCTGCAAACGCAGGCAGTCCCACCTGCCTGCCATCTGCCCCCATGGTCACAGACAAGTAGCTCTTTCCAGGTCAGTGGAAAACAGCACAGTGTCCAGATCTCACTACTCTTGCAGCCCAGGCGCCCGGCAGCACTATGAGTGTATGGGACCACACTTACCATCTGCTCGCTCAGTCCGTATGCGGCTTGGAAGTCAAAGGGGACAGCTGAGTCAGGAACCATGGCACGTTGGAGCAGAGGCCCTGCGACTACAATCCTACAGCACCAGACACAGGAGAAGCCCCCCCTCAGCCCACTGTCTGCTCTGTGCACTTAGACCTGACGTCCCAGCAGGGGCCCCAGCTCATCTCCCGGTCTGGTAAACACCTCAGTCCCACTGTTCCCCAGCTCCTCTCAAGTGCCCCAGTGGGTCCTGGTTTGGTTTCACCCCAGTATACTGAGCTGAGCACCCAGACCCCAAAACACTTGCCCCTGGACTAAGCCACATGCCTGCCGGCGTCGTGTTTATCCCTAAATGTGCCGAACGCTGCCCCCTGTGTTCTGCTGAGTGGACTGGTGAGCTTGGAGAGCCAGCAGCTCGTGTCTCGGGAGCCATTTCTGAAGCTGCTCACAGAGGTGCCCTCCCCGGGGCCGAGCCCGCTCACCTGTCGTAGGCACAGTGCGTGGATGAGACCGTGGTGTCAGCAGTGTCAGGAATCAGCCACTGGAAAGGGGGGCTACTGCGCAGGCGGAGGGACGACCACTGCGAGGGGGCGACGTAGCTGCAGCCAGCGTTGAAATCACCCATCAGCATGATGTCCTAGCAGGAGACACTGCTGGTGGGCTCGGGGCTGGAGGGGGGTGCCCAGAGCCCAGTGTGGGGGCTCACCTCCAAGTCCCACTTCTTCCGGACGTCCAGGTAGACGTCGTAGAGAGAGTCAATCTCGGCGACTGCATCCGACGGGGCTGCGTGCAGAGGGACGATAGCAAACTCCTTGACCTCTGTAGGGACAGCAGTCGTGTGTCAGGCTGGGGTAGAGGGCACATGAGCGTCCCCGAGGGCGGACATTTTCCCAAGTAACCTCAGTGTAAGAGCAGCGCGGGCAGGACCACGGCAGCACCCACCAGTGAAGGGGGAGGAGAACTTGACCACAGCTGGCTCCCGGCTGAAGGTGTCGTTCCCGCAGGGCTCACAGCCATCGTCGTACACGTAGCTGTCCAGCACGGACACCTGGTCGGGTCTGCGGAAGACCAGAGAGGGTGGTGAGCCTGGGAACGGGGTGTCACCTGCTGCTGTGCCCAGGTGGGCAGATGGCCTGGCCTAGGCTTGGGCCCCACCGCATCCTGCTGGCTCTGACAGGCTACGGGGCCTGGGGGCAGGCCCAGCTCAGAGCCCTGCTCTGTGGCCCCAGTTCTTGCCCCCAAACCCAGAGGGGACAGGCCCACGGCCCTCTAGACCACAGCCTGGCCTTCTGCGGCACCCGCTCTGGAGGCGGCCTGCAGCTCTACCTGAACACGAAGAGGTAGCGCTCCTTGTAGGTACTGCGTCCCAGCGGCTCGCTGACAGTGTAGTGGTAGTTGTTTGGGTTGTCCCTGGATTGAGGAGATAAACATCCCGGTCAGGGGGGTCCTGAAAGCACAGTCACCGCCCCCACGCTTCCCGGGACCCCACGCTGTGACTCACCGGTTGAGCTCATCCAGCAGCCTGCCGACGGCCGTCAGGTGGCTGTCTCTGACCTCCTGGACGAGCGCGATGTCGTAGCGACTCAGGATCTGGGGGCAAGGCCACAGCAGTGCTGAGGGGTGGGCTGGGCTGACACTGGGCACCTGAACCTGCCTGCTCTGGGTCACAGGGCCCGCTGCTGCTCCCCAGACGTCTTCCCTCATGTCTTGGCTGCAGCCAGACGCTGTCACCTGGGACTCTTCTGCCAGCCCGGGCGGCACAGCAGAGACGGGCCCTGTGCCCCTGATGACTGACAGGTGGGCTGAGACCAGAGACCCTCGATGTGTCTCTCTCCCCGCACCCGCCGGCCGCCCTCAGGACTGACTACTGGTCCAGAGTTCCCAGGGCCTGTTAGAGCTCCCTGCCCCTGAGTTCCTTGGGGATTTACCTGAACGATGTAGGTGGAGAGAGTGGCGTTGGACATCTTGGTCTCCCCGAAGGTTCGGATGTTGAAGGCCGCTATCCGCAGGGACAGGGCCAGCTGCAGCAGGCCAGCCAGGGAGAGCAGCGCTCCCATCAACCTGGGCCCCATCATTCTGGAGCAGGTGGGATGGAAGCATGTGTGCGCGTGGGCCTGGGTGGCAGCCACTGCGCCCCAGCCTCCCCGAGTCCAGCTGGGCAGAGCTGGCAAGGCCGGGGCTGAGGCCCTCTGTCTCTGCAGGCTGTGCCGGGGGCGCCTCTGAGTCCTGCCATCGTGTCCATAGAGCCAGACGCCAAGTGCCAAGTAAGGGGCCCCGGATCTTCTCACCCCTCACCTGCCCCCAGGTGAGCCCCATGCAGGTCACCAGCCCAGGAGACGCCGGTGCTGCTGCGGCACCGGCTCACTGCCCTCCCGGCTCCAGAGACCCACCCGGCCGAGACGCTCTGGGCAAAGTCCCGGAGTGGCCGGTCAGCAAGAGGGACCCCACGGGGCTTCTGGGGCTGCTGCCTACCATCCCCAGGTCGTGCGTCACTCAGCCCTCGGGCACCGGCACACTCACCTGAAACCCGACTCCCACAAATACGGGAATGCTGCCAAGGATCAAGAATTGAGGTTCTCTGGTATCAATTTTCTCCTTTTGCTGCTTGAAGAAAAAATTCACAAAGGGAACTGTGTTGAGAACAACTGAGCTGCAGCAGCTCCAAATCCCCACACAGAACGTTGGCCCCACCTGGGCTTTTAAAGCCTTCGGCAGCTGTGACCTTCCCAGGGCATCACCTGGAGGGTGCGGAACAACAGCGCCGCCTGCGTGGCCTTCCCAGCAGGTGGGCCGCTGGCACATGTGCACCCCAGCAGGCACAGGCCCTTGGCTCTAAAGAGCGCCCAATGATATTTACAGTTGGTTTTCAAAGTCAAATAATACAGCCAAAGGCTCTGTGTCCTTTACACGTGCGTCTCTCCCAGGGATGGGGACAGGTGTGCTGGGGGGTGCCAGCTGCGCTCCTGGCTCTAGGACTTGAGGTGACCTTGGAGCAGCAGCCAAAGCCAGACATTCCACGTCATGAATGGAGCCTGAGGTGGCTGTTCTGCGTCCAGGACCCATCTCGCCAACTACGAGTCCCGCTCCTTGTCCGTCCATCGTACGGGCTGCACACACCACCTTACTTGCCTTCTCTGGAATGCATGGGTTCCCGGAGCAGCTGATACTAGTGGTCGAGTCACAAGGACACTGTCCAGCATCAGGGAGAGTCCAAGCCGGGCCTCGGGTCCAGCCATTTCTTTTTGGGTCCTTGACTTTCCCATTGTGGTGGCTGCTGTAACAAGTCACCACAAACTTGGTGGCTGAAACTAGAGAAGTTTATTCTCTGACAATTTAGAGGCCAGAGCCCAAAATCCATCTCACTGAGCTGAAACCTGGGAGTCAGGCCACACACCCTCCAGGGGCTCCTGGTGGCCACATCATGCCACTCACTGCCACTGTCATTCCTGCCTTCTGTGCCAGCTCTCCCCCTGCCCCCTTCAAACATACAGGTGGACTGACTTCAGGGTCCTCCCAGGTAATCCAGGACCTTTTCTACATCCTGAGATCCTTTTTTGCCCCAAGAAGTTAACAGTTTCTGAGGATTAGAACATGGAGATACGTGGGGGCGTTATTCAGCCATCACCCTTCCATGGCGGCTCTGCCCCGTTTCAGAGGGGTACTGGTCCCCCAAGACAGCCCTGTGAGTCGGCAGGCGGGGTCGCTCTCGGGGACGGAGAGGTGCCACAGTATGAAGAGGGTGCAGGGACTGGAGGTCAGGGAGCGGGAGTGGCCAGAGGGGGACAGTCAGCAGGGACCAAGGTCAAGATCAAAGTGCCACAGATGCAGGCACAGTACTTTACACAGCAAAGCACAGGGCATTAAAAACTCAAAGTAAACCCTCAGCAAGATCTGAAGCAATGAGGACACACTGAAGAGCAGCTCTGGCTGTTGGCAGGAATGCCAGTCAGCTCATGTGTCCTTGAGCTCACGTGGCATCTGCAAGATGGGGTCTTGTGGCCTGGTCCCCAAGTGGCTAGAAGCCCCCCTGCAGCCCTTTGCAAAGGTGTGACTGCAGATACTCTGCTTAAAATCCCTGAAGCGTGTCAATCCAGACCCCAACCACCAAGCCAGACCATCTCAGTGTTGAGCGCAGGTGCCAGGCCCCTTCCTTCCAGGGGTTTCTTTCTTGAACATTTGCCAGACCTTTTGAGGGGAGCATGGCAGCAAACCAGGCACAGGGGACACCAATGACAAGTGGCACAGCTGTGGCTCACACAGAGGGCACCGGAACGTGGGCACCTGTCTGAAAGCACCCTGTCCTCCTCTCAACCAAACACTGCCCCTTCTGTCGGGGAGCTGCCTTTCCTCCCTAAGCAGCCAGAACAAAGGTCTCACTCACACCAAGCCCAGCTCTTGCCACACTGGCTGCCCCCGAGTCACACGAGAGGCGAGTGACACAGCCCAGCAAGTGCCTGGCCCAGGCGTCAGACTTAGGACCCAGACCACTGCCCCTCCAGCCATTCTGAACCTGAATACCTTCACCTATGAAATAAGGATAAAAGCATCACTGCTTTCCTCTTAAATTTGTCTTAAGGATCAACAGACACAATATTATTCCACAGAAGAATCATTTTATATCCCCTTAAAAACTCGTCTTATCCCTAAGAGCAGTCACCCTCTCCGATGTCCTGTTTCCATCACCCTATTAGCTTTCCCTCTTGGACTTACTTTCCATTTGTATCGGTCAGCTGTTGCTGTCTAACAAGCAACCCCAAATTCAATGTGCACAGCAATACCCATTTTCTCCCCATGCTCACAAGTCAGCTGGAGAGCTCTGCCCCCTGAGTCTCCCGCTGGGACTGGGCTGGAGAAGCAGCAGCTACCCAGGGCTTGCTCCTCTAACGTGGTGCAAGTGGAAACTTCCAGAGGGTAAACAGAAATATGTGACACCTTCAGAGGTCTAGGCTCGGAATTTGCATGTTGCCACTTCTGCCACATTCTTTTGGTCTTAGTGAGTCACAGTCCAAGCCCAACACCAATGGCACGGAGTCAGGGCCACCCTCCTCTTATGCCAGGCTTCTCACTGGGGACGCAGAATGGGTGCCAGATGAGGAAGCCCAGTGCTGCCGGCATCTTCCAAAGTCCCATCACGTCAGCAGACACACTCCTCTGATCAGGGTGAGCTATTTTTACATCAGCCCTGAGCCTGCCACCCCTGTTGGTTAAACTAAACCTGCTCCAGATACAGGAGGAAACAGCACATAACAATGAAGGAACGAAGTTGGACTCAGGTCCGAAATCAAAGGACAAAGAAAAAATCTCTACGCCCCGAAGCTCTGAGGGAACAAGATGGCCTCAAAGCCACGCTTGCCGTGTGCGTGCTGTCGGGTCGAGTGCCACGAGACCTGTGGAGCACAGCCACGGGCCCAGAGCGCAAGACAAGGGCGCTGAGCTGAGCTCCCGAATGGTGCGCTGAGGCCCCACCCCGAGCCAAGCCCACAGTCACCTCACAGGCACAGCAGGACACCTTCTATTGAGGAAAACAGTGACACTCACCATCTTTGAGCACTTAATGGTTGCAACACCATACCTGGCTATATCCATTCTGGGATTTCACATCTGCAAAGGCAGGCTGCTGGCAGTTACTGGAAAAGCAATTCCTGGTAAGGATCGATGTGAAAAGGCAACAGGTGCCGGCGTCCAGTCTGATCCCAAGAGTAAGAACCCAACAGGCACGCATTTCACCTGTAGGAAACTGCAGTTACTTAAAAATGCAATGAGTTCCCACCGTGGTGCACTGAGTTAAGAACCTGACTGCAGTGGCTTGGTTTGCTGTGGAGGCGTGGGTTCGATGCACGGCCCAGTGCAGAGGGTTAAAAGATCTGGCGTGCCGCAACCTGGTGTGGCTCAGGTTCAGTCCCTGGCCCAGGAACTTCCACGTGCCACAGATGTAGCCACAAAAAAAATTTAATTAAAAAAATTTTTGTAATGCAATGAAAAAATTTTAAGTTTCCATGTATTATTTTCCAAATATCTATTATAGTTGCTAGGATTTAAGTACTTAAATTGTTTGGATGAATCTGTTTAAGAAATAGAACCATCAGGTGTTTCTCTTGGCTGACTGAAGCTCACAGAGTGGTGCTCCGAACTGCGCTGGGGACCTCTGGATCTGACAAGAACGACGTGCGCGGCCGCCGCTGTGGCCCTGCCCCGACCCGGGTGCTCGGACACCTGTGACTCACAGGGTCCCGTTTCCCTCAGCCCCACCCCAAATGTACCCCGAGTCGCCCTCCCCTCTGGTTCTGTAGCCGCCACACCCATCCTTCTGGGGACACAAGTAAGCCCACCCGTCTCTGAGAGACACCCCGGAAACTCTGCTCCTAGAAACGGACCCCACAGTCCCGCTCTCCACACAGCACATCTTGTCAATGTGTCATCAGAATGTGCTTCAAGTCTGTCCTGAAGACGAAAGCCAGCGCCTACCGGGACCCATGTGCTGCCAGCTCAGGGCCCTGCTCTGCACCCAGAGCCGCCCTGTCATTCTGTTGCCACCTCTTCAGGGAGGCCACCCTCTCTCCCCCAGCACGGTCGCAGTGTGACCCCCTTTTACACGACCCTTATCACGTTTTCTTTGTCTCAGCGTGCTTGCTCTTACTGGCTTACACTCACCGAGGACCAGGCTCTGGACTAGAACACAAGCCGCCACAGGCAGGAGGCGCCACGCCCCCCTGCTCCTCACCTCCCACCTCTCTTCCTCAGGGACGCCACCCTCACCTGTCCTGAAGCACAGGGGACACTGCAGAGCATGCAAGTGGCCTTCAGGCACTCGGCTTGAGCTGACCAGAAGCTCCCAAGAGCCAACGGCTACTGTGAGCCCACAGACGTGATCTCCTCAGCCAGGCCTGACCCCGATTCCTTCTCTCCGTGTTTTCCGTGTTTGCTCAGCCAAGACAAAGAGGTTTCCACCCTTTACTTGAGATAAAGGGCTGCTGATGTCTTTGCTGTGACACTGTTTTTGTTCTGTTTTTGGCTGTGCCTGCGACATATTAAAGTTCCCGAGTCAGGGATCAAACCTATGTCAGCAGTGACCAAGCCGCTACAGTGACAACGCTGGATCCTCAACCCACTGCACCACAGAACTCCAACGTCGCTTTAATTCACGCCAGACAGCCCGTGTGGGTCAGCAGCCTCTCTCAGCCACCAGCCTTGGCCTGTGACCCACCTCAGCCCACCTTCCCTCATGAATTTACTTCTGTTCATTATAAGGAAACCATTAACCCAGTCTGGAAAATTTCTCAGAACACGTGTATGAACTGCTACAACCCACAACAGTTTCACAGTCACGCACAACACAGCCCCAGCCCTGCGTCCGCCCCCGGGCTGTGCCAGGGCCCATCACACTGGGTTCCACGGTCCGCGAGCCTGCGCAGCAGCGCACACCGAACTTGCAAGTCACAAACAAGCCTCTCCCGCTCCCCACTTCCCTGAAGGCATGTTCTGAGGTGTGTGTTGAACAGATCTGCCAACTTCAGCCTGAGCCTGTGAATACAAACAATCATGTTCCTGATGACAGACCTGAGGCCCGTAAGATTTCACTAAAGCGCTCCACTGCCTAGACTGCCAATGCTCGGGCAGCGTGCCCAACAGGACTGCAGCGGGGAGTGTCTGCCAAGCTCCCAGGCCCCCGCCGTCTCTCCCGAGCACAAAGAGGCTTCTGGGCAGGCCCCCTCCCTGCCCAAAGCTGGGGGGCCACGGAAGGGCTCAGGACAAGGAAGCTGACGGGAGAGCATGAGCTGGCTGAGGTGCTGGCAGAGGAATTTCCTCATCTTTCTTCCAGCTCGCCAGTCCTCTGCTCAGCTGTCTCTCATCCACTACTAAAGCTACTGAATTTTAAATTTCAGCTATTGCACTTTTCTCTTTTTGAATTTTCATTTACTTTTGACGAATTCTGAATCTCTGAAACTCTCCATCTTGCCCATTATTTTTTTCTGCACCCACAGCATGTGGAAAGATCTAGTCTGCACCACGGCAGTGATCCAAGCCACTGCAGGGACCACGCCAGACCCTTAACCCACTGCGCCACAAGGGAAGCCCCTCACCTATTTTATATGTTACTCGGTTGCTTTAAAGTCCATGCCTGCTAATGCCAGTATCTTCATCTCCTGCGGGTCTGTCACCTTCTTCCCTGGAGGACTGAGACTGTATCTCCCTCGGGGGCAGGCTGCCTCTGGCCACTTGGGGGCTCGGCTATAACCAAGCTCATTCTGCAGTCCTTGCCAAGTCCAGTCCACCTGTGGTCCCCAAAGGTTCCAGCTGAGAGCGTGGTATTTCTTAGGGCCGTTCCTCTTTGGCAGGCTCTGAACCCCTCCCCAGCACCATGAAACTGCCGAAAATCCAGGTCTGCTTTTTAGCCACTTTCTGCTTCTCCAGCCCCCTTCCTCTTGGGGATCTCAGCCCTCAGGTCCCCCTGCCTCAGGAGGCCCAAGCCCCCAGCTCAGTCTCCCCAGCCCTACGAGAGCTCCTCTGGTGTCTCTGCCTCTCAGCAGCTACCCCGGCCTTGCCCCGAAGGGCAAAGACAGTGCAGGATGCAGGGCTCACCTCTTCAAGCTCCCCTCTTGCTGCAGGTGCCGGCGATGCTCCAGGCCTTCGAGCAGGTGTCTTCTGAATCACGGCCAGCTCCCTAAGCCTTTAGCAGGTGCCGGTCTGCCACAAGTTGCTCCAGCCAGAAGTAGTCTGTTTTCGTTACCTGGAATGAGTCACTCAAGTGGGGAGCTGGAGAGGAAGTGGGCTGATAACTAGGCAAGCTGATGTGACTGGCAGGCTGCGTGGACGTCTTGGGGCTATAAAAGTCCTGTGCAGAGGTGTGAGGGCCAATGAGAGAATGAGAAGAGGCCAGAAAAGACACAGACTGTTCCCTCCACCTGACCAGGACTCTCTGGGCCTAAAGATCTCTGTGTCTTGCCTGGAGTCAACAGTTTTTATTCTGTAAAAGTCAAGATGGTGCAACGCCAGGACACAGCCACTCTCTATTCTGTAAGCCTGTTCTGCAGCTCCTCAGAGAATGGGAACACCTACCTCAGTGCAGGTTTATTACCTTACTCCTGGAAGAGGAGGCTTGGGGCCTGCAGACTGCCCGCTCCAGGACTGTCTCCTTTCTGGGGCCTCTGCCCCCTCAGCCAGACAGGCAGTGCTGGTTTCTGACAAGAACTGTGAGTGCCTGCCGTGTTTCCTGCCCAGGGCTGGCCAGGGGGCTCACCTACAAACACCAGAGTTTGTTTCACTTGACAGTGCAAACAGGGCCTCTGCACTGTTCCTCTGCGGAGTCCTCTGCCTCCAGACGGCTACGCGGCTGGTCCTCCCTCAAGCCTTGCCCCACGTGACCCTATCACAGCACCTACCTAAGTGGCGGGTTTTGTCTCACTACTTTATCTCCTTTATCCTGCTGATTTTTTCTTGCCACCAATCACATCCAACGTATGTTATGATCAGTCTCATCCCACTGGATGCAACTTCCACAAGAGCTGGGGCTTACACAGCAGCACCCAAGCAAGGCTCGACTCCTAGCAGGTGACATGAAAAGATGAATGTCAAGCAGGGTCTTCCTGACACAACAATGGTTTCAGATGGTCCAGCCTCTTCAGCTGCCCTGGTTCCCCGTCACACCAAAGGAAACTGACTTGGTCCTCCCTGATGACTGAGTAAAGGAAAGGCTTCTTCCACTGGGTCAGGCTCTTCAGCCCCCACATCCCAAGTCCCGGCAGAATGGAGACGTACCCAAAGTGATAAGGGGGTACTGAAGCTACAGCTCTTAACAGGAGGAAGGGGAGAGGCTCCCAGGGGGCTAAGTGGCCATCAAAGGGGTACTCGGGCGAAGCATAACCAAGCAGAAAGCTCAGAATAATTCTGCCCTGTCATGAAAGACCAGGCGAAGGCTGAGGACTGTCAGACAGCAGACCCCAGAGGGCAGCTGGTGTGGGCCCACCTCCACGGAGAAGAGAGGGCTGCCCATGTCCAAGCCCAGCAGGACCCACAAGAGGGCCAGTGTCCATGTGACAGTGTAGCCCCACGATGCAGTGGCCACCACAGCTCTCACCACCAACCCTCAGACCTGAGTCCCACGTGTGTGTCTTTCCAGCTCTGCCCACTCCTTCGAGAGGAGCAGCCGGGGTCACTGTGTCCACTGGTCCACTGGTCCTTAGTCTCTGCTCAAATCCCATATTCTGAGCATCTCTGCACCTCAGCACGCAGGACACAGAGCAACGTGGCCCCACCCAGAGGAGGTGTCCAGGTGCTCTCCTCGCCCCCACTACCGCAGGAAGCTGTGTGCTGTGGTGCTCCTGTAAGCCAGCTCCTCCTGGGGGTGAGGACACGTGCAGTGAGAGCCCGCGGGGGCGCAGTTATGTGAGGAGAAAGGCTCCCACTGAGCCGTTCTGCCCAGCACAGGAGCCTCCCCTACCCCGCCTCCTGGCCAGTCGCCTCCACGGGCCTGCTGTGGGTCACGCATGCCGCACCTGTCCTGCCAGGGCCCCGCCAGCCGTGAGGGCTCCCCAGAGGGCCTGCCTGTGCTGGGCCCTGTTCCCGTCCACCCAGAGGCTTGGACGCTGCCCCAGGGAGGGGCCTGAGGCGCGCAGACCGCCAGCTGCTGGAAGAGAAGGTGCCCCCAGAGGAGACCGGCTGCAGAGACCTCAGCCCCCTGGGAGTCGCAGGGCTCCGGGGCGGGTACTGGCTCTCATCCCAATTGTACGCCAGCTCAGAAAACCTGTGAGGCTGGCTTTCCAGACTCCTTCCCCAGGGCCTGCACGGACGCACGACCCGCGGTCAGGGTCAGTGCCCCTCCCCCAGTGGGAGGTGCAGCAGGACGGGCCTGGCTGCGACTAGCTGTCAGCTGCAGCTGTGGACAGGGCCTTGCAGGAGCAGAGATTGTCCCAGGAGGCCCAGTGCCTTCCACCTGGTCCTCTGGCCAAGGCCAAAGTGGCCTAAGGTGGGTGGCCTTGTTGGTCTGGCTCGCCATCAGCCAAGCCTGCTGACACCGTGGCGGGCGTAGGGGAAGGCTATGCAAATGCTCTTTCCTCACCTGGGCTCCCGGGAGAGGCACTCATCTTCGGCAGGTCCCTCAGTCCACCAATGACACCATGTAGAAAGCTGGTTAAATGCAAGTTTGCTGGGAGGCCAACACCAGGCTGCGACCATGTCACCCCTCACAGCTTGCGCCATCTTTCAGTTCCCGTTCACATGTGACTGGTTTAAAAAGAAGAAAAAAGGGAAAGTTAATAACGTCAGCCTAGCAAGAGGGCATCACTTCTGAAGTTTCACTTGTTTGCTTATTCACTCACTGCAGATGGAGTAACAGGGGCTCCTAATCAATGAGAAAACTGGACATGAAGTGATGTGACAGTCAGCGGCTAACAGTGCAGGACAGTAATTCCAGAAAGAACAGAAACTAAGACGCTGGGCCCCATGACTGACCAGCCACAGCCGAGGTGGTTTCCAGGCGACAGTGCAGAGAGGGGAAACTAAGAACCAGCTCTCTCCTGAGTTAAGGGGATCAAGGAGGCCCAGGTGGCCAGGATGTGAGAAGGAGGGGGCTGCACAGAAAGCAGAGCTCCAGGAGCCTCGGTGGGTCCCCTCGGGTCTGCACCTAAGGACAATCTGTACCTGCGTGGGACATACTACGAGAGGAGGCAGGGGCACGAATCCCGGGAGGGGCAGACAGAAGGGTCCTCAGAGCTCACACGGAAACGGGAATAGTTTGTGTTCCCACAAGCCCGCTTGGAAACACCTCCTCATTCACTGGGTACTGGACAGAGTCCTCAGAAGGGCATCACCCTTGGTAACGGGGTTAAATTAGCTACAGACCAAAAGCAGCTGTGAACCACCCCGACGGAGATGAGATGACAGTTCTCTGATCGGGGTCACTGATGCCAAGGAACGTACTGCATGCCTGCCAGACCAAGATTAATACTATCTGCAGAAACATGGCGAAACCCAGCAACCAATAACATGAATTCACAATGTCCAGTATCCAACAAGGAAGTGGCCAGATCCACTGGTTGAGGTCTGGCCCGGGGAGAGAAACCATATGGTATTTTAAACAAGAGAAGTTTATTATAAAGACTTAATAACTATTTACAGGGAATGAACTAAAAGGAACCAAAAGAGAACTCTAAGGAACACCCTAGGGTGAAGGGAGGGATTCAGACCTGGGAGAACACAGTTCACTGGACGGCAAAGCTCACTGGGCTGTCCCAGGCACCGGCTGGGGCCTGAGGGCCACCTGAGAGGGTGCCAACAAAATTAGCTGGGAAGCTGTCTGCAGAGGGAGCCAAGAAGCCACCAGGGTAGAGATGCTGATGAGCTCACTAGAGAGCTGCCAGGAGGCCGACCAGTACCCACGGGACTTGCCAGGCAGTGCCTGCCCCTTCCAAATACATGAAGAGCCCCATTGCTGGCACCCATGCAAGTGCTGCTGGATCTGCAGCTAGGACACCACCGGAGAAGGACGCACCTGAGAAGAAACTCACTGGGGGTGAGCCCGTGTCAGAGAACAGGAACAAGCAAAGCACAAACCAGGAAGAGGCCCTTTTTCCCACAGTACCCTCCACTGATAAAGTTAGTATCAGGCTTGTTCGCAAGGGAGAAATGTTCCACTATCACAAGCAGACGATGAAGGGTGGACTGATAACTGCTATACCTGGCATGTGAAAAAGGAGAAAATACGGGAATTCTCTTGTGGCAGCATGGGTTAAGGATCCAGCATTGTCACTGCAGCAGCTTGAGTGACCACGGTGGTGTGGATTCAATCCCTAGTCTGGGAAGTTCCACATGCTGTGAGTGTGGCCAAGAAAAAAAAGAGAGAGAGAGAGAAAAAGATGAAAATATGACTTATGACCATAAGAAAAAACAATCAACAGAAACTGACCTAGAAATGAAAGAGATAAAGGAATTAGCATAAGAGGACAATAAAGCAGATATTATAGGAGTTCCCACTGTGGCTCAGCAGTAACAAACCCAACTAGTATCCAAGAGGACACAGGTTTGATTCCTGACCTCAGTCAGTGGGTTAAAGGATCCAGCGTTGCCATGAACTGTGGTGTAGGTGACAGACGCAGCTCAAATCTGACGTTGCTGTGGCTGTGTCGTAGGCCGGCAGCTATAGCTCCAATTCTACCCCTGGCCTGGGAACTTCCATGTGCTGTGGGTGCAGCCCTAGAGAGACCAAAAAAAAAAAAAAAAAAAAAAAAAGGATATTATAAACACATTTCATAGAGTCAGGAAAGTAGATGAATACATGAGCATGAGGAGAGAAATGGAAGATATAAAAAGACCCAAATGGAACTTCTAAAGATGGTAAAAATATCTGAAATGCAAAAACACACAGTACGCAATGAACATCAGATCAACACTGAAAAAGACTGGACAACTCAAGACCTACAACTGAAACTATTCAAATAAAGCATGAGAGAAAAAAATCCACATGATAGTGCTCAAGCTGTCCAATATGCATGAACTAAAATCCCAGAAAAAGGGCAAAAAGGAGACGGAAACAATAAGCAAGATTTCCCTAATATGGTAAAACTGTAAATTCACAGATTAAAAAGAAGCTCAATAAAACCCAAAAAGAATAAAATTCAAGAAAACATCATAAGGCACACCATAATCAAGCTGTTGAAAACCAGCACTAAAGAAAAACATCTTAAAAGCAGCCAGGCTAAAAACAACATATTCTGTATAGATCAATAAAGAATGACAAGGAGTTCCCGTCGTGGTACAGCAGAAATGAATCCGACTATGAACCATGACTTTGTGGGTTTGATCCCTGGTCTCACTCAATAGGTTAAGGATCTGGCGCTGTGATGTAGGTCGCAGATGCAGTCCAGATCCAGCACTGCTGTGGCTGTGGCATAGGCCAGCAGTTGCAGCTCCGATTTGACCCCTAGCCTGGGACCACCATATGCCACAAAAAAAAAAAAGGTAAGAATGACAAGAGACTTCTGCTGTAAGCCAGAGGACAATCACATGACATTTTTAAATAAATGAAAAAAAAACAGGTTTCAATTGGAATTATTTAAATGTACAAATTTTTTTTTTTTTTCAAAAATGAAGACTCGTGGCTCAGCAGTTAATGAACCCGAGTAGCATCCATGAGGACGCCAGTTTGATCCTTGGCCTCCCTCGGTGGGTTAAGGACCGGCGTTGCCGTAAGCTGTGGTGTAGGCTGGCGGCTACCCCTAGCTTGGGAACCTCCATATACCCTAGGTGTGGCCCCAAAAAGACCAAAAAGAAGACTGGCTTGTAAGGAGCCTGGAATCTATCACTACCATCCTCACAGTAAGACAGAAACTGAATTGAAAAACAGCTCTTTTTATATCCAACAGAGAACTGAAATCATAGGACAAAACACTGACCAATTAGAGAAACAGCCAGGTGCATTCAGAGACTCACAGTTTACCAGAGAAGATGCCTGGGGAAGAAACCCGGGCAGGAAAAATCTAAGTGTAACTGATGACTTGCTGAAGGCTCAATGTGGACAAGTTTGAGAGACGATAAAACTTCAAGAGGGCACATTCTTAGGGAGACCTGGACACTTCTGTGAGTTTGATCTCCAGGAACCCTAACAGGTTGTCACAGTGAAAGTCAGAGAAAGAACCGCTTGTGCTCAAAGCAGGAGGTGGCGGGAAAGGGGCCACTTTGAGATATGCCCAGAGCATTCTGTTCTTAAAAGGACTGTCCTCAAGAGAAACCGGTTTACCAGAGCCTAACTTCACTGAAGTTTTACTAGAATATAACTGGCCTGGGAGAAAGGAAACACCCCACCCCAGCCCCCTCCAGCTTTCTGTTTCACCCATGGTGGGGGACTCAAAAATGAAAAGTACTTGTGAAGGTCAGAGGCCAAGGGCACAGGCTCACTCAAAGACTGAGACCCAATCCCAGAACTGTGCTTCTCCTGAGAGCAACTGTGACGACTACGCTAAGGGCTCTAATGGGATAAGTGGACAACATGTGAGATAAGGTGGGCAATGTAGGCAGAGAAACGGACACTTTAAGAGTCAAAAGGAAAGGCTGGCAACCAAAAAACTAACAGAAATGAAGGACATTTTTGACGGGCTCACCAGTACACTACACACAGCTGAGGAAAGAATCAACGAGCTTCAAGAACTATCACGAGGAACTTCCAAAACTGAAATGCAAAAAGAAAAGGGAAAGAAAAGATGGAACAACATCTAAGAACTGTGGGGCAACTACAAAAGGTCTGTAACACATGCATGATGATAAACATCAGAAAGAGAAGAGAGAAAGGAACAGATGACACTTTCAGCAATAATGACTGACACTTTCCCAAAATTAATGGTATACACCGATCCACAAATCTAGGAAGCTCTCAGAACACCAAGCAGGACAAATATTTAAAAAATCTACACCCTAGGCATATCACATTCGAACTGTAGAAAATCAAAGACAAGGAGAAAATCATGAAGGAAGCTGGCCGTGTGTGTTTGTGTGAATGCGAGAGAGACGTTGTCTCTAGAAAAGCAAGAATAAGAATTACATTAGAGGAGTCTCCTAGTGGCTCAGTGGGTTAAAGATCCAGCACTGTCACTACTGTGGCATGGGTATGATCCCGGGACCAGAACTTCTGCGTGCCTCAGGCGTGGCCAAAAAGTAAAAAATAAAAAAGAATTACATTAGAACTCTCATCAGAAACCACTCAAGTAAGAAAAGAATGGATGAAATATTTAAAGTGTAGAAAGGGAGTTCCTTGGCGGCTCAGTGGGTTAAGGATCCAGTATATTTGCGGCTGTGGCTCAGGTTTGATCCCTGGCCCAAGGACTTCTGCATGCCGTGGGTGTAACCAAAAAAAAAAAAAAAAAAAAAACCCAAAAAAAGTGGGTGAAGTGTGGAAAGGAAAAAATACCAAAAAAAAAGATACCAAGAATTCGGAAGAGAAATAAAGGCTTTACCAAACAACATTAAGGGAAATCTGTCATTAGCAGATTTGCTTTGCAAAAAATGTTAAAAGAAATTCTTCAAAAAGAAGGAAAATGCCAGATCAGAAACACAGACCTACATAGTAAGAGTGTTGGAGAAGGAGTAAATGAAAGTAAAATATTTTCTTATTCTTTTTTTTTCTTCTTTCTGGCTCTGCCTGTGGCACACAGAAGTTCCTAGGCCAGGGATCAAACACGAGTCACAGCAGTGACAATGCCACATCTTTAACCACTAGGACACCAGCGAACTGTTTTCTCGCACTCTTGCGATCACCTCCACAGCGTACCGAATCCCAGTCGGAGCAGCAGCCTGTGCCACTAATACAGCAACACCAGATCCTTAGCGCACTGCGCTGGGCCAGGCACCTCCACAAGAACAAAACACATCGAGATTGGATTAAGATGGCGGAATAGAAGGACTGGAGCTCAACCTCTCTCCCAAATAACAGCAAAAATACAACCAAATGCCGAGCAACCTTCAACCAAATGGACTGTAAACTTCCAAAAAAGATACTCTGCTCCAGAAGACACAGCAGAGACCACATCAAGAGGTAGGAGGGGCGACTAGGCCATAGAAGCAACCCCATACCTCTCGGGTAGGAAGCCCCACAGACTGGAAAGTAACTGCATCACAGAGACTCAGCTACAGGACTGAGAGTTCTGAGCCCCACGCCTGGGGATCGGGCACAGGGAGAAAGAGCCCCCGGAGCATCTGGCATCGAAGGCCAGCCGGGCTTGTGTGCAGGAGCTCCACAGGACTGGAGGAAACAGAGACCCCACTCTTGAAAGGCACACACAGACTTTCACATGCACTGGGTCCCAGGGCAAAGCAGTCTCCATAGGAATCCGGGTGGAACCTGACTGCAATTCTTGGAGGAGCTCCTGGGAAAACAGGGGTGACTGTGCCTTGTTGTGGGGGAAGGGCATTGGAGGTGAAGCTCTCGGGGACATTCAGCAGCCTGCATTTCTCTGGAGGTGGCCATTTCTGGGAAAATCTGGTCCCTCCTATCAGCGCTGAGAAGCCCCAGGCCAAACAACAATCCAGGTGGGACCTCAGCCCCACCCATCAGTAAACAGGCTGCCTAAAGACCCCTCAGGCACACAGCCAGCCTCTAATCTCATCCAGAGACAAAGCCCCATCCATCAGAGGGAGAGGAATCAACCCCACCTACCAGTGAGCAGGTATCACTCCCTCCAATCAGGAAGCCTACAGCAAGCCCCCTCCATACCAACTTTAGCCACAGGGGAGGCAAACACCTGAACCAAGAGAGGCTACAACTCTATTGTCGACAGAAAGGTCACCGCACCAAAAACCTACAAAAATGAAAAGACAGAAAACTCTAACTCAGATAAGGGAGAAAGAGAAAAGCCCAGAAAAACAGCTCAGTGATGAGGAGATTATCAGCCTCCCAGAAAGAGACTTTAGACTGTTGATGCTGAAGATGATGCAAGGCACTGGAAATAGACTGGAGGCAAAGATTGACCATTAACA
>PVHT021183594.1:6375136-6386100 GCA_004024745.2 Catagonus wagneri
CAGAAGAAATCAAAGAGGAAATTAAAAAATACCTAGAAGCAAATGACAACAAAGACACGACACCCCAAAACCTCTGGGATGCAGCAAAAGCAGTTCTAAGAGGAAAGTTTATAGCAATACAAGCCTACCTCAGGAAACAAGAAAAAGCTCAAATAAACAACCTAACTTTACATCTAAAGCAGCTAGAGAGGGAAGAACTAACAAGACTCAAAGTTAGTAGAAGAAAAGAAATCATCAAGATCAGAGCAGAAATCAACGAAATAGAAATGAAGAAAACCATAGAAAAGATCAATGAAACTAAAAGCTGGTTCTTCGAAAAGATCAACAAAATTGATAAACCCTTAGCCAGACTTATCAAGAAAAAAAGAGAGAGGACACAAATCAATAAAATTAGAAATGAAAAAGGAGAAGTAATAACAGACATCACGGAAACACAAAGGATCATAAGAGACTACTATATGCAACTATATGGCAATAAAATGGAAAACCTAGAAGAAATGGACAAGTTCTTAGAAAAGTACAATCTCCCAAGACTAAACCAAGATGAAATAGAAAAGATGAATAGACCAATCACAAGTTCTGAAATTGAAACTGTGATTAAAAAACTTCCAACAAACAAAAGTCCAGGACCAGATGATTTCACAGGTGAATTCTATCAAACATTTAGAGAAGAGTTAACGCCTATCCTGAAACTCTTCCAAAAAATTGCAGAAGAGGGGACACTCCCAAACTCATTCTATGAAGCAACCATCACCCTGATACCAAAACCAGACAAAGATACCACAAAAAAAAGAAAATTACAGGCCAATCTCACTGATGAACAGAGATGCAAAAATTCTCAACAAAATACTAGCCAACCGAATCCAACAATACATTAAAAGCATTGTACACCACGATCGAGTGGGATTTATCCCAGGGATGCAAGGATTCTTCAATATCCGCAAATCAATCAGTGTGATACACCACGTTAACAAACTGAAGAATAAAAACCATATGATCCTCTCCATAGATGCAGAAAAAGCCTTTGACAAAATCCAACACTCATTTCTGAGAAAAACTCTTCAGAAAGTGGGCATGGGGGAACCTACCTCAACATAATCAAGGCCATCTATGACAAACCCAGAGCTCACATCATTCTCAATGGTGAAAAGCTGAAAGAATTCCCGCTGAGATCAGGAAAAAGACAGGGATGTCCACTCTTGCCATTACTACTACTATTCAACATAGTTCTGGAAGTCCTAGCTACAGCAATCAGAGAAGAAAAAGAAATAAAAGGAATCCAAATTGGGAAGGAAGAAGTAAAACCATCACTTTTTGCAGATGACATGATACTATACCTAGAGAATCCTAAAGACTTTACCAGAAAACTGTTAGAGATCATCAATGAATTTGGCAAAGTTCCAGGATACAAAATTAATACACAGAAATCAACTGCATTTCTATATACCAACAATGAAAGAGCAGAAAGAGAAATTAGGGAAGCAATCCCATTTACCATTGCATCAAAAAGAATCAAATACTTAGGAATAAACCTGCCTAAAGAGACAAAAGACCTGTACTCTGAAAATTACAAGGCACCGATGAAAGAAATCAAGGATGACTTGAACAGGTGGAAAGACATACCATGCTCTTGGATTGGAAGAGTCAGTATTATCAAAATGACTATACTACCCAAGGCAATCTACACATTCAATGCAACCCCTATCAAATTACCAAGGACCTTTTTCACAGAACTAGAACAAAATAGTTTAAAGTTTGTTTGGAAACACAAAAAACCCAGAGTAGCCAAAGACATCCTGAAAAAGAAAAACGGAGCTAGAGTAATCAGGCTCCCTGACTTCAGACTCTACTACAAAGCTACAGTCATCAAAACTGTATGGTACTGGCACAAAGACAGAAATATAGATCAGTGGAACAGGATAGAAAGCCCAGAATTAAATCTACGCATCTATAGTCAACTAATCTGTGACAAAGGAGGCAAGAATATACAGTGGAGAAAAGACAGCCTCTTCAATAAGTGGTCCTGGGAAAACTGGACAGCTACATGTAAAAGAACGAAACTAGAATACTTCCTAACACCATGCACAAAAATAAACTCAAAATGGATTAAAGATCTAGATATAAGACCAGATACTATAAAACTCTTACAGGAAAACATAGGCCAAACATTCTCTGACATAAATGATGGCAACATCTTCTCAGATCCATGTGTCAGAGTAAGGACACTAAAAAGAGAAATAAACAAATGGGACTTAATTAAACTTCAAAGTTTCTGCACAGCTAAGGAAACTCTAAACAAAACGAAAAGACAAACCACAGAATGGGAGAAAATATTTGCAAATGATTCAACTGACAAGGGATTAATCTCCAAAATTTAAAAACAGCTCCTACAGCTCAACACCAAAGAAACAAACATCAAAAAATGGGCAGAGGATCTAGGCAGACAATTCTCCAAAGAAGACATGCAGATGGCAAATAAACACATGAAAAGATGTTCAACATTGCTCCTCATTAGAGAAATGCAAATCAAAACCACTATGAGGTACCACCTTACATCGGCCAGAATGGCCATCATCAAAAAGTCTACAAACAATAAGTGCTGGAGAGGGTGTGGAGAAAAAGGATCCCTATTACACTGTTGGTGGGAATGCAAATTGGTGCAACCACTGTGGAAAACAGCATGGAGACTCCTCAGAAAACTCAAAATAGAATTACCATTTGATCCAGCAATCCCCCTCCTGGGCATCTATCCAGAGGAAATCATGACTCGAAAAGACACATGTACTCCAATGTTCATTGCAGCACTCTATGCAATAGCCAGGTCATGGAAATAACCTAAATGCCCATCGACAGAGAGTGGATAGGGAAGATATGGTACATACACACAATGGAACATTACTCAGCCATTAAAAGGAACGAATTACCAACATTTATAGCAACATGGATGGACCTAGAAATTATCATGCGAACTAAAACCAGTCAGACAATTAGACAGCAACACCCAATGCTACCGCTTACATGTGGAAACTAAAAAAGACACAATGAACTTCTTTGCAGAACAATGACTCACAGACTTTGGAAAATCTATGGTTTTCAAAATGAGACAAACTGGGGGATGCACTGTGGGTTTGGGATACAAAATCTATAAAATTGAGTTGTGATGATTTATGTACACCTATAATTGAAATAAAATCCATTAAAAAATGAAAAAAAAATAAAAAAATAAAATGCTTCATCACATCCTCAAAAAAAAAAAAGTTGTAGCAGCTACATTAATTTCACACACAAATATTTCAGGGCAATGAAAATTATTAGGGATAAAGAGCATTACATAATAATAAAGGAGGAAACTCTTCAAGAAGGTATAATCTTTAACATGTATGTACCTAACAAAAGAGCTTCAAAATACAGGAGGCAAAACTGACAGAACTGAAAAAGAGACAGGTGAGGAGTTCCCATCGTGGCACAGCAGAAACAAACCCAGCTGGTATCCATGAGGTCTTGGGCTCGATTCCTGGCCTCGATCAGTGAGTTAAGGATCCGGCATTGCCATAAGCTGTGGTGTAGGTCACGAGATGCGGCTTGGATCTGGCATTGCTGTGGCTGTGGCATAGGCCAGCGGCTTAGCTCCGATTAGACCCCTAGTCTGGGAACCTCCATATGCCACGGGTGGGGCCCTAAAAAAAGGCAAAAAGACCAAAAAAAAAATTAGAGAAGTCAATGAAAATTGAAAACAAGCAATAGAGAAAATTCAGAAACTAAAAGCTAGTTCTTTGAAAAGATCATAAATAAATGCCTTGCTGAGCTAAGAAAAAAAGAGAGAGGACACATATTACTAATATCCAAAATGAAAAAGGCAAGCTGATTGCAGATCCCTTGGGCATTAAAAGGACAATAAAGGAATACTATGAACAACTCTATGCCCACAAATGTAATAACTTAGAGGAAATGCAACAATTCTTTGAAATCTGCCAAAACTCACACATGCAGAAACAGATAATCAGAGTAGGCCTAGATCTACTAAAGAAATGTATCAACGATAACCTGCCAAAACAGAAAGCATCAGGTCCAGACAGGTTCATTGGTAAATTCTACCAAATATTTAAGAAGAAATTATACCAATTTTCTACAGTCTCTTTCATTTTTTTTTTTTCTTTTTGGCCATGCCCGGAGCATGTGGAAGTTCCTAGGCCAGGGATCAAATCCATGCCACAGCAGTGACAACATCAGATTCTTTTTTTTTTTTTTTTGGCTTTTTGGCTTATCTAGGGCCGCACCCACAGCATATGGGGGTTCCCAGGCTAGGGGTCTAACAGGAGCTGTAGCTGCCGGCCTTCACCACAGCCACAGCAACGCGGGATCCGAGCCGCTTCTGCAACCTACACCACAGCTCACGGCAATGCCGGATCCTTAACCCACTGAGCGAGGCCAGGGATCGAACCCGCAACCTCATGGTTCCTAGTCGGATTCGTTAACCACTGAGCCACAACGGGAACTCCCAACATCAGATTCTTAACCCACTGAACCAGTCTCTTTCAGAAAGCAGAAACAGAAGGAATATTTCTTAACTCATTCTGTGATGTCAGCATTATCTTAGTATCAAAACAGTACAAGGAAGAAAAAATAAAGACTAGTATCTCTCACGAACATAGATACAAAAATTCTCAACAAAACGAACATCGATACAAAAATTCTCAACAAAATATAAACACTTCAAATCCAAACAGTGTATAAAAATAATTGCACATCATGACCAAGTGGAGTTTATTTCAGGTATGAAAGGTTCAACATTCAATAACCAATTAAAATAAATCCTCACATCAACAGCCAAAGAAGAAAAATCCTATGATATATTAATTGATACAGAAACAGTACTTCACAAAATTCAACACCCATTCAGTATTAAAACACACACACACACACAAAAGGAGTTCCCATTGTGGCTCAGAGGAAACGAACCGGGCTAGTATCCACGAGGACATGGGTTTGATCCCTGGCCTTGCTCAGCGGGTTAAGGATCCGGCGTTGCTGTGAGCTGTGGTGTAGGTTGCAGATATGGCTCGGATCTGGTGTTGCTATGGCCCTGGCATAGGCTGGCAGCAACAGTTCCAATTAGACTCCTAGCCTGGGGACCTCCATGTGCTCTGGGTGCGGCCCTAAAAAGCAAAAAAAAAAAAAAAATTACCGTGAACTAGTAGCTCCACTTCTAGGTATGTACTCAAAAGAGTTGAAAGCAGACACTCAAACAGGTATTTGTACACCGTGTTCATAGCAGCATTATTCCTGGAAGCTAAAATGCAAAAGCAATTCTAGTTTCTATTGACGGACAAACAGATAAGCAAGCAAAATGTCGTATATATATATATACAATGGAATATTATTTGGCCTTAAAAAGAAGTGAATTTTTTTTTTTTTTGCCTTTTGTCATTTTATGGCCGTACCCGCAGCATGTGGAGGTTCCCAGGCTAGGGGTCTAATCGGAGCTGTGGCCACTGGCCTGCGCCGCAGCCACAGCAACGCAGGATCTGAGCCGCGTCTGCAACCTACACTACAGCTCACGGCAACGCCGACTCGTTAACCCACTGAGCAAGGGCAGGGATCGAACCCGCAACCTCATGGTTCCTAGTTGGATTCGTTAACCACTGCGCCACGACGGGAACTCCAAAAAAGAAATGAAATTTTGATACATGCTACCACACAGATGAACCTTGAAGACATTATACTAAGTGAAATAAGCCTGACACAAAAGGACAAATATTGCATGATTCCACTTATCCAGGTACTAGAACAGTCAAATTCACAGGGACAGAAAGTAGAACGGTGGTTGTCAGGGATTGGGGGAGAGGAAAACAGCGAGTTACTGTGTAAAGGCTATGATGTTTCATTCAGCTTGGAATGATGAAAAAGTTCTGGAGATGGACAGAGGTGATGGTTGCATAACAATGTGAAAACATTTAATGCTACTGAATTGTATACTTTAAAATGACCAAAATGGTACATTTTATGTTATAAATATTTTATCACAATGAAAAATCATACAGCTAATAGCACACCTCATGGTGAGAAATTAGATGCTTTCTTACTAAGATCAAGAAAAAAGTAAGAATGTTCTTTTCTTTTTTTTTTTAACCACACCTGCATCATGTGGAAGTTCCTGGGCCGGGAATCAAACCTGCAACACAGCAGTGACCCAATCCACCGCAGTGATAATGCTGGATCCTTAACCTGAGCCACCCGGGAACTCCAAGAATGTCTATTTTTAACACTCCCATGAATCGTTGTACTGGAAGTCCTAGGTAATATGACAAGAAAAGGAGATAAAAGTTATACAAATTGAGAAAAAATAAAATAGCATAGATGCCAAGATTGTCTATGTAGAAAATCCCAAAGAAGCAACCAAAAAAAACAGAACTTATAAGTGACTACATTAAGGTTGGACAACACAAGACTAATATACAAGAGTCAACTGCTTTCTTCCCTAGCAGCAAAAGGACTTCTGGTTTCTAGTTCTGCCTATAAGGAGCTCAGAAGTCACCACTCTGCCCTGACAAGTAGTAAGAAACTGAACTGACTGGAATATCGACAAGTCTTCTTGGATCCATAAGAGAGGAGAATAGAGGGGCAAACCACTGCCCTCAAGACTGAGAGAAAGAAAAACAGATGAGAACCTTAAAAGCACATTACTAAGTGAAAGAAGCCAATGTGAAAAGGCTACAGACTATATGATTCACATTTGGGAAAAGGTAAAACTATAGAAACAGCAAAAAGTGGTTGCCAGGAGTTCCCGTCGTGGCTCAGAGGTTAACGAACCTGACTGGTATCCATGAAGATGCGGGTCCAATCCCTGGCCTCACTCAGTGGGCTGAGGATTCGGTGTTGCCGTGAGCTGTGGTAGAGGTCCCAGAAGCAGCTTGGATCCCACGTTGCTGTGGCACAGGCCAGCAGTTGTAGCTCCAACTGGACCCCTAGCCTGGGAACCTCCATATGCCGCAAGTGCGGCTCTAAAAAAGTCAAAAAAAAAAAAAAAAAAATGGTTGCCAGGGCTCAAGGGGGATGGGGATCGAGGAGTAGCTGGAGCACACAAGATTTTTTAGGGCTGTTTTTTTTTAAGGCCACACCATTGAAGTTTCCAGGCCAGGGATTAAATCTGAACCACAGCTGTGACCTACACTAGAGCTGCATGCAGCAATGCCGGATCCTTTAACCACTGTGCCAGGCTAGGGACTGAACCTGTGCCTCTGCAATGAGCCGAGGCACTGCAGTCCAATTCTTAACCCACTGGGCATTTATGGGAATGCCTAGGGCTCTATTTCTTTTGGACATTAACTATTTTGTATGATACTGCAATGGTGGATACATGTCATAATACATTTGTCAAAACCTCTTGTATAACAAGAGTAAAGCTTAAAGTATGGGCTTTAATTAACATTAATGTATCAACATTGGTTCATCAACAAATGCAGCACACTAATGCAAAATTTTAAAAATAGGGAAAACTGTGTAGGAAGAATGAATAAGGTACATAGAGATTCTGTACATACAGCTCAATTTCTCTGTAAACCTAAATCTGCTCTAGAAGATAAAATCTATTAATTTTTCAAAAATAAAATGAAAGCAAGATTGACTTCTAGCACAACACTATGAAGTGCTAAGCTGACCTGCTCCCCAGGAAAATTGGTGAAAATTATATAAAAAGAAGATAACCCTTTAAAGTATCTGACACTTATCATTGAAATAAAATCCATTAAGAGAGAAAATAAATAAATAAATAAATAAATAAATAAATAAATAAATAAATAAATAAAGTATCTGGAAATTGTCCTAAGGGCAAACAGCTAGTGAGAACATTTATGAAAATTCAAAATTCAGTAGAAAGGCCTGAGTCTGTGGTATTTGAACTAAGACTTCTCCCTTCTCTCCTGACCCAGCTCAGCAAGCAGAGACCCCACTGCTACTCCAGACTCCTGCCCTCAGGAACACAGGGCTCCTCTCCTCGCAGGACCCAGGCAGAGGACTTTCTTACCCAGCAGAATAGGACTTCGGGGTTTCTCATCCTGCCCCCAGTTGCCTGTTCCTAAGGCTAGTCTTAGGTGAGTGTAATCAAGGGAGGGTGGGACTCCATTATTCTGCTCAGCCCCTAACTCATGGAAGGGAGACTCTTTCTTGGGCCGGGTGTTCTGAGCATACTAGAGCCCTGATCATCCTCGTCGTGGCCTCTGATATGTTGGATCCATGCCAGGAGACGTGAGCTGAGTGGACCGCAGGCTGCTGCCTCCCCTCCCCACAGGATGCTCAGCTCTAACAAAGGATATCACTCAGAGTCAGTTCACCACCATCCTACACATGGCCCTACAGCCCTGGCTTAGAGATTTTTTTCCTGGGCCAGAAAACACTAGCTCCTAATTTCCTCCCAAGGAACTGACTTCATTTGCAACAGCGGGTGAAGAAGTCCAAGACCACAGGTACTCTCAAGAAAGCAGAGGTGGGAGTTCCTGTGGTGGCGCAGTGGGAACAAATCCAACTAGGAACCATGAGGTTGCAGGTTTGATCCCTGGCCTCGTTCAGTAGGTTAAGGATCTGGTGTTGCCATGAGCTGTGGTGTATGTTGCAGATATGGCTCGGATCCCACCTTGCTGTGGCTGTGGTGTAGGCCGGCAGCAACAGCTCCAATTAGACCCTATCCTGGGAACCTCCATATGCCGCAGGTGCGGCCCTAAAAAGACCAAAAAAAAAAAAATTATTCCAGATAATATATGAAAACAAAATTATAATTAGACTATCACTATTATACAATCTCGAATGAAGCAAAAGACCTAGGCACCAAGCATCGATGGCTGTTATTATTTTTCTACTTTTTTGCCCACCACACCTGCAACACGGGGAAGTTCCTGGTCCAGGGATCATACCCCACCACAGTCGTGGCCTGGGCCACAGCAGTGATGCCAGATCCTTAACCTGCTAAACCACAGGGAACTCCTGTTATTACTTTTTAAATTACCAAAACCCAAACATTATATGCCTCCTGATAAATGAATATAATACTACCTATAGTCTTTCCAAGGGATTAAATCCTAGTCTGATAAAGCCTCTGCATCCAGCTATAAATCTGCAGAACAAGGAACATGTCAAAGTATACTACAAATATATTAATAAGGAAAATCCAAACTCTGGAAATATCCTTCGGCAGATACATTAAGAAAATTAAAGGGATTGAGGGGAATCATAGAGATTAAGGGACTGAGAAGACATATCAATTATTTTACCAATGAACAAGACTAAACTCCGGGGTAGAGGGAGGGTACTAGTAAGACAGGCATGATGGCTCACAAGCTACACAAGGATGCGGGGAAGACAGGAGGGTCAATGGTCTAGAAGTTCCTACTAAGAACTGAGAAAAGATATAGTAGCCAACTCCCCAAATAAAAATCCCAGATGCCCTGGGATCTGGGGAAGGAGGAGAATTTGGTGAGGCAGTCAGTTTGCATTTGGACAGATATTTGAGCTGAGTCCTGGATCTCCTTTACTAGCTTCATGACCTTGGGTAAATGATTTGCCCTGAGCCAATTTCCTCATTTATAAATGAGTACAATAATATTTCTCACAGGGCTTTTCAGAGGATTAAGAGAGGTAATGGATGGAAAAGGCCAAAGAAGGTGCCTAGGGCATTACATATAAATGTTCTTTTCTTCCTAGAGGTAAACCCAGTTTTTACTGGGGGCCAGTTCATGTTCAAAATTAAAAGGGTCCTTTATTACCTGAAGTTTTGGTATAAATGTTTGTTACGCAGTCACATGAATGCGACTTAATGATGTGATAAATGATGTGAACAAATGAGTGTGACATAATGTGATAAATATGATATGAATTTTTTGGAAGGAAAGACATACTGATGAATTTTACTCATACTTATAATCAATCTGCTGACCTAATGAAATATGTAATGGGGTACTAAATGGAAATTAGAATTTTAGAAGACTGAAGGAGCTCCCTTTGTGGCTCAGCGGTTAACAAACCTGACTAGCATCCATGAGGACGCGGGTTCAATCCCTGGCCTCGCTCAGTGGGTTAAGGATCCAGCATTGCAATGAGCTGTGGCGCAGGTCACAGACACAGCTCGGATCTGGCATTGCTGTGGCTGTGGTATAGGCCAGCAGCTGCAGCTCCAACTGGACCCGTAGCCTGGTAACCTCCATATGCCGCGGGTGCAGCCCTAAAAAGATAAAAAGGCAAAAAAAATTTATTATTTGCTTTTTAGGGCCACATCCATGGCATATGGTGGATCCAAGGCTAGGGGTCCAGTCGGAGCCACAGATGCCAGCCTACGCTACAGCCACATCAGATCCAAGCCACATCTTCAACTTATACCACAGCTCACAGCAATACCAGATCCTTAACCCACTGAGCAGGGCCAGGGATCAAACTCGCAACCTCATGGTTCCTCAGATTCATTTCTGCTGCGCCACAATGGGAACTCCTAAAATTAAACTAAAAAAATAATAATTTTTTTTTTTTTTTGCTTTTTTAGGGCCACACCTGCAGCATATGGAGGTTCCCAGGCTAGGGATTGAATCAGAGCTACAGCTGCCAGCCTACACCACAGCCACAGCCATGCAGGATCCGAGCTGCGACTACAACTTACACCACAGCTCACGGCAATGCCAGATCCTTAACCCACGGAGTGAGGCCAGGGATCAAACCGGCAACCTCATGGTTCCTAGTCAGATTCGTTTCCACTGCATCAACATGGGAACTCCAAATTTTAAAAGACTGAAGATAATGCTCTATTTCTTAAGCTGCATGGTAGGTACACTTGTGTTTATCAATATTCTTTAAACTACTTATGTTCTTAGGTATACAATGTTTCATAATTAATTTTTTTTTCTCTTTCCTTTTTTTTTTTTTTTTTTTTTTTTTTTTTTTTTTTTTTTTTTTTTTTTTTTTTTTTTTTTTTTTTTTTTTTTTTT
>PVHT021183594.1:6387100-6399658 GCA_004024745.2 Catagonus wagneri
AAGTGTCTTTCTCCAGGAAATTTTTGTCTGGATATATGCCCAAGAGTGGGATTGCTGGGTCATATGGTAATTCTATGTAGAGTTTTCTAAGGTACCTCCACACTGTCTTCCATAGTGGCTGCACCAGCCTACATTCCCACCAACAGTGCAGGAGGGTTCCCTTTTCTCCACACCCCCTCCAGCATTTGTTGTTTGTGGCATAATTAATTTTTTAAATTGAAGAACCAGCTTTCAGTCATCAGTGTTTTCTCCTAAGAACTGAGTTGATTCTGAATGCATCAAAGAATGGACAAACAAAAAAAAATAAAGAGCCTACTGGTTTAACTATTAAAAATAAGAAAAATATACTGTAACGTGTATTCCATTATATATGCCACATGTATATTCCACATTTTGTTTATTCATGCATCCACTAGTGGGCATTTGGCTTGTTTCTACATTTTGGCTACTGAGAGTAGGAATACAAGTTTTTGTTTGAAAACCTTTTTTTTTCTATTCTTTTGAGCGAATGCCTAGGAAAGGAATTACTGGGTCACATGAAAATTCTGTTTACCCTGTTAAGGAAACAACAAACTAGTTTCCACAGCAACTGCACCATTTTGGACCTCCAGCCATGTATGAGGGTTCCAGTTTCTCCACATCCTCAGCAACACTTATTTTCTATTGTGTCAGTTTTGGCTTTTTTATTTTTCTTTCTAGGGCCAAATCCATGGCATATGGAAATTCCTGGAGCTAGAGGTCAAATCGGAGCTGCAGCTAAAGCCCTATGCCACAGCCAAGGCAATGAAGGATCCAAGCTGTGTCTCTGACCTACACTGCAGCTTGCAGCAATGCCAGTTCCTTAACCCACTGAGTGAGGCCAGTGATCAAAGCCGCACCCTCTATTTAATGTTACCAAATACTAGTTGGGTCCTTAACCCGCTAAGCCACAACAGGAACTCCCTGGCTTTCTTAAAATGGCTGTCGTAGTGGATGACAAGTGATATCTCATTGTGATTTTGATGTGCATTTCTCTAATGACTAAAGACGCTGAGCATCTTTCTATGTGCTTGTTAGCCATCTGCATATCTTCTTTGGAAAAATGTCTATTCAAGTCCTTTCCTCACTTTCTAATTGGGTTGTTCCTTTTTGTTCCTAAGTGTTAGGAGCTCTTTGTGTATTGTGGATATTAGACCCTTAACAAACATGATTTTTAAATATTGTTTCCCATTCTGTGGGTTGTCTTTCCCCTCCCTCAATAAGTGTTCTTTGATGCACAAAAGCTTTAAATTTTGATGAGGCACAATTAATCTATTTTTTCTTTTGTTGCTTGCTTGTGCTTTTAGAACCATGTTTAGAAAACACTGTCAAACCCAAAGTCATGAAGACTTATCTCTGTTTTTGTCTAAGAGTTTTATGGTATTGCTCTTACATTTAGGTCTTTGATTCATTTTGAGTTAATTTTTGTGTATGACATGAGGTAAGAAACCAACTTCACTCTTTTGCACGTGGCTATTCTGTTGTCCTAGCACCATTTGTTCAAGAGGTTATTCTTTCCCCATTGAATGGTCTTGGCATTAACGACAAAAATTACCTGCCCAAGATACATATATCCAGATAAAACTATAACTGAAAGGATATACACACCTTTAAGTTCATAGCAGCACTATTTACTATAGCCAAGATATGGAAACAACCTGCACATCCAAAGACAGATAAACAGATAAAGGAGATGTACTGTGCACATTTACACACATGCACACACACTGGAATATTACTCAGCCATAAAAAAGAATGAAATAATGCCAGCAACATGGATGGGCCAAGATTTTCATACTAAGTGAAGTGAGTCAGAAAGAGAAATCTAAATATCACATGATATTACTTATATGTGGACTCTAAAATATGACACAGTGAACGTATCTATGAAACAGAAACAGTCTCACAGACATAGAGAACAGGCTTGTGGTTGCCAAGGGGGGCTGGGAGAGAAGGAATAAAGTCTGGGATTAGCAGATGCAAACTATTATATATAGGATGAATAAAAAAGCATATACTACTATACTACAACATAGCACAAGGAACTATATCCAATTTCTGTGATAAACCATAATGGAAAAGAGTATGAAAAAGAATATACATATACATATATATGACAATGTTTTTGCTGTATAGCAGAAATCAACACATTGTAAATCAACCATACCTCAATAAATTTTTTTTAAAAAAATCAATTGCCCAAGAATGCAAGGGTTTATTTCAGGACACCTGATTCCATTCCACTGTTCTATGTCTATTTTTGTGCCAGTAGCATACAGTATTGATTACTGTAGCTTTGTAATAAGGTTTTGTGTGTGTGTGTGTCTTTTTTTTAAGTCGCACCCACAGCATATGAAAGTTCCCAGGCTAGGGGTCTAATCAGAGGTGCAGCTGCTGGCCTACACCACAGCAAGGTGGGGTCCAAGCCACACCTGTGACCTACACCACAGCTCACAGCAATGCTGGATCCTTAACACACTGAGTGAGGCCAGGGATCAACCACATCCTCATGGATACTAGTTGGGTTTGTTACCACTGCACCACAATGGGAACCCCCTTTGTAGTAAGTTTTAATTTATTTTTTATTTTATTTTTAATTTTTTTGCTTTTTAGAGCTATACATGTGGCGTATGGAAGTTCCCAGGCTAGGGATCAAACAGGAGCTGCAGCTGCCGGCCTACACCACAGCCACAGCCACAGCCACGTGGCATCCGAGCCACCTGCGACCTACACCAGTACATCTACATGGAATCTCCCCTCAAACTCATCAAGCAAAATTAACAGAAACAAAAGGTAGGCGTAAACGCAGCATAAAAGAATGTTTGACATGTAAAACAGTCATCTTCCCTCTGGATTTCAACAATCTGGGCAGCGTGGGAGACAGGATTACACAACAGTAAATAAAAGCTTGTATGACCCAAGAACTGAGAATACAGACAACTCTCCCTTTGTTCAATCTGCCCTCTCCCCAATCCCTGCCAAAATAAATGAGAGAGGGGTGGGCAGGTTTGGGTTTTGTGGTTTATAACCAAACCACAGACCTGGGAAGAAGCCTTTCACTTCTTTCACAGAACTGTTTAAAACATTAACTCAGTGGAAGATGACAAAAGTTTCCCACAAGGAAATATTACAGGTGGGTAAGGAAGTGATAATTACAGCATATTCATCTTTTGCCCGTTTTCCCTGGACCCCAAAATGATCTATTCCAGTGGGCTTGGAAAACAGAGCCTCTGCCTGGAATCACTCCTTACGTTGTGTCTAAATTTTTTCCACACACTTCTATATCTACTCTTTTTCTGATAATCCTTGTAGAGTTTATCAAACATAAGGACAATCCCGACCTTTTACTATATTAAATGTTCCTTCATGTCCCTGGCTTTAGTGCTCTGGCAGTGAAGTTCTGCCAAAACGCTGGCGGGGAACAAACGTAGTATTTCCACTGAAATAACTTGGATCCAACAACACTGTTTCTGGACACCGTCCCTCACCTTAGCTACTGGGTGACTCCAGCCTAATTCCAGTGGTAGAATGTAAACTTCAGAGTTTCTGCTGGAACTGAGTGACAACAGGGTCCAGGTCAAGGTGGCTACAATGGTTCATCTTAGATCAAAAAGAAAGCTGCCCTAGAACTCTGTTCCTTGAAGGGAGGAATCATGTCTAAATCTAAATTCCAATCATCCCTCCCTCACTCGGTTTTTGGCATCTCTCACTCTTTTTTTTGGTCTTTTTAGGGCCCCACCCATGTCACATGGAGGTTCCCAGGCCAGGGGTTGAATCAGAGATACAGCCCCTGACCTATGCCACAGCCACGCAACAAGGGATCTGCGTCGCATTTTCTACCTACACCACAGCTCACAGCAATACAAGATCCCTGACCCACTGAGCAAGGCCAGGGGGCCTTGAACTGAGCAGGCCATGAACCCGAATCCTCATGGATACTAGTTGGCCTCGTTTCCACCATGCCACAACGGGAACTCTGGCATCTCTTTAATATTTAGCCTAAAGGATTTGCTCAGTAGGTATTGGTTAAATGGAGTGATCATCAGTCTCTAACTTAGTGTGTACCAGAACCATCTGCGAAACTTTCAAAAGACCCAGGCGGGAATCCTACCCAAGTTTTATTCAGTAGGCCTAAGCATGACGTCCAAACATTCCAGTTTAAAACAGTCCACAGGATTAAACGTCAACAAAACAGACTGCAAACTATCAAAAAAGATATCCTACTCCAGAAGAGAAAGAGGAGTCCACAGAGAGACTGAAGGAGGGGTAACTACTGATATAAGCAACCCCACACCTGCCAGGTGGGTGCCCAAGAAACTAGAAAGAAACTATATTGGAGAGGCTCACACAGGAATGAGAGTTCTGAGCCCCATGTCAGCAACCACACTGGGGATATGGCATTGGGAGGAGGAGCCCCTAGAGCATTTGGCACTGAGAGCCGGTGGGGCTTGTGTGCAGGAGCTCCATGGGTCTAGGGGAATAAGAGACTCCACTACTGAAAGGCGCACACAGGTTTTCGTGTGCACTGAGTCCCAGGGCAAAGCAGAGACTCCATAGGAATCTGGGTCAGACCTGCCTGCAGTGCTTGGAGGATCTCCTGGCAAACAGCAGGTAACAGTGGCTCATTGTGTGGGGAAGGACATTGGAGGCTAAGGTCTTGGGAATAATCATCTGCATGAACTCTTCCAAAGGTAGCCATTTTGGAAAAATCTGGCCCCACCCACTTAGGGCTGAGAACCCCCAGGCTAAAGGACAAAACCGGTGGGAACACATCACCACCCATCAGCAAACAGGCTGCCTAAAGACCCCCCCAGACACAGAACCGCCTCTAATCACAGCCAGAGACAAAGCCCCAGCTACCTGAGGGATAAGAATCAGCCCCACCCACCAGTGGGCAGGCACCAGTGCCTCCCATCAGGAAGCCTGCAGCAAGCCCCCATGGCAACTTCAGCCACAAAGGGGGCAGACATCAGAAAAAAGAGAGGTTACAACCCTGCTGTTTGAAAAAAGGAGATCACACTAAAAATCTACACAAAATGAAAAGGCAGAGAATTATGACTCAATAAGGGAACAAGAAAAAAAAAAAACCCAGATAAACAGCTAAGTGATCTAGAGAGCACCAACCTCCATGAAAAAGACTTTAGACTAATGATAGTAAAGATGATTCATGACCTTGGAAATGAACTAGAGGCAAAAACTGATAAATTACAAGAAACACTGAGAAAACAGATTTAAGGATTAAGGAAGCAGAGATGCAACATACAATAAAAATTCACTAGACACAACCAACAGGAGGCAGGAGAATGCATAAGCAAGGTAGAAGACAGACTCCTGGAAATCACTCATGCTGAACAGAAAAGAGAAAAAAGACTGAAAAGAAATGAAGACAGTCTAACAGAACTCTGGGACAATGTTAAACGCACCAATATTCATATTATATTCATACTATGCCAGGAGAAGAGAGAGAGAAAATATTTGAAGACATAATAGCCAAAAACTTCCCTAACATGGGAAAGGAATCGCTCATTCAAATCCAGGAAGCACAATGAGTAATGCATAAAATAAACCCAAGAAGGAACACCCTGAGACACTTACTAATCAAACTGACCAAAATTAAAGACAAAGAGAAAATACTGAAAGCAGCTACGGAAAAGAAATAAATATCATACAAGGGAACCCCAAAAAGGTTATTAGCAGATTTTTCAGAAGAAACGCTGCAGGCCAGAAAGGAGTGGCATGATACACTTAAAAGTAATGAAAGGAAAAAAACCTCCAACCAAGATTACTCTATCCAGCAAGGCTCTCCTTCAGATTTTTTTTATTTTTTCTTTTTTTTGTCTTTTGCCTTTATGTAGAGCCGCACCCATGGCATAGGGGTTCCCAGGCTAGGGGTCTAACAGGAGCTGTAGCTGCCGGCCTTCGCCACAGCCACAGCAACGCGGGATCCTAGCTGCGTCTGCAACCTACACCACAGCTCATGGCAACACCGGATCCTTAACCCACTGAGCGAGGCCAGGGATCGAACCCGCAACCTCATGGTTCCTAGTCGGATTCGTTAACCACTGAGCCACGACGGGAACTCCTCTCCTTCAGATTTGAAGGAGAAATCAAAAGCTTTACAGACAAGCAAAGTTAAGAGGATTCATTCAGCACCACTAAACCATTTCTACAACAAATACTAAAGGAATTTCTCTTGGTAGAAAAGAAAAGGCCACAATGAAACAAAAATATTACAAATGACAAGGCTCCTGAGTAAAGGCACACATACAGTAAAGGTAATAAATCATCCACAAATATGCCACCGAAACCAGAAATTGTGAGAAGATGGTACAAACGCAGGACACCAGAGATGCACTTGTAATTAAAAGACCAACAACTTAAAACAATCTTGCATACATATAGACTCATACATCAAAACTTCATGGTAACTGCAAACCAAAAACCTACAACAGATATACACACAAATAAGAAAAAGCAATCCAAACACAACACTAACGACACTCATCAAACCATAAGAGAAGGGAAGAAAAAAGACCAACAAAAACAAATCCAAAACAATTAATAAAATGGCAATAAGAACATACATATCACTAATTACCTTAAATGTAAATAGACTAAATGCCCCAACCAAAAGACATAGACTGGCTGAATGGATACAGAAACAAGACACATATATATGCCGTCTTCAAGAGGCCCACTTCAGTTCTAGGGACACATACAAACTGGAAGTGAGAGGATGGAAGAAAATACTCCATACAAAGGGAAATCTAAAGAAAGCTAGAGCAGCAATACTCATATCAGACAAAATAGGTCTTAAACTAAAGAATATTATAAGACACAAAGAAGGACATTATATAATGATGAAAGGATCAATCCAAGAAGAAGATATAAAAAGTGTAAATATATATGCATCCAACATAGGATCACCTCAACATATAAGGCAACTGTTAAAAACCTTAGGAGGAGAAATTAAAATAACACAATTGATAGCAGGGGACTTTTAACAACCCACTTATAGCAACAGACAGATCAACCAGACAGAAAATCAACAAGGAAACAAAGGCCTTAAATGACGCATTAGACCAGATGGACTTAACAGATATTTATAGAACATTCCATTCAAAAGCAGAATATACATTCTTCTCAAGTGCACATGGACAAATTCTTAGAAAAGTACAATCTTCTAAGACTAAACCAAGATGAAACAGAAAAGACAAAAGAACCAATCACAAGTACTAAAATTGAAACTGTGATAAAAAAAAAAAAACTTCCAACAAACAAAACTCCAGGACCAGATGGCTCCACAGGTAAATTCTATTGAACATTTAGAGAAAAGTTAACACCTATCCTTCTGAAACTATTCCAAAAAATTGCACAGGAAGGAACACTCCCAAACTCATTCTATGAGGCCATCATCACCTTGATACCAAAACCAAAGATACCACAAAAAAAGAAAATTACAGGCCAATATCACTGATGAACATAGATGCAAAAACCTTCAACAAAATATTAGCAAACCAAATCCAACAATACAGTAAAAGGATTACACACCATGATCAAGTAGGATTTGTCCCAGGGATGCAACAACTTTTCAACATACGCAAATCAGTGTGATACACCACATTAACAAATTGAAGAATAAAAACCATATGATCCTCTCAAAAGATGCAGAAAAGGCCTTTGACAAAAATCCAACACCCATTTCTGATAAAAACCCTCCAGAAAGTGGGCATAGAAGGAACCTACCTCAACATAATAAAGGCCATATGTGACAAATCCACAGCTAACATCATTCTCAATGGTGAAAAGCTGAAAGAATTCCCACTAAGATCAGGAACAAGACAAGGATGTCTGCTCTCACCACTACTCTTCAACATACTTTTGGAAGTCCTAATCACAGCAATCAGAGAAGAAAAAGAAATAAAAGGAATCCAAATTGGAAAGGAAGAAGTGAAACGATCACTGTTTGCAGATGACATACTATACCTAGAAAATCCTAAAGATGCTACCAGAAAACTGTTATAGCTCATCAACGAATTTGGTAAAGTTGCAGGATACAAAATTAATACACAGAAATGACTGCACTTCTACACACTAACAATGAAAGATCAGAAAGAGAAATCAGGGAAACTCCCACTTATTATCGTATCAAAAAGAATAAAATAACTAGGAATAAACCTACCTAAAGAGACAAAAGGCCTGTACTCTGAAAACTTTAAGACGCTGATGAAAGAAATCAAAGATGACACAAACAGATGGAAAGATGCACCATGTTGTCAAAATGACTATACTATCCAAGGCAATCTACAAATTCAACGCAACCCCTATCAAATTACCAATGGCATTTTTCATAGAACTAGAAGAAAATACTTTGAAGTTTGTTTGGAAGCACAAAAGACCCAGAATCCAAAGCCATCCTGAGAAAGAAAAATGGAGCTGGAGGAATCAGACTCCCTGACCTCAGATGATACTACAAAGCTATGGTCATCAAAACAGTATGGTACTGGCACAAAAACAGAAATATAGATCAGTGGAACAGGATAGAAAGCCCAGAATTAAACCCATGCACCTACAGTCAACTAATAAATGACAGAGGACGCAAGAATATACAGTGGAGAAAAGACAGTCCCTTCAATAAGTGGTGCTGGCAAAACTAGACAGTACATGTAGAAGAATGAAATTAGAACACTTCCTAATGCCATACACAAAAATAATTTCAAAATGGATTAAGGATCTAAATATAAAGCCAGATACTGTAAAAACTCTTCGAGGAAAACATAGGCAGAACACTCTCTGACACAAACCATAGCAATATCTTCTCAGATCCACCTTCTAGAGTAACAATAAAAACAAAATAAACAAATGGGACCTAATTAAAATGGAAAGTTTTTGCACAACAAAGGAAACCCTAAACAAAACGAAAAGACAAACCACAGAATGGGAGAAAATCTACTGACAAGGGATTAATCTCCAAAATTTACAAACACCTCCTACAGCTCAATACCAAAGAAACAAACAACCCAATCCAAAAATGGGCAGAGGATCTAGGCAGACAATTCTCCAAAGAAGACATGCAGATGGCAAATAAACACATGAAAAGATACTCAACATTGCTCCTCATTAGAGAAATGCAAATCAAAACCACTATGAGGTACCACCTTACACCGGCCAGAATGGCCATCATCAAAAAGTCTACAAACAGTAAGTG
Organism: Catagonus wagneri; assembly: GCA_004024745.2. Classification (NCBI taxonomy): domain Eukaryota; kingdom Metazoa; phylum Chordata; class Mammalia; order Artiodactyla; family Tayassuidae; genus Catagonus; species Catagonus wagneri. Next base: position 6,396,327 of record PVHT021183594.1, read on the forward strand.
CTGGAGAGGGTGTAGAGAAAAAGGAACCCGATTTCACTGCTGGTGGGAATGCAAATTGGTGCAACCACTGTGGAAAACAGCATGGAGACTCCTCAGAAAACTCAAAATAGAATTACCATTTGATCCAGCAATCCCCCCCCAGGCATTTATCCAGAGGAAATCATGACTCGAAAAGACACATGGGCTCCAGTGTTCATTGCAGCACTCCATGCAATAGCCAGGACATGGAAACAACCTAAATGCCCATCGACAGAGGAGTGGATAGGGAAAACATGGTACATGCACACAATGGAATATTACTCAGCCATTAAAAGGAACGAAATAACAGCATTTATAGCAACACGGATGGACCTAGAAATTATCATGCGAAGTGAAACCAGTCAGACAATTAGACAGCAACACCCAATGCTACCACTTACATGTGGAAACTAAAAAGACACAATGAACTTCTTTGCAGAACAGACAATGACTCACAGACTTTGGAAAACCTTGGTTTTTCAAATAAGACAATCTGGGGGATGGGGGGATGCACTGTGGGTTTGGGACACAAAATCTATCAAACTGACTTGTGATTTTTGTACACCTATAACTGAAATAAAATTCATTAAGTTATAAAAGAAAAATCCGACTGACAAGGGAATCATCTCCAAAATATACAAACACCTCCTGTGGCTCGGTACCAAAAAAATATACAACCCCATCAAAAAGTGGGCAGAAGATCTAAACAGACGATTCTTCAAAGAAGACATACAGATGGCCAAAAAACACATGAAAATATGTTCAACATCACTAATCATTAGAGAAATGCAAATGAAAACTTTAATGAGGTACCACCTTACACCAGCCAGAATGGCCATCATCAAAAAGTCTACAAACAACAAATGCTGGAGAGGGTGTGGAGAAAAGGAAACCCTCTTACACTGTTGGTGAGAATGTAAATCCGTGCAACCATTATGGAAAACAGTATGGAGATTCTTCAGAAAACTAAAAATAAAATTACCACTTGATCCAGCAATCCCACTCCTGGGCATTTATCCAGAGAAAACCATAATTTGAAAAGATCCATGTACCCCAGTGTTCACTGCAGCACTATATACAATAGCCAAGACATGGAAGCAACCTAAATATCCCCCCATCAAAAAATGGGGAGTGGATAAAGATGTGGTATATACACACAATGGAATATTAGCCATAAAAAGGAATGAAATGGCATTTGCAGCAACATGGATGGACCTAGAAATTATCACGCTAAGTGAAGTTAGTCAGGAAGTGAGACACAAACATCATTTGCTATCACTTATACGCACAACCTAATAAAAGGACACAACGAACTTCCTCTGCAGGAAATTGGCTCACAGACTATGAAAAACTTATGTTTACCAAAGGAGACAGGTTTGGTGGAGACAGGTTTGGTGGAGGGATGGGCTGGGGATTTGGGATGGAAGTGCTGTAAACTTGGGTTTGTGATGATGGTTGTACAACTACAAATATAACAAAATTCACTGAGTTTAAAAATAAAAACTTCCACAGGTAATTTAGTTGAGAATACAAGGTGTACAGTACACTTCCTTCTATAAAGTACACTTCAATATCTCATTTTGTTTAAAAGACTAGTATGGCCAGATTTGGGTTTTCTTCCTCAGTCCGCTAAGAGATTTAAATCCTGATCTGTAGAAAAACACCCACCACTTTAACAACTGTCCTTCGCATTATCCCAGCCCTGTTCCCACGCATTAATTTTATTTCCCTGTATCATATGATGTTTTGTTATGTTAAAAATCTTGCCAAAAAAAAAAAAAAAGGAGTTCCCTTTGTGGCTCAGTGGTTAACGAATCTGACTAAGAACCATGAGGTTGCGGGTTCGATCCCTGGCCTTGCTCAGTGGGTTAAGGATCCGGCGTTGCTGTTAGTTGTGGTGTAGGTTGCAGACATGGCTCGGATCCTGCATTGCTGTGGCTGTGGTGTAGGCCGGCAGCTACAGCTCCTGTTAGACCCCTAGCCTGGGAACCTCCATATGCCACGGGTGCAGCTCTAGATAAAGGCAAAAAGATGAAAAAAAAATCTTGCCAGTGGGGAAGACTACCCTTCCCAGGATTAGCTAATTCCCAAAGATAGTGATCAACTTACTTGGGAACAGCCTTTCACACTTAAACTCAACAACTCCTTTAACTCTCACAGACCAAGTCAATATTGCCCCTGCCCTGAATCATCCCAGGCCAGACCACCCCTAGATGGGAATAGTGCATGTTTTGTTCCCCGCCAGCAGCCTTTGCAGCAGAACTTTGCTGCCAAGACACTAAGGCCAAGGACATGAAGGGACATTTAATATAGGGACCACCCCTATAGCCTAAAGGCCCCCAGAATTACTGAAACTAGCCAGCCCTAAATTGTTTACCCTGCCCTAAGAAAGGTAAGGCTCTGACCTAGCTCTCTCTTCATTCCTGCTTCTGCCTCTTGACCTAAATCTTCCATGTGGGGCATGGCATGCCCTCTTCTCTCTGCAAGTGTAATAAATTTTTCAGGAGTGGGATGGACAGGGAATTTGGGGTTAACAGACGCAAACTACTGCCTTTGGAATGGATAAGCAATGAGAGCCTGCTGTATACCACTGGGAACTGTATCTAGTCACTTATGACGGAGCATGATAATGTGAGAAAAAAGAAATGTATATATGCATGTGTGACTGGGTCACACTGCTGTATAGTAGAAAATGGACAGAACACTGTAAACCAGCTGTAAATGGAAAAAAATAAAAATCATTAAAACAAAACAAAAAAAATCTTTTTTTCTTTCAATGGTACTGGCTTCTCCATGTTGTCACCCAGTCACTTCATATAAATTAAAACGCTGCTGATATAAATGTCATTCCACTCCTACCATTCTTGTGCTGTCTACCCACTGAAAACCGTATTACAAGCCATCTTTGGTTTCCAAAACCAGAAAGCAAGAAACACCTCCTAACCCCTTCACATGATAAAAGCTCCCCGTTTGAAACTCAACACTGAGAACTAAATGCAATACCACCCAGCAATCACACTCTTACTAGGTATATACCCAAGAGAACTAGAAACACACTCACAGGCGTTTCCGTCGTGGCTCAGTAGTTAACGAATCCGACTAAAAACCATGAGGTTGTGGGTTCGATCCCTGGCCTTGCTCAGTAGGTTAAGGATCCGGCGTTGCCGTGAGCTGTGGTGTAGGTTGCAGACGCAGCTCGGATCCCGCGTGGCTGTGGCGAAGGCCAGCAGCTACAGCTCCTGTTAGACCCCTAGCCTGGGAACCTCCATATGCCGTGGGTGCGGCTCCAGATAAAGGCAAAAAGACAAAAAAAA
>PVHT021183594.1:6400658-6447229 GCA_004024745.2 Catagonus wagneri
TCCTGTTAGACCCCTAGCCTGGGAACCTCCATATGCCGTGGGTGCGGCTCCAGATAAAGGCAAAAAGACAAAAAAAAAAAAAAAAAAAAAAACACGCTCATACACAAGCGTTCACGGCACTTTTTTTTTTTTTTTTTTGGCAGCAGCTGCTGCATATTTAAGTTCCCCAGGCAGGAATTGAATCTAAGACGCAGGTGCAACCTATGCCACAGCTGCGGCAACAAGCTGCAGAGACACTGGGGACCCCATTGCGCCAAAGCAGGAATTCCTGTAAATTATATTTTAAGGAAGAAGAAAAAAAAAAAGCTAAATGTATTGGCCTACTCCTTCTCCTGTTTTCACTTCAGAAAATGGGACCACATTCTACTCAGACGCTCAGGCCAAAAACCCACAAATCTCCACCACTAACTAGGTCACGGTAACTCAAACCCTTAACAGTTCTCCCTTCCCTCCACCCCAACTCCTAATTCAGGCCACCCTCTGGTCTCGCCTGCGATACAGCAGCCTCACCACCGAGGCTGGTCTCCGGTCTAACCCCTCCAGGTCAATTTTTACACGGCGACTAGTACTTCCCTTAAAAAAAAAATCTTTTACGGCTCCCAGTGTCTCTTGGGGCCCTTAACACACTTTATAAAATGTCCCAAACTTCAGCCCGAGGCGAACCTCCCCGGCTTCAGGCCCCTCAAGCCCCGACAGCCAGCCTCGCGGGTGGGAGGTGGGTGCAGGTGGTGGGAGAGTAGAAGGTGGTGGGGGCGCGGGGGGTGGGAGGCGAGGTGGTGGCGCGTGGGGGGCGGAGGGGCGAGGTGGCGGGGATGGGGGGGCGTGGGGGCGAGCTTCACCTCGGCGTCGGCCTGCGCTGGGCAACCCGCCCTCCGGGCCTCAACCTGGCCGCCACCATCAGAAGGCCGCTCTCCCGCTGGGTCTGGCCGTGTCAGGCGCCTCGGTTTACTCATCGGCTCGTCAGGCCGGTGCGCTCCGAGGGGCCGCCAATGAAGCCGCATACGTTTCCTGTGTGAACCGTGGTGCACCCAAACTTCAACTTAAACCCTAGGCGTGAGCCTAAACTCCCCCTGACTCTTCCTCAACAGTTAAGAGAGTGCCTGGCGTCACCCAGGCCCCCAGCCACACGTCCCTCGTGCTCTGCACTCAGCCTCAGCCCGCCTCGCGCGGTCGGAAACTCTCTGCGGCGCGCCTCGGCCGCGGAGGAAGACGGGAAGAGAGCCCTGTGGTCGCTCCGCGCCTGCGCAAACGCAATTCTCTGTGCGATGCCCAGCGGCGCATGCGCAGGCGCGTGGTTCTCCGTTGAGAAGGTGCTGCGGCGGCGGCGGAGATAGGAGGAGTCGGGCTAGCGGCCGGGAGCCTACACCCAGGAGAGGAGGTCCCGCCGCCTTGGGCTTTTCTGTGTCTCCTAAAGGTGAAGAACCTTTCTCGCCCACCGTTAGCTGCGGTTAGAGACAGGAGCCGCGTTTGGGTGGAGGGGGCCAGGGCATCCTGAACGGAAGAGGGGAGGGTTACCGGATAGCCACGGGGTCACGAGCCGGGGTCCGTCTGGCGATCGGGATCCGCCGTCCGCCTTTTTAGGCGTCAGAGTCCTTGGCAGCCCTTCCCCAGGTGACAGCCCGTGTGTCACTGGGTTGAGGGAAGCGGAGGTCCGCCCGAACATGTCCCTTCATTCTTTCCGCGTCTGCGGCATGCCTGCCACTGTAGGTACAAAGCTGAGAAGGCACAGGTCCCCAGCCCTCTGGAAATATTTTCAGAGTTGGAGACTCAGGGCAGTGTGGAGGGCGGAGTCTGCTCTGGTTCCCACATCCAACCTTTTGCTTAGCCCGACGTTCCAGGCGCTCGGACACGATTCTCTGCTTCACCCTGCAGCCTTCTCTCCCACCGCTTTTTCTTCGCTCCTGATTGTACCAAACTTAGCAATTAATTCAACAGATAACTGTCCAGCACTTATTGCAAGCCAGGCACCTTGTCAACCAAAGAGACTCTGAAATAAAGATAAGCATGTGCTCCCTGAAGTTTTGAGCTTAGTAGGGGACAGATAACAAGTAAATGAACAAAAAATATAAGAGCTGATGCCCTGGAACCACACTGCCTGGATTTGATCCCAGCCCTGCCACTTGAAAAGCTGTGTGAACTTGAGCCGGTTCCTCATTCTCATGCCTGGTTCCTTTGTGTAAAGAAAGGATGACAGGTGTTCCCTGGTGGCTCAGCTGGTTAAGGATCCAGCATTGTCACTGCTGGGGCTCCGGTCGCTGCTGTGGTACGGGTTCAGTCCCTGGCCCACAGACTTCCTCATGCTGCGGGTGCAGCCGAAAGGAGGGATGACAATAGATTCTACCCAGTAGGGTTGTTGTATGTATTGAGTTAGACTTGTAAAGCCCTTGAGACTGCTGCCCGGCATACAGTAAGCATTCAATAAGCCTATTACATATTATTATAACTTGTGATAAATGCTATTGTGAAAGCAATGTGCAATGCCAGGAAATAATAATAAAGGATAAAGTTAGTTTATCTTTTTCAATTAGACAAAGAATGAGGGCAAGCTTCTCTAAGGAGATGGAAGATGAGAATGAGCTAGTCATGCCAAGTAGATTTTAGGCCTAGCTCTGGAAAAGTAGATGATTAACTGGATTACTTGGACAGTGGAAATTGCATCGTGGCAGTTGAAATGAACTTTCTGCCACTGGGTTATTCAGTTTTGATTTGTGAACTCCCCTACACTGTGCCAATATAAATAAGCATGCCCATAAGGCCAACCTTTGCATATGGGCAGCATACTAGTTCTGAGCCAGGAGAGTTGCTGGGGTGACCGGATGGAGAAAAGGGACCTTTTTCTGATTTGGAAAAACTGGCGGTATCAGGGAAGGATGAGCCTTTTGTATCTTCCTGAGTGTTAAAGTATACATTCCCGCTCTCTCATCACACTGCTGAGAGAGCCTCGGAGAGCTGGAGGTCTTGGACCAGCATGGGCCTGAGAGATAGTTTTTTCTGGATTTGGGGGTCATCTTGTTTGTGTGTTGACTCTTCATAGAATTCATTCCCCAGGTTTCAGTAGAAAATATAGTCTTCCAGAATTCCCATCCTGACTAGGAACCATGAGGTTGTGTGTTCGATTCCTGGCATCACTCAGTGGGTTAAGGATCCGGCATTGCCGTGAGCTGTGGTGTAGGTTGCAGATGTGGCTCGGATCTGGCGTTGCTGTGGCTGTGGTGTAGGCCGGTGGCTACAGCTCCAGATGGACCCCTAGCCTGGAAACCTCCATATGCTGCGTGTGCGGCCCTAGAAAAGGCAAAAAGACAAAAAAAAAAAAAAAAACCTATACTCTTCCAATATGGACACATCTTTCTGCTTGTGGAAGAACAGGCTCTGACAGGTTTTTGGATCCCTCTCCTCTGTCAGGTCGTGGTACCCTATAGGACGATTAGTCTGTGTTAACCAGGCAAGAGCTAAGTATTTGACAGGGGATTGTGAACCTGAAGACTTTTCCTGTACCCTATGCTCTTACACCTTCCTGGAAGAAACAGCATAAAATGACAACGTCTGTCTAATTACACGTTTTTTTTTTTTTTTTTGGCTGTAACTGTGGAAGTTCCTGGGCCAGGAATCAAACCCAGACCCAAGCCACAGCAGTGACAATGCCAGATCCTTATCCCATTGACCCACCAGGGAATTCCAAATTACACTTAGATGCTTTTGGTTTTCCACAGGTGAAAAATTAAATGAACCACATGTGCTTTATCACCATGGAGGTCTTGGAGAACCACCTGAGGACCAGAGTCACATGTATTCTATCTCAGAGGCATCCACTGGACAAGAGATGTGAACTTTAACAGAGGTAAGCTTTAAACACACTGTTTAACCCAGGTTCCATTTGAAGACATCTTAAATCATCATGGAAGGTGGACAGTACTCTTTGCTTAATTGTGCAGACTCTCCAGGTACCTCAGTGAGAAGTACAGAGAAACCATAATGAAGCTGCGGATGTGAACGGGGCCTGGCTAAGCTCACGCTCAGGTTCACTTTCTCATCTGTGCATGTGCCCCCAGATCGACCCTTACTCCTCTGAGGACCAGCGTGAAAATCTTAAAACCCATCAGATGATGGATGAGTCAGACGATGACTTTAAGGAACTCTGTGCCAGATTCTACCAAAGGGTGAAAAAGAATGGCCCCAAGGAAGGGTCGGGGGAAAGGAGGACCCAAAAAGCCTCAAAAAGCAGCCAGATAAGAAGCAAACTGAAAAGGACCCAAGCAACTGCTTCCAAGAGCAAAACCCTGCAAGGCCCCGCCGAGAGGAAAACTCAGTCTGGCAGCCAGGTCCCGAGGACTCAAAAGCAAGGGGCACCCAAGCGGCCACAGAGTGAACCAGCTCCCCCTGAGAATGGGGAGGGAGGTGTGTGCGCCTCTGCTGTGCACCGAGACAGCGCGTGGAGCGCCCAGACAGGTAACCAGCCAGAACCACAGCCAGAACGTTTCCAGAGGGGAACCTGGAGGTGGTTGGTACTGTTTTAAACCAGGGGGGCAGAACACTTTCTAAAAAAAGGCCAGCTAGTAAATTTTGTTTTGGCCTTGCAGACTGTATGGCTCTATTGCCAACTGCTCAGCTTTCTCAATGGTATTTAATCGAAAGGGCCGTGTCCCAACAAAACTTCATATACAGAAACAGGTGGTCAGCCCGGAGACCACAGTTTGCTGAGTGCTGTTCTAAACAACAGTCATAGAAAATATAACCCGTGCGAATTTTCTGCATCATGTTTGGGGCCCCTGCTCTTTCAGTTTCCTATTAGTGTTTACATCATGCAGCTGACATGAGACGTCAAATGAAAAGAATGCTGTTTCTCTCTTTTTCTTGACTTCATCCCAAAGTGAGTAAGCTGCAGTGGGCTGGCCATTCCAGTTAAGCTGTGAGAAGGTAGTACAGATGGGCCATGTGGGCTTGAGTCCCAGAACCTTCTGGTCTTTCTTTTCTCCTCCAAACACTTTTATTCTTATTTTGGCTTGTTTGTTTGAAGCGGCTTTCTTATCCTGCTGCCCTCGGTGTACTCATCCATATGCTGAGCATACATTCTTCACGCAGAACTGAACCCCAGCCCTGCATACACAGTACAGCACCAGACCTCCTGAGTTCTGTTTCTACATTTTTCTCACCTTCACTTCCTGATCTGAAATATTTTTTTTTCATTTTTTTAAGTTTTATTGAAGCATAGTTGATGTACAATGTTGCGGTAATTTCTGCTGCGCCACAAGGCGATTCAGTTACACATGTACACATACCCATTCTCTTTCAGGTTCTTTTCCCGCAGAGATTTTCACAGAATGTTGGTTACAATTCTCTGTGCTACACAGCAGGTCTCCATTTGCCAGTCATTCCATAGACCTCAGTGTGCATATGCCAATCCCAAACCCCCAGTCCAGTCCCCTGACCCCCAAACCTATCTCCTTTGGGAACCGTAAGGTTTTCAAAGTCTGTGAGTCCATTTCTGTTCTGCAAAGAAGTTTATCTGTATTCTTTTTTAATTCCACATATAAGTGATTTTTTTTCATGTAGAAACTTATCTTTTTGAACAAGCTGACTGGCAGCTCTTGGCACACTGGTTTCAGTTGTATTTCTTGCCTGAAGTAGTTGCTTTTTACCTATGCGGTCGGCATGCCCCCCAGCACAGTGGGGACTCGGCTGGCAGAGACTGCGCTCAGGCCTCAGTCATGCTGCTAAAACGCTATAGTCCTTCACGCCCCCTTTGAGATTCTACTGAAAGCTATGTATCATTTCCCCCAAAAACAGCACCCCCGGGACACCTGTGAAGCTGACATACAACTTGGAGGGCTCTGTGGACCCCCCCAGAGGTCATCTGCAGACACCAAGTTAAAGGAGAACTTCTGACCTAGAAAGATATGTGCTTATCAGTAATATTTCTTTAATAAAAGCTTTATAGAGATACAATTCGCCCTGTATAATACCCACTTTTAAGGGTACAGTTGAGTGATTTTCGTGTATTCACACAGTGGTGCAACCATCACCACCACCTAATTTTAGAGTATTTTCATCACTTCAGAATTAAGCCCTGTCACTCTCCACTGCCCCTCCTGTCACAGATGTTTGTGACAAGTGTATTTATATCACCAGCCAGGGAGGTTACCAACAAACAGTACTATTCATACCTGAGAGCGAAACCTAAACTAGTCAGTAAAGGACGCTTTGACACGTGAGGTCCAGCCTTCCTGGAGGAGCCTTCGGGCCTGGCCAGAACTGATGCGTCTGCGTGTTCTCCCTGCCAGAGGCTCCCGGCGGCACGCAGCCCCCTCCTCCCGGCGTGACTGCAACGGCGCCAAGTCCCTCCAAGCCCCGGGCGGCAGAGCTGGTGCTACAGCGCATGCAGCAGTTCAAGAGAGCAGACCCCGAGCGGCTGAAACACGCTCCAGGAGGGTGCTCCCTCGAGGCCGCACCCGAAGAAGACGTCCCAAAGGGCCCTCAAGAGGAGACGACGGCGGCGGGGACCGGTATGACGGGTGTGTTCTGCCTCTGGAGGAGGGGAGCCCGGAAGGAACCGCACCGCGTCTCTGCTGGGGACGGCTCCCGCCCGGCTCCGCCTCAGCCACTTTGTAATGCCTGGCCGAGAACAGAGGCTCCCCTGGGCCCTTTCTCACTTACCTTCTTTGATAAGATACCTCTTCCTCTTTTGGGGGGAGGGTTTAATTTTGACTTTTTTTTTTGTCTGTGCCCATGGCATTCGGAAGTTCCGGGCCGGGGATCGGACCTGAGCCACAGCACTGACCCGAGTCACAGCAGTGACAATGCAGATCCTTAACCTACTGAGCCACAAAGGAAGTCCTATTTTAACTTCCATTACCAAAATTTTCCAATCCAAAAAAGTAAAAAAAAAAAAAAAACACAATGTAGTCCCTATACCAACATAGATATAACAATTGTTAACATTTTGCCACACTCTTTAAATGTCTCTGTAAATCTTCGTCTTTTCTGTACCATCTGAAAGTAAGTTGTAGACGTCATGACACCTCGCCCCTTGATTCTCCCACCTCATCACAATACATAAACATACCTGATTCCACAGCACTGCCCGGTAGCCAGTCCACATGCAGGTTTCCCCAGCTGTCCCCAGGAAGCTTCTGCAGCTGCCTTCTTTCTCCTCCTGAGCAAGGACTCTTCACATGCCGTGCCCAGCCGTGGCTCGGGGTCTCTCCGGTCAGACTCAGGACAGTCCCCTTGTCTTGCCCTTGTTTGTTCACGAGAGCAACTTCTTGAAGAGTCCAGGATTGGAGTTCCTGTCATGACTCCACAGAAACAAATCTGACTGGTATCCATGAGGACGCAGGTTCTATCCCTGGCCTCACTCAGTGGGTTAAGGATCCGGTGTTGCCATGAGCTGTGGTGTAGGTTGCAGATGTGGCTCAGATCCTGTGTAGCTGTGGTTGTGGTGTAGACCGACAGACACAGCTCTGATGTGACCCCTACCCTGGGAACCTCCATACTGCTCAGGTATGGCCCTAAAAAGACAAAAAAAAAGAAAAGACCAGGATTGACAGAACATTGTAAATCAATTATAATGGGAAAAAAATTTTAAATCTTAAAAAAAAAAAGATCCAGGACAATGGTCCTTTAAAATTCCCACTTCCTGGGTTTGCTTGTTTCCTCCTGGTGTCAAGTAGCCCTTCGTGCAGGGCAGTGCCCCGTCCTGTGTGTCACACTGCCTGGGAGGTCAGGGGGTGCTACTCCATCCCCTAAACAAGAGAAACCCTCGTCCCTGGTGAGGATAGAAGGAAAAGAGAGGAAGAAACTGTGCTGCCAGACCTACAGCTAGTAAATGCTTAGCCTCGGAGTTCCTGTCGTGGCTCAGTGGTTAACGAATCCGACTAGGAACCATGAGGTTGCAAGTTCGATCCCTGGCCTTGCTCAGTGGATTAAGGATCCAGTGTTGCCGTGAGCTGTGGTGTAGGTCGCAGATGCGGCTCGGATCTGCTGTGGTGAAGGCTGGCAGCTACAGCTCCTGTTGGACCCCTAGCCTGGGAACCTCCATATGCCGTGGGTGCGGCCCTAGAAAAGGCAAAAAGACAAAAAAAGGAAAAAAAGATGCTTAGCCTCTTGGTGCTTGCAGATTTTACCTCAGGATTACCGAGGACCCTCAGGCTACCCCTAAGGCCCACACAGGTGACACAGCAATGTGACATCTGCTGTGGTGTCGGTCCTTGGCCCACCAAGGGGTATAGAGGCGTCACCCAGCCAGTGCGCGAGCCCAGCACCTGTCCTCCATGCTACTCAGTTGTTCCCATAAGCCTTCCCATCACACCCAGTAATGCTAAGGAGAGATAAACCATTTATTTGTGAGGTTTTTTGTTTTTTGCTTTTTAGGGCCACACTTATGGCATATGGAGGTTCCCAGGCCAGGGGTCCAATCAGAGCTACAGCTGCCGGCCTAGACCACAGCCACAGCAACGAGGGATCCGAGCTGCATCTACAACCTACACCACAGCTCACAGCATCACCAGGTCCTTAACCCTCTGAGCGAGGCCAGGTATCGAACCTGGCGACGTCATAGTTCCTAGTCGGATTCATTTCCTCTGTGCCACAACAGGAACTCCCATTTATTTTTTTATTTTTTTAATATATATATATATAGAGAGAGGACCAAAATGCAGTATGATGCTTTTATGAAGCTCTCAGGGCACATCCTTTGTGAGAAGCAAGGGCCCACCCCAGTGACATCAGGTGCAGCAGAGGGCTGCAGCAGTGGGCACGGCCACTTGGGAGCCACCTCACGATCAGAATCAGTCCATCCTCTGCTGAGGCTGAGAAGAGGCCTCTGCTTCTTAACCGAGACAGCACTTCACCCTGACCTGGTTCGCCCAGGGTGGGCAAGAAAAAGAGCAGAAGGAAAGCTTGAGCTTTGAAGAGAAAGCCTAATAGACTGGTTGGCACCGGAGCCCTACGAAGCAGGAATGCCAGGGCTGCCGACCTGAGCAGAAATGGGACGTGAAAGGCAGCTCCTTTAGGACCCTGCGCGGAGGTTGGTCCCGGACCAGCAGCAGCAGCTGTGCCCTGCAATTGTCAGAATGCAGACTCTCGGGCTCCACCTAGACCCCCAGAGTGCCAGCCTGTGGACCTGCATTTTGCAAGCTTCCTGGGGGTTCTTACAGTGTTAAAGTTTGAGGGGCACCTTCTCGGCCCCACCGTCCAGCCCGCCTCTGCTCAGTGTCTGGACTTCCAGACGGGGTCGCACCTGAGGCCGCGCGGTGCTGGCTCCACTTTCCTCACGCGCCACCTCGTGTCTGTGTTCCAAGAGGTCCGAGGGTGAGTGGTCCTCACGGGTCCTTGTGCTTCTCCACAGGGCCTGGGCCCGGGCTCCCTGCCACGGACAGCGACACTGCAGTGGCCCTGAGCCTCCAGCAGGAGTTTGGGCAGGAGAGGGCACCTACACGTGATGACAGCCTGGAGGACAAGGGGTTGTTCTTTTGCCAGATCTGTCAAAAGAATCTCTCGGCCATGAACGTGACACGGAGGGAGCAGCACGTGAACCGGTAGGAGCAGCCTGGCCGTCACCTGTCTGTGGTGACCTCTCCCAGGGGTGTGACCAGCCCCCGGCCCCTGAGCTATGGTGGGAATCTAAGGTGAACAGTGCAGGAAGTTACTGTTGTGGCTCAGTGGTAACAAACCCGATTAGTATCCATGAGGATGCAGGTTCAATCCCTGGCCTCACTCAGTGGGTTAAAGGCTCTGATGTTGCCATGAGCTGTGGTGTAGGTCACAGACAAGGCTCGGATCTGGTGTTGCTGTGGCTGTGGTGTAGGCCGGCAGCTACAGCTCGGATCTGGCCTCTAGGCCAGGGAACTTCCATATGCTGTAGCTGCGGCCCTAAAAAGCAAATAAATAAACACAGTGTACAGTGCAACTGTGTTACCCAGTGTATTCACAGAGTTGTGCAGCCATCACCCCCAAAACAGCAGGCCCATTAACAGGCACCCCATTTCCCTCTTTTCCTCAGCCCCTGGCAGCCACTAACCTGTTGTCTCTGGATCTGCTTGTTCGGACATAAGTGACCCAGTGTGTGGCCTTTTGTGTCTGGCTTCCTTCACTCAGCAGGGCGTCTTCAGGGCCGCTCCGTGCTGCAGCGATGGCAGGGCTTTCTTCCTTTGCTGGTCAGATAGTCCTCCACTGTCTGGATGGACCGCATCTTGGTTATCCAGTCACCCGTTTGTGGGCATCTGGGTTGTCTCCACCTCATGGGTTTTGTGACAGCGCTGCTGCAAGCACGCTCCTCCTGGCTCTGCTTGAGGATCTGCGCTCAGCCGCGGTGTATGCTTAGGAGTGGAGTTGCTGGGTCATACGGTGACTCTAATGACTCCAGTACGGCCTTGCTTTCTTCAGACGCTTTTGCTAACAGGAACCTAAACTCAGCGTCTGAGGCTGACTGCAGGCGGCCTGGAGGGAACAGGCTGCGGCCCGCGGCGCGTCACGGACCCACAGCCAGGGAGGTCCGATCCACACCACCAGGGAGGGCGGAGCTTCTACCTTTGCTGTCTTCCTCCAGGTGCCTGGACGAGGCTGAGAAGGCACTGAGGCCATCCGTACCGCAGGTCCCTGAGTGCCCGATCTGCGGCAAGCCCTTCCTCAGCCCAAAGAGCAGGCTCGGTCACCTGAAGCAGTGTGCCGTGAGGATGGAGGTGGGCCCGCAGCTCCTGCTCCAGGCCGTGCGGCTGCAGACGGCTCAGCCCGAGGGGGCCTCCAGCACACTGGCCTCGAGGTGAGTCAGGTGAAAAGGAAGAGACGTACTCTGACTGGTTAAAAAAAAAGTCTTTTGTAGTGTTGGAGGACAAGAGAGTTCTCTCTGCTTCTGAAGATGAAGCAAACAAACAAAAATGTAGAAAACGGAGTTCCCGTCCTGGCTCAGTGGTTAATGAACCCAACTAGTATCCATGAGGACGAGGGTTCGATCCCTGGCCTCTCTCAGTGGGTTAAGGATCCAGTGTTGCCGTGGGCTGTGGTGTAGGTCACAGACATGGCTCGGATCCCACATTGCTGTGGCTGTGGTGTAGGCTGGTAGCTACAGCCCTGATTCGATCCCTAGCCTAGGAACCTCCATATGCCAAGGGTGCAGCCCTAAAAAGACAAAAAAAAAAAAAAAGATGAAACATTTCCCAAGGAAACTGCGCATAGTCTTCACAGGCACTGGGGAGGAGAGAGAGCTCCATCCTCTGAGGCTTTGAAATGCACCAGTTGGATTTGACTGGTTTCCTTGAGGTCCTTCCCCACAATCCTGAGCAGCCAGGAATTCAATAATTCTCTTCCCCGCGTCCATTGAGTGTGTGGTACAGCATGGCTTCCAGCTCAGTGTAGTCTGATTTTCATACCATCAATTTTTTGTTTCCTTTTTTTTTACTTTTTAGGGCCGCACCCATGGCATATGGAGGTTCCCAGACTAAGGGTCGAATCGGAGCTACAGCCGCCGGCCTACACCACAGCCACAGCAACGCCAGATCCAAGCTGTGTCTGTGACCTACAACACAGCTCACGGCAACACTGGATCCTTAATCCACTGAGCAGGGCCAGGGATCGAACCTGCAACCTCGTGGTTCCTAGTCAGATTCATTTCCACTGCTCCACAATGGGAACTCCCATACCATTAGTTTCAGATTACTCAGCACAGTTCAGCAAGTGAGTTGGTGATATAGAACCTTAGCCTTTTAAATTTTTTAAATAAATTTGCATGAATTAAATGCATAAGTGTTCAAAAAGAAGGCCTTGCTGATAACCAGAAACAAGTGCTCTGTGTGCAAAACACAGGACACGCGTGGCAGAGGGTGACCTCCCTCCACATGGCCCCTCACACTGCAGATGCCAGAGTTGGCCCCGTGTTACAGGGGACAAAGTAGTGCCGGCCCTGGGCTGCTGTGGTTTCAGGACATCCTTCCTTCGTCAGCTCTCAAGAACAAAGGGAAGGCCGAGGGCAGTGGCTCTGCTGCTTCCAGCCACTGCCCTGCAGGCAGGTGCTTTGAGCAGTGCCAGTGCTGAGACTGGGGTGGGCGAAGGTTGATTCTAAGCTGCGAGCCTGTTCGTGTTTTAGCCCATCAGCACTAGCCTTGCAGAATCTCAAGGCCTCAGGACAGATGTTACCTAAACCACTGCTGGCCTTTTGGCAGGACCAGACTCCACGTAAAAAATACCTGCTTTTTAAATACCTCCAAGAAGTGAGACAATATGTGTGTGGGTCCTTCTGGAAGGTTGTTAGAGTAGAAAACCACAGCAAACGGACACCCGCACTGAGACTTTGAGCCTCGCCTACCCCACGGCCAGGC
This sequence comes from Catagonus wagneri, assembly GCA_004024745.2. Taxonomy (NCBI): domain Eukaryota; kingdom Metazoa; phylum Chordata; class Mammalia; order Artiodactyla; family Tayassuidae; genus Catagonus; species Catagonus wagneri. Next base: position 6,412,967 of record PVHT021183594.1, read on the forward strand.
TGGGGTGATTCAACTCTGGGGTGGTCAGGGCCCCCCAGCCAGGGCCCATGTGCTGGTCAGAGCGGCCTGCTCACGCCTGCAGCCCTCAGCCCAGGCCCTGGCCGCCAGGCCCCAGGGTGCAGCCTACAGAGCCGCCAGCAGGGCCTGGTGGGGTTGACTCCTTGCCCTCTCGCAGGCTGTGGTTGTCGTGCAGGGTCCCAGGAGGTTGGAGCTTAGACCTCTGAGGTGACACCCAAGATTCTGGAGCCACCCCCTAGCCCAGGGGAGCCAGACTGCTTACCCGGAGTGCGGCCCCGCAGCGCAGGGAAGGCGGGCCAGGGCTTGCGCCCTCCCACACCTCTGCCCAGCCTCTGGTTGGCTGACCCTGGTGGAGGCCTGGGGCCCCTGCAGGAGGGAGGGATCCTTGAGTGGTCGGGACCACCTAAGGGGCACCTGAGGTGTGGCTGGGCGGCAGTGCTGACCCTCCCGAAAGGGTGTGGCCACGTCCCGGGTGTGCGCCGAGAACCCTGCCGGGCAGCATTTCCCAGGAGGACACAGACCCTCCCGTGTCTGGACTGTGCTGAACTTTCGGTCCAGGATCACAAGCCTAAGTGAGGCCCAGAGCGAGCGCGGTGACTGAGCACAAAGGCCGCTGACGCTTTCATCTGTCCGGGAGCTCCTTCTCAGCACAGGAGGTGCTCACACCTCCAGGCCTCGCTCACCTTTCCGCCTGGCTGTCTTCCGAGCCTCAGCAATCCCACTGGAGGCCTGAAGCGGAAGGGAGCCGCCACCAAGAAGGAGCCGCAGAAGAGGCGGAGGGTGGCCGAGCCCGAGGCGCCGTCCGAGGACCTGCTGGTGGCCATGGCTCTGTCGCGGTCCGAGATGGAGGGCGAGGCTGCGCCGGCGGCTCTCAGACCAGGAAGCGCTTCTTCTGGGAGGACGAGGCCGGGAGCAGGTACGTCCACGTGACGGAGAGCGGTGCCAGGGAGCCTTGCCCCCCCGCGCTGCTGAAGGTGCCGCTGATGGGCTCGGCGGGGAGGACAGCCCGTGTCACTTCTGTTTATCTGTAGAGAAGAAGAGTCGCAAGAAGAAGGCGCCCGTTTCCCCGCCCCGGCTGCTAGTCCAGGACTCAGAGACCACAGGCAGGCAGATCGAGGACCGCGTGGCGCGGCTCCTGGCGGAGGAGGCGGAGTGGGCCAGCACGCCGCCGCTCCCCGCCAGCAGGATTTTGAAGGAAGGGCTGGAAGAGGGCAGCTGCTGTCTGCGACCGCATGGAAGAAAGCAGAACTCTCTGTGGGAGGGCAGCGCCCTGACCGGGGCCTGGGCTCTGGAATCCTTCTACGCGGAGAGCCTGGTCCCCTCCATGGCGCCCCGGAGGCCCACCGAGGTGCGCCCCCTCCCCGGCACCCACCATCTGCCACGCACGGGTGGGCTTGGGGAGGAGGGTGGCGGCGCGGGGGTGGAAACACCAGGTTTTGCTGGTGGGGAAGAGGCCGGGGCGCGATGTGCAGCCTAATGTGTCCTCTTTGCGACCAGACGGCTCCCCTGCTAAGAACAGGGAGGCCCGCTGGCTCCCCAGGGATGGTGTTCCTGCAGAGTCCGTTTAAAACGCAGAGGCCCAGGTCCTGTTCCCAGGGCTCGTACGGTCTACCTGTGATGGGGCCTGGGAGCCAGACCGCCTGACACAGGTGGTCTGGAATCGGTACTCACCTGCTCGAAGCAGTTCAGACGGCACGGGAGGAGGCCCTTCTGCAGCCACAGACGTGTCCTCTGTTGTGACAGAGGGGCCTGCTGATGGGCAGTCATGGTGAAAAGCTTCCCAGGCCTGCTCTGGGCTGGGGCGGGCACCCTCGGGCGCCTGCTCTGGGCTGGGGTGGGCACCCTCGGGCGCCTTCGCTCTGGTGGCTGCTCCAGCAGACACACGCTCACCCTGGCTCTCCGGCTTCCTTCAGAGGCTCTCACAGGAGCCCACGCTGCCACCTGCGCTGCCTGATTCGCCACAGCCGGGCACGCGAACACCACCTGCTGTGCACAGCGCCCGCCCTGGGGACCACAGCCCCAGGGACCCAGCGCCCTCCGCCAGCCAGAGGGAGCAGCAGGCCCTGCAGGACCTCCTGGACCTGGCAGGAGAGGGGCTGAGTGCCAGCCCGGGGCCCTGCAGCGGGGGCCCGGCCGACACAGGAGGGGCAGCAGGTGAGACACTGGCCTCGGGGCCTCCCCCGGGACGGAGGCTTGACGGGCTAGTCCTGCTGGGCCTGACAGCCGCTCAGACCCGATGTCCTGCTCATCCCCTGTGACGGGGACAGTGTAGGGTCTGTAGGTGCTTTCATTTTCCTTCCAAGGTGAAGGTGATTAGGTGAGTCTGCAGTGTCCCTTCAGCTCCGACCCAGGACAGGGCCCTCTGCAGAGCGAGTGGGCTCGTGGCTCCTTCTGTCCCTCACTCCTCTGGTGGGAGGGTGGTGAAGGTGGTCTGTGGGCAGTTCGCCTGCGGTGGCCGTGGCCTTGGGTCAGTGGGAGATGCGATTTCCTAGTGGTTGACGTTGCCAGGAGGTGCTGTTCTTTTAACCTGCAAATCCTTCTCTCAGGGATGGACCTGTCGCCCGGCGGGCTTCCACCGACTGGGTTTGTCCTGCCAGCCAAGGAGTGTGCGGAGAGGGGCGGCCAGGCTTCGGTAAGGGTGTCTGGCCCCCTGCCCTGCAGCCTTGGCTGCGGTGCTCGTCCTGTGTTCAGTGCGGCCAGCTCGCTGCCAGCCTCCAGGCCCTCGCACGAGCCCACTGGTCCTCTTGACGGCCTTGGAGCCGATCCAGGAGCTCAGCCATGAGGCCTTTGTCCCTTTTGTCATTGAACCCTGGGGGCACCTCGGTACCCGGCCGCTGGAGCATGCCCTGTCCTGCTCCCAGAGGGCGCCCCACGCAGCCGGGGGCCCCCGCACGCTCATCGCGACACTCCGTCCCCGCTCAGGACTTGCTGTGCCCTCCCACATGCGGGTCCTGCACGCCTCCGGCCACCTGTCCTGTTCTGTGTCTTAACCAAGTGGGTCAGAAGCTAGGTTTTCCTTAGCGTGGATGTCATCCCGTTAGGCCATCGCTCTCAGACTCTTCTCACCAAGGTCTCCCTGGAGACGCGGCACCTGGCACGGTTCGGGGCCCGTGCACTAACATCAGGCTGGGCTGGCAGTCACCCCGCGGGCCGCACACCGCCTGGCACACGGAGCACTCGGCGGCCGGTGAGGTGTCAGCGCCGCGCCTCCCGGCCAGCTGGGCCTCCCGTCTGGGCCGGGGGGCTGCTTGCGATGGAGAGTCTGAGAAGGGACGGGTTTGTGTCCAAGTCTGGGCCACTTAGAGGTGGAGCGGCCGACACCGGGCCTTGGGAGCACTCGAGGCCTTGCCGCCTGCACGGCCTCAGTCGGGGCCTGCACGCTGGGCAGGCGACAGGAGGGAGTGGCTCCTCTCTCGCTTCAGCTCTCCCTCGGTTTGCTGGTGGCGGACTTCGGGGCCATGGTCAACAACCCACACCTGAGCGACGTCCAGCTTCAGACGGACAGCGGCGACGTGCTTTATGCCCACAAGTTTGTGCTCTACGCCCGATGCCCACCTCTGATGCAGCACGTGAGTGCGCGGCCCGGCTGCCCCCCCTCACCTAGCCTCTCCGGGCCCCCCACCCCCCTCCCCCCACTGCCGCCCCCCTGGAGAAGACTTGCTTAAAGTTAGGCATTGCTGTGAGGACGGGGACCTCAGGATCGGGAGACATCGAATTTCTTGTTCTGCTGAATAAAACTGCGTTTCCCCCCAGAGCCGTTTCCTTCTCCTCTCTTTGCATGATCATAAAGTTTTTAAATCAACCTCTTTAAGGCTGAGCTGCTGCGACGTTTCTGTGCCGTCTTCCATTTGACTTAAACGTCACGTTGCAGGAATCCAGGAAACTGCTATCAGTCTCGTCAGAAGGTTCCAGTGCCTTTGACACATCTGCCAAGAGGGGACTGACTGGGTTCTGTAGCATCTGTCACTGTTTTGATTTTGAAGAGTCACGTTTCGAGGCCTAACCTGCAGCATCTGCATCCTGCAAAATGCAGCAGCGCAGGCTAACGCCCGCCCCGGCTCCCAGGGTCCCCCCCAGGTCTCCTTCAGCCCAGGTCACAGCTGTCCAGTCGGAAAGCGCGGTGTCTCTCCCTCAGGTAAACAGCGAAGGCTTCTTCGCCTCAGAGGACGGTGACGTGAGGACGCAGCGTGTCCTGCTGAGTGACGTCAGCACTGAGGCCACCCGTGTGTTCCTGCATTATCTCTACACTGCAGACACCACCCTGCCGCCCCGGCTGGCCCCCGACCTCAGCTCTCTGGCCCACAGGTCTGAACTGTCTCTCCCTTTACTTTACAGCTTCTGACGTTAACTGACAGGATTCTCTGGTCGATGGCCCAGGGGAGGGTGAGCGCTGGGTCCTTCCTGTACTTCCAACCCCACGTGTGTGCCTGGCGGTGACCTGGGCCAGAGCAGGAGGGGCGAGTCCTGGCTTCAGCTTCCTGGGCATGATGAGAGGGTGGTCGCAGCCTCAGCCCCCGAACGCTGGTGCTCCTTGGTGGTTTCGCCACCAGAGCTGAACAGCTGCCCCTTCCCAAGCCCCAGAAAGGGGAAGTGAGCCAAACGCTTGTCTGACTGCCGTGAATTTGCACCTGCCGGCTTGTCCACAGCAGCATCTGAGGGCGGGTGGCGGGCAGCTCAGCAGAGAAGAGGTGAGCCCTGCTCCTGATGGGGCTCAAGGGCCGCTGGGGCAAAGCCTTGTCCGTCCCTCGGGCGCCTCCTTGCGCAGGAGCAGCTCCGCCTCGGGGGCTTCAGACACACAGTCAGACCCCAGAGCTGTCGAGCTGTGCGGTGGGCCAGCCGCTCTGTTCGCTCAGTCCCGTGCTTCAGGGGCCACCGTCCGGCAGCACCTCCCCTGCCTGCCCGCGCGGGGCCTGTGCAGCAGTTAGTCACCCTGCTTAAAGGCTCGCGAGTCTGCTCCTAGAGCCGAGTGGCCTGGGGCGTTGCTGGGCCCGGACACAGGCGCCGTCTCCGTGAGGGAGCGGGACCAGGCAAGGGGGGAGGCAGGCTTGTTCCCCCCGTGGGGTGACGTGTGCGTTTGCCGTTGCAGGTTCGGAGTGAGTGAGCTGGTCCACCTATGCGAACAGGTGCCTGCGGGGATGGGCTCCGAGGACGAGCCGTGGAAGGAGCAGGAAGGCGAAGATGGTGAAAGCAGAGGGGAGACTTTCCAGGAGCTCCTGCGGTCCGTGTGGCGGGGCGAGGGGGAAGCAGAGGCACTGTCGAAACCCGAGGGCCACGAAGGGGACAGAGAAGAGGTGGATGAGGAGGAGATGGAAGAAATCTATGAATTTGCAGCTACTCAGCGAAGGCGGCTCCAAGCGGGGAAGGCTCTGGAGCTGGAGAAAGAAGCTGACCCACTGCAGGAGGACGGTCCTGCTTCCGCGGGAGTCCTCGCGAGCACCGAGGATACAGAAGAGTCAGAAGACGCAGAGCAGATGGCTCCACCTGGGCAAGGAAGAGACGAGGCTGCAGCTAAACGGGAGAGTGAGAGGGAGTCCGCGCTCCTGCGCCTCGGGGACCGGGCTTTGGGCGGGGAGGAGGACGCGGAGGCCCCCAAGGAAGCCCAGGGCCAGGCGGACAGCAGGGAAGGCACCCCTCTGTGCTCGGTCGCTGCTGCTGCTGCCAAGCAGCCCTCCTCACCTCAAGCCGGCTGCCCTGAGCTGTCCCGGACGACGAGTGACCACAGTGAGGGAGACGGCACCGCCCGGGAGCGGGGCGTGCGCGGTTCGCATCCCCCCGCCCGGCAGCAGGCACCCACCCCATGCTTACACGTCTTCCCGTCACAACCCCCTCGGGGCAGGAGTCCCCGCCGGGCACAGCCTCGGCCTCAACCCACCAGCGGCCTGTCCCCGCCAGCGCCCCAGGTACCAGGCACACCTTCCAGGGCGGCCTCCCTGAGCTCCCCACCCAAGACGAAGGTCAGAAGCCTCCCCCCACCACGTAAGGACGCAGGCCAGAAAGACGCAGACTGTGACTCCACGTGGGAGCACAGGCGCAGAGAGGCCCCGCTCTCCCCAGCGAGGTCTGCGCCTGCGCCCCTAACCCTGGCCAGACCTGGCTGTTCAAGTAGTGGGTCTCGCGACTCTCCATCCGGCGTGAACAGGGAAGATGAGGTTATCCTTCTACTGGACTCGGACGAAGAGCTGGAGCTAGAGCAAACCAAAAGAAAGTCAGCCTTGAACGGACTCCCAGAAGAAAGGAAAGTTCTAGAAGTTAGCACCAAGTCCTCCTCTGAGCTGTTTTCCATCATTGATGTCGATGCAGATCGGGAACCTCCCCAAAGCCCAGCAGGAAGAGAGGCCACGCTGCAGTGGGAGCTGCAGGGGCTGCCGGGCACCTGGGGCTCAGTGGGGAGCAGAAGGACCCCGCAGCTGTTCGGTGACCCCCAGAGCAGCAGCGACGAGGACAGCACCACAGATTCCTCGTGGCTGGTGCCTGCCACACCGCTGGCCAGCAGGAGCCGAGACTGTTCCTCACAAACCCAGATCACGGGCCTCAGATCCAGGCCTTCAGCAGAGCCGACGGCTCGGGCCAGGCCCGGGGCCCCGGCAGAGAACAGGGCCGACCTGGAGGCCGCGCACACGTTTTCCGTCATTGTACCCCAGACATCGTCCCCATGCCTGGGCCCCGTCGCTCCCGGAAGCCCTGGCAGCAGAAGGCAGGTCTGCAGAAGCCCGTCCAGCCCCCACCCCAGTCACCAGCCCTCCTCTCCTCTGGCTCCCTGTCCCCTCGCGGGAGGCCTCACCGATGTCACCGGGCGGCTCCAGAGGCACCTGCCACCTGCACCGAGCCCAGCGGGTCAGGCCACAGCGAGCGAAGTGGTGGAAGTTGAGGACAGTGACGATGAGCAGGAGGTGGCCTCCTGGCAGGTGAACAGCAGCCCCTTGCTGGAGAGCGACCCCCCAGTACCAGCGGACGACTGGTGTTGGCATGTCGAGCCCTTGTCACCGATTCCGATTGACCACCTGAACCTCGAGTGGACCGGCCCTCTGAGCACCAGCAGCCCCAGCGGCCGGCCAGGGGGGGCCCGGGACAGCAACGGGCGCCACCCCCCGGCCCCGATGGCCGCCACCCCCGTCCGGGGAAGCCACACTGGCCGAAGGAGGTCTCACGAGAAGTCCCCTGGGGCCGGCTCCCCTGGGGGCAGCAGGCTGAGCTTTCTGAATTCAGCTCTGTGGGACGACTGGGACGGAGAAGAACAGCAGTCCCCACGGGGCCTTCCTGCGGCCCAGACGCCGCCCAGCAAATCGCGGGAGTTGCAGACACCAAGTGAGTAGCAGGAGGGCCTTTCTGTGGGAGGGCTGTACGGGCCGACGATGCCAGAGGGCCTGCTGGCCGCCGCAAGCCCTCCCCTTGCCCGCCTGGCCCCTCTCCGCGGCTGGGAGGTTGCCGTGTGTCAGCCAGACCCCCCTCAGCCAGCAGGCCAGGGCTCCCCAAACCCGCCTGCACCCCACGGCTTGCCCAGCACTGGCTCAGGACCCCCGTCTGTGGGCTCCGCTCCAGAGCCGCGACCCAGCGCCCCCGAGCGGCGGTGACGAGCACCCCCGGTGCGCGGGAAGGGCAGGCACGCGCGCTTCCTCCAAAGGCCAGGCGCGGTGCCGCGTCGTCACCAGGCAGTCCCTCTCCTACCTACACTGAGGGACCGAGAGCAGGACTCACCCTGGTACTGAGGGACCGAGAGCAGGACTCACCCTGGTCCTGCACCGGACGTTCACAGCAAAAAACAGCCAAAAGGCGGAAACAACCCGAAAGCCCGTCAGCTGGTAAGCGGATAAGCGAAACGGGCCTGTGCGTGCAGTGCGCTCACCCAGCCTTGCGAGGGCGGCACTGACGCGGCTCCAGCGTGGAGGAGCCTTGAAAACGTGACGCTCAGTGAAAGCAGCCAGACACAAAGGCCCACACACTGCGATTTCTCACAGGAAGCGTCCGGGCAGACACATCTATAGACACACAAAGCAGACGGGCAATGGCCGAGGGTGGTGGGAAGGAGAACAGGGAGCGCCCTGGGTGTTACCGAGCGCCCCTGGGCGTGGAGTCTCCTCTGGGGGTGAAAATGCTAAGGGCTGTGGAGGTGGTGGCTGCATGACACCGAGCGATCAGCACTGTGAGTGCCGCCAAGCTGCTCACTTTAAAGTTGTGCTGTGTGACTTTCATCTCAATTAAAAAGACGAGTCCCCTGTGGTTCAGTGGGTTAAGGACCCACCTAGTATCCATGAGGATGCGGGTTCAATCCCTGGCCTCACTCAGTGGATTAGGGATCCAACATTGCTACAAGCTATGGTGTAGGTCACAGATGCAGCCTGGATCCTGCACGGCTGTGGTGTAGGCCAGCAGCTGCAGCTCCAGTTTGACCCCTAGCCTGGGACCGTCTATATACCGCACGTGCAGCTGTAAAAACAAAATAAAATGAAAGAACACAAACAGATGCGCCAGCCGGGAGGCTGCACACAGCTCATCCTTCCTTACCCACCCCGGGGTGGAGATGCCGCTCCCGGCTCGGTCCAGCCACGGGGAGAGTGGGGGCCCCAGGACTGGCGCCAGCCCCTTGGGGTGCTGCTGCCTCCAGCCACGAGGAAGGGCGGGATGACACTGAGCAGGGGCTACTGACAGGGAGGCGGGGCCTGGGCGGTCTGTGCCCATCTGCCATGACCTGGCATTTCATTTCCTCCCAACATCTTAGATCAGTTGGGCATCACTGACCAGCACATTCAGCATCAGAATCGCCTGGAGACCTCCTTCTTTTGTTGCTTTTTAGGGCCACACCAACAGCATGTGGAGGTTCCCAGGCTAGGGGTCAAATTGGAGCTCAGCCGCTGGCCTACACCACAGCCACAGCGACATGGGATCCAAGCCACATCTGCCACCTACACCACAGCTCACGGCAATGCCAGATCCTTAACCCACTGAGCGAGGTCACAGACTGAACCTGCGTCCTCATGGATGCTAGTCAGCTTCATTTCTGCTGAGCCACAATGGGAACTCCCTGGAGAGCTTCTTAAAACACACATGGCTGGGCTCTACCTCAGTGTGACCAAGAATTTGCATTTCTAACGGATTCCCAGGTAGGGTGTGAGAACCACTGCAGGAGACCTGAGACCTGAGTCTGAGGGGAGATTGTGGGGGTGACAAACTCTGAAATTATCCAAATAAGCTTGGGCATTTTTCAGGTGACAGAGCCTGTTGTTTTTATTGGTGTCTCAAAGGACTCCAGGCTCACAAAAAGGAAAAGAACCAAAGACTATATATACCTAACCTGTCCCGTTTGTCTTGAAAACTGATTTTTTTAAAAAATAACAGTATTGTGATGTTATTCACATACCATAAAATGCACCCTTTCAAATGTGTAATTCAGCAGGTTTTTAGTGCAGTGTCCTGCAGCTATCACCAGATCACCCCAAAAGAAAGCCCATACCATCAGCGGTCGCCCCACCGCCCCTTCACCACAGCCCCGGCCACCGCCGGCCTGCTCGCGAGCGCTTCACGACAGCATCAGCCCCCGGAAGCCCGAGGCCCTCACCGTGAGCCGGGTGACACGTTCCAAGGGGAAGACCAGTTCCAGGGTCGAGTGATGAGGGGTGGACGTCACTGCCCTCCGGGAGCAAGTGCAGCGTTTGCTTGGTGACGATGCCAGGGTCACAAGAAGCAAAGTCAGATGCCTCGTGCTGTAACCTGTGTTCCTTTTGTTCTACGCAGCAGGTGCTAAACGGAAGAAGGACCTGCCCCCGAAAGTGCCCATAACCCCACTGCCAAGGTATTCCCTCCTGGAGACCCCGGAGCTGAGGAGAGAGCTGGACAGGTTGGTCTCACCCTGGAGAGCCTGCTCTTACGCGGACCCTCGCCCTGCACACGGCCAGGCTTAGCGAGGCCGGGAGCAGAATGGCCCCGGGGCTCCACCCTGGGGTCTCGTGGCAGCAGCCGGGGCGCCGTGTGACTGCCGGCCCTCCACCTCCCGTTCCCAGATAACCCAGAGTCCAGAAGCCAAGAAAGGACACCCTCAGGTCACCCATCAGGTGGCAGGTGTCCACGTGCCGTGGGGACCGGGCCAGGACACCTGCCCTAAGTCTGGTGTGGAGCCCTGATTCTGTACAAGAGCATCTCGCCTGTCGCCTTCAGTGACCGCTCTGTTCGCCTCGGGCCCTGGGGAGGCCACGGTGTCCACCACCACTCAGAACCGAGAACGGCCTTCGGAGAAGTCCCGAGCCAGCTCAGGGCACACAGGACAGACACTGACCTCTGAAAGCTCCCGAGTCAGAGCCTGTGTAATTTAAGATCAGTCACACAGAGCCATTATTTAACTTGTGGCTGTTTGCTCTTTGCTGAAGTTCACCTGTTTCCCATTCAGATTTGGGGTCCGGCCTCTGCCCAAACGCCAGATGGTCCTGAAACTGAAGGAGATATTCCAGTACACTCACCAGACGCTGGAGTCAGACTCCGAGGACGAGGGCCAGTCCTCACAGGCGCCCTCGGGAGCTCCCTGCAGCCAGACTCACACCACCGGGATCTCCAAGGCTTCAGGGCCGGCTGGAGGCCACACCCCGCTGGAGGCCACTTCTGGCCCCGTCCCCCAGAGATCCAAGGGACCAGCTAAGACCAAGGGCCTCCAGCATCCAAAGACACAGCCTGGCGGAAGCGTGCCCGCCCTGAGCACATCACCGGCCAAGGAGGAGCCTCCAGGCGCCAATGGTGAGGCCCAGCTCCCGGCCTCCCAGGAATCTAGCTCTGTGGACAGCGGTGACAGCTCCTGCAGCTCACAAAGGTAACCCGTGGAAGGACAGGGCCAGTGGCCTCATAGTCCTCCTACCACTGAGTTTTGAAAGCTGGCCTGAGTGAGGCCTAAAGTTCCATGTTCAGAAATCCCAGATGCCTCCTGGGTCTGGACAGGAAACCCAGGTGGGGTTGAAGGGCAGCCCCGTGGGCCTCCCTCGTCCTCGCCCACAGGATGCTCCGTCACGTGGGGCCAGCCTGCTGTGCTGCCCTCGGCAGTGGATTCTGGCCAAGGGTGCCGTCCTGCTCAGGCCGGTAGCTGGAGGGCCGGGGACACGGCTGCCTGGGGCTTCCCGCCCAGCGGTGCCGCGTGCTGGGCTCCACAGGGACCCGGAAACCCGTCCCCTCCCTCACAGAGGTTCCTGGTCTCGGGTCGGAGCTGGAGAGAAGGGTGTCACGAGACGTCACCGTCTGGTTCTTTCCAGTTCTTCCTGTGAATTCGGGGTGGCTCTGGAGTCCGCAGGAGACGAGGACGGCGAGGAGGGGGTCAGCGCTTCGCAGGCAGCCGACCGGGCAGCGGCCGTGGAGGAGGCGGTGAGGCAGCACATCCGCTCCAGGCCGGGCCTCTACCGCAGGGTCCTGCTCTACCAGCCCCTCGAGCTCGCAGAGCTGCGGGCCGAGCTGAAGCAGCAGGGCATCCGCGTGGCCACGGGGAAGCTGCTGGACTTCCTGGATGCCCACTGCATCACTTTCACCACGGCCACCGCCCGCAGGGAGAAGCCTGGCAGGAAGAGACAGCAGCCTGTGGGCAAGAAGACGGGGGGCAGAGCCGGCCGGCCCGGGCCCCCCTCCACCTCGCCGGCCGTCAGCAGCCCGTGAGGGTCTGCGCCTCGGCAGTGAGCCAGGCCCCCTTGGGGTTCCTGGGCCTTGGGACCACGCCCGCTGCCCCTGTGAAATGGCAGCGCTGACCGGGCGGGCTTCCTCTCAAGTCCGCTTCCCAGGGCGACCTCGGGAGCATGCTGCCCGCTGGACTCGGGGCCCCTGGTCCCTCCCTCCATCAGTGCCCACAGCTCGTCTGCTTTTAACCTGTGGGGTCCCGTGTGTTTCAGGAGGGTGCTGGGCCACCACCAGCTGGCCCGGCGGGGCCCGATTCAGCCACGTCTTCGCGCACGTGTATGTGTCCGGAGACGGACGTCTGGTCCAGTCTGCCTGCCCATGTCCTCCTTCCCAGCACTCAGGCCGCAATCCCAGCCTCCAGCAGCAGCCCAGGTGGCCATAGGCCCCGCACTGCCGGGCCCCAGGTGCTCCACTGGCCCAGCTGTCCTGCCCAGATACCTGTCATTGTCACCAGCAGTCTCCAAACTGGACAGTACAGAATGCCCAGCACAGCTCTGAAGCCCCCAAAATAAGTACGTTCTTTGTTGACTGGTGTGGGTCGAAGCTGCCTGTGGAGCACGGGTGGGAGCAGGAAAAGAAGAAAGTTCGGGTCTCCAACGTCCTTGTGAATGTCTTGTTTTTTAAATACCGTGCGGTCCGTTTTATATGATGTGCAATAAAAACCAAGAGCCTTTATAAAAACCTTCTAGCTGCTACACTCTAGAATAACAACGAGGGGGATGGGCCACGGGGAGGGGACCCACAGCTCCCCTTGCCCCCACGCCACATCTGCAGAAGTCCTGCTGCTCCTCCTTGCTCTGGTTCTCACTCATCACTCACCCACGCTTCTGTCCACCCACGCAGCCACAGTGACAGAGCCCTCACCGGACACCGAGTCCCCTCCACACTCGGAGAGGCCGAGGCCCAGCAGCACCGCCTGGTGTGTTACCTGCAGGCCGAGGCCACCCCCCTGCTGAGTCAGAACCCGCGTGTTAACAGGATCAGTCTGTGAAGCCTGCGCTGGGCCCTGTGGAGAGAGAGGAGGGACAGACCAGCACTTCCTGCTGTCCAGTGGAGCAGATGGTCTGGCCGGGCCCATGCCAGGTGCGAGGGTCAGTGCCCGAGTGGCCCAAAGGGACAGCTTCCTAGAAGAGAGGGCTTGTGGGGAGTTCCCGTTGTGGCTCAGCAGGTTATGAACCTGACTAGTGTTGGGATGTGGACGTAGGTTCGATCCCTGGCCTCGCTCAGTGGGTTAAGGATCTGGCGTTGCCACGAGCTGTGGTGTAGGTCACAGATGTGGCTTGGATCCCACATTGCTGTGGCTGTGGCATAGGCCAGCAGCTGTAGCTCCGATTCAACCCCTAGCCTGGGAACTTCTGTATGCACAAGTCCGGCCCCAAAGAGACCAAAAAAAAAGAGGGGGGCAGGGGGATTGTGAGCTAGGCCTCGGGCGTGTAGCACCCAGGGAGGTAAAATGGGGCTTCTTGAACTTGTGTGTCCTGGCTCCTGACCTGGAGGGGACCTGGCCCTCCCCGTGTATGCTGCCCAGAGGGAAGCCAGGATTCCGGTCACACCCTAAGACAGATGCCCCTTTGATCAGACTGAAGATAGTCTGATCTTCAGTCTGGCCTGTTCTAGAAGCTACCATGTGTTTCTTGTATGAAGGGTTTGATACCCCCTCCCCCAGTCTGGGCTGTTTCAGGAAAATGAGATCAAGTTAGAAAGGAGGGAGGTCAGAGTTTCCATCGTGGCTCAAGCAGTTAACGAACCCAACTGGCATCCATGAGGACAGAGGTTCGAGCCGTGGCCTCGCTCAGTGGGTTAAGGATCCGGCGTTGCCATTGGCTGTGGTGTAGGTCGCAGATGTGGCTTGGATCCCGCGTTGCTGTGGCTGTGGTGTAGGCCAGCGGCTACAGCTCCGGTTCAACCCCTAGCCTGGGAACCTCCATACGCCGCGGGTGCAGCTCCTCACCCGGCTTCCCTGGCTTGTGGTGGAGACAGCGCGGCCTTGGGTGCACCCCCTGGGGAGAAGCCTGGACCCTCGCTCCCCTGAAGGCATCTCAGACTCCCAGGCCTTGACCAGTTCGGGTTCACGAGGGGGTGCTGGGCAAGGGGTTCAAGTTGGTCAAAAGCCACCGGCCAGGTAAAGGCAGGGAGGCCGCAGGGTCGGCCGTGGGCCTGGCCGGCGCACCAGCCACAGCCCAGCCACACGCAAAGCAGGGAACGGGGTCAACCCAGCCACCGCGGGAAAGAAACCCCACACCAGAGGATCGGTGGCAGCCGGGGGGAGCTCAGCCTGCCGGGAAATCTGACTCGGGAACTGGAGCACGAGGTCGAGCTGGCTGGTGGGAAAGGAGCCGCTGAGAAAGCGCTGTCCTCTGCCAGCACCCACAGGGCGCCCGGAGGAGCCGGCCAGCGAAGGCCTCGTGGCGGGCAGCGGACACCGGTGGGAAGAAAGCGTGCTGAGCCCCTGCAGCAGCGGAACATTCACCCATCGGCGAAAACCACGAGACACCCACACTTGACTGTGACGTGACCTCTCAGGCATGTCCCACTTCCTATGGCCTGGCCTCGGCCTGGACATGGTCACTCAAGCCAATCAAAGGAGCAGGTCCCAGGCAAGGGGGCCCCAGGGGACTGCACCACCCAGAGAGGCCCAGAGGAAGGGCCTCGGGCTGTCGCAGAGCTGGCCGAGCCTGTCCGTCTGAGCACAGGAAGCCCCAGGGCGAGCGTGACCACGGGAGACCCCACCCCAAACACACCAACACCCCCGGGAGAGTCAGGAGAAGGCCCCCCAAGGATCTCCGAGGAGCCGGCAAAGGGCGCCTGTGGCCCAGCCCTGTCTGGTCAGGGGACATCCATCCACAGGGAGGACGGCTGGGGGCGATCCCGACTCCGGGGTGCTCCCGAGATCCCCAGAGGAGCTGTCTCCCCTTGTGCTCGGGGCCCAGGCCCCCTGAGCCGGGGCAGGAGGCCTGGAGCCCCCCCCCCACCATAGCCTCTTTCATGTGACAGGCCCCTGTGGTTTCCAACATCCTGTGGGTGGCCTGCTCGCAGACGCCTTCACTGCACCTCCGGCTGAGGCTGCAGCCTCCAGTCTGCACCCTGCTGCCTGGGGCCTCAGAAGGCTTCTCGAGGGTAGCCGCCATGTGTCCCCCAGAGCCTGGCACGCGCTGACGGAGGGGGGCGTGGGAAGACGCCATCACACGGAGCGCCCAGGATCTGCCGCTGTGCGGCCCCCCATCACCCCCGCAGCCCTTGAGCACAAGCTGATCAAGCCCCACCCCTCTCCCCTCCCCTCATATACGCGCGGCCGCGTGCATTTGAACCTGCTACTCGGCTGCTCTACAACCATCACTGGCTCCCACTTGCTTTCTCCCACCTTGTCACCTGCTTCTCTCAGCGGCCTCACGTTAAGTGGTTTGCTTTCTGTCACCAGAGGGTGTCCTGTATTTTTCCTCTATTATAACCTTTCCCTGTTGTCCACTCTGGGCCGTGTCCCTCAGTGCAGCCCACCTGCTGAGGTCCACCTCCAGGGCCCTGAGTGAAGAGCCACATTCTGCTGTTTCGGGAGCCGCCGACCTGCCTTGGGGGCCTCTGACTCAGGAAGATATTGCGGGCAGAGCTGAGGCAAAGGCACCTGCTGGCTGCAAGAGAGAAGGAGAGCAAATGGGTCGGCAAGGGCGAAGAGGGCACGCGGTGGGACGGCATGCTGGCCCGGAGCGGGGGACACTGTCTGAGGGCAGCCCTGGGCAAGTCCCCCGCTGCAGGCCTGGGTCTCCCCACCTCCCAAAAGGCAAAGGCGTGCTGGCGGTGAGTCTGTTTTCCCGTGTGACCCTGGCTGGACCACTCTCCCCTGAGTGTCAGGTCTGCACAGGCACTACCCTGTCCTCGAAGCAAGGCCCCGGCAGCACCCGGCCTGACCTGGGGGGCGGCGTCGAAGCCGGGGAGCCAACTGAGCAGCCGCGGCTCAGTGATTTGCCTGCGAGGCTGCTGGCTTTTGAAATCAGACAGGAAGGCGGGCTGAGGTGGAGCACAGCACAGGAAGAGGTGAGGCGCCCCAGCTGCGTGACAGCCAGTGGGCTCGGGGGCTGCAGGAGCTGGCGGGCTGCGTGGCCGTGCTGCCCTGCCCAGCCAGCACCTCCCAGCCCTTCAGACAGGGCTGCACTTCTGGCCCGGACAGATCCTGGTGGCACGGGGCCCAGCTGACCAGCCACAGAGACTCCCAGGACACCCTCCCCACCGTCCGGCTGCCTCTGTCCACTGGAAGCCCTGGGATGGAGCCGCCCCAGCGCCCCGGTCAGGGCACCCTTGGAGCGACAGGGCCCGGGAGGTAAGCTGAGGCCAGGCCGCCTCTGTGCAGGATGGGGGAGGACGAGGAGACGGCTGGCAGGAAGGACCGTGACTTTTAAGGCCCGAGACACTCTGGGGAGGGGTGGCTGGGACGACTCCAGGCAGGTGTCCCCATGGGTGCTGGGCACTGCTGGGAAGACCAGATCGTGGTGTGAAGTAAGCAAACACATGCTCAAGGTCAGTCCACAACGGGCCAAGCAGACAGCGCCCAGCTTCCTGGGAACCAAGGATGGGCAGGGAGGGCAGGAAGCGGCCGGCAAGGCTGCAGGCGGAGGCGATGCTGAGCAGCGTGGCCCAGGGCTTAAACCGGAATCAGCAGACCCGGCACTAGCCCGGCATCCCCCTTCCTACCAGACCTGCCCAGGGTCCTGAGGACCAATTGAGGCGGCGCAGGTGGGGTGGGGGCTAGCCCCTGATGCCGGCTCCGTAAATGTGGCCCTCGTGTTGGGTGAGCGGCCCCCAGGGACCCCGGGAGAGAGAAGGCTCGCCGCTCTGACAGGAACGGGAACCACAGATGCTTTCTCAGAAGAGGTGCCACTGAGCTGGGCCAGGGGTGGCTCTTGACTGTGGAGTCTGCCCCTTGGCCAGGCTCTGGGGTCCCAGGGCCCCCCCTCATCCCCTCAAGGGAGGCACAGGCTTTCCCCGCCCCAGGGGTTCACCCTTGGCCATTATGGGCCACCCCACTGCTGGCCCCAGGTAGGGGTGCAGGCTGGGCACCCCCTCCTCTGTCCTGGCTCCAGGATGCCCAGGGTTGAACCTGTCCCTGTCCCCAAGAGGGCAGTGCAGTCAGGAGGGGCCGTCTTGCGGAGAAGGCACCGCTTCCTCCCTCCTCGGCTGGTCAGCAGTCACGGTGCTGGGGTCACAGTGCTGGGGCCACCTCAGGGAGCTGAGGAGTCAGAGAGGAGGGTCTGAGAAGCTGTGGCCCGAGACACAGGCTGCCCGGGGCAGGGGAGCAGAGCTGGCCCGCAGCCCCCGCGCGCAGGGCAGAGCGGGGCCGGCCACCCCCACGCAGCCTGGAAGACGGGACGAGGCCCTGGGGGATGGCGGACAGGTGGGGCCGCGCGGGCAGAGGCCACGAGGAAGTCGGGACCTGGGTCTCCTCAGGGTGGGGCAGACGCCCCGCGTGGAGCCCGAGGGCTGGGGTCCCAGCCACGCCAGCAGCAGGGAGCACAGTCCTTGGCTGCGTTCTGCCCACGGGAGAGGCTCTGGGGATGCACGGGAGCCTGGGGAGGCCGCCGTGGCCTCCGAGTCTTGCGTCTGGCCCTGCCCTGCCCGCCAGAGCACAGACCTCTGCAGACTGACCGAATGCGGGCCGTCAGGTCCCCAAGGCGATCCAAGACCTCCTGCCCCCTCCCCGTCTTTCAACTCAGCTCGCAGGCCCCTGCCACCCACCAGAGGCTGTCTACACCGGGCGGGGTCTACCTGACTCGTGGCGTGTGGCCACCAGACGGCACGCCGCTCAGGGGCCTCTGATATGTTCCGCTCTGCTGGGGTGGGGTCTGGGGCTGCAGGCGGGGCTGTCCACACCGCTGGCCAGGTGGCCACGCCGTCGAGGAAGACCCCTTATCGGCCTGCGCTGCTGGTCCTGGGGGGTTGCGGGGATGGGGCGGTTCCTGGTCCAGCTGCTGAGGTCTCCTGCTCGATGGGCTGGAGAGTGAGTAGGGGTCTTGTCTGAGTAGGGCCTGAGTGGGGATGGCGGATAACAGAGAGAACATTCTGGTAATTCTGAATCACAGATAAATAAGGAGATTCTTCTAAAAGCATAAGTCTGTCCCAAGTATGACGTAAGATATACTAAAAGAATTTGTTGCTGTTTATCTGAAATTTAAATGTCACCTGGTGTCCTACGTCTTAATTTGCTAAATCTGGCAACCCTATGCCAGGTCAGAGGCGCGAGAAAGACGGGTGGTCCGACCAGGCAGGAGTGTGGGCCTCAATGCTGAGGAGCTAATGGGCCACACGGGCAGGGGAGCCGGCTCGCCCCTCCACCATCTTCCCAGGCACCCGCAGGCCAGCTTCTTCCTCCCTCACTCTCACCTGCTGTTGTCCCTTGTCGCCTTCCCAGCCTCTCTGTGGCCCAGTGGTTCTTGACTCTGGCTGCCCATTAGAATCACGTGGGTAGCTTTAAAATGCATGCACGTAGGGGCTGCACCCCAGACCGATGAAATCTCTGGGCGCCTGGGGTGAGCGGCGGCTTTTTAAAAATAATGCTCCAGGAGTCCCCATCATGGCTCAGCAGAAACAAATCTTAGTGTGCACGAGGACGCAGGTTCGATCCCTGGCCTCGCTCAGTGGGCTGGGGAATCCAGCACTGCCATGAGCTGTGGAGCAGGTCGCAGACGCAGCTCGGATCCCGCGTTGCTGTGACTGTGGTGCAGGCTGGCAGCTACAGCTCTGATTCGACCCCTAGCCTGGGAACCTCCATATGCCGCGGGTGCGGCCCTGAAAAGATTAAAAAAAGTTGAAAGACAAAAATAATGCTCCAGAGAATGAACGCGTAATCCAGCAATTCCACTTCTGTGTATGTACCCAGAAGGGCTGAAAGCAGGGCCTTAAACCGGTATTTGCTCTCCCATGTTCATGGCAGCGTTATTCACGAGGGCCAGAACATGTAAACTACCTAAGTACCTACCGACAAATGGATGAATAAACAAAATGTGGTCCATCCATAAAATGGAATATAATTGTCTTAAAAAGGCATGAAATTCTAATGCACGTTACAACGTGGATAAACCTGGAAACCATTATGCTCAGTGACAGAGGCCAGACACACGAGGAGACATACCATGTGATCCCACGTGTAAGAGATCCCGAGTCGACGGACTCACAGACAGAGAGTGGAGGACGGTCACCAGGCGCTGGGGAACTGGTGCTCCGTGAACGGAGCTTCCATTGGGGAGAATGAAAAAGTTCTGGAGGTGGAGGCTGGTGATGGTTGCACAACCTGGTAAATGTACTCAACTCCACTGAATTGAATGCTTGGAAAAGGATTACAATAGTAAATTTGTGTTTGTGTAGTTTACTGCAATAAAAAATTAAAGATTATAACCCTCCAGACAATGTCCTGCCAGAGCGGAGAGGCAGCGCCTGGCCCGTCTTCCGCGTGGTCCCTGCGTGCCCCTGCCACCTCTGCACCCAAGAGGCCCGGCCTGGTACCTGCCGGGTGCACCTGGACATCCGATGCAGGAGGCTGTGTCCAGTCCTGGGCCACATTCTGGCATCACCCTGTCTGACAGAGGGATGAGGCCCTAGCACCCCGGCCTCATGCACTAAGAGGCCACGGCAGGAGTTCCCTTCGTGGTTCAGTGGTTAACAAACCCGGCTAGGAACCGGTTCGATCCCTGACCTTGCTCAGTGTGTTAAGGATCCGGTGTTGCTGTGAGCTGTGTAGGTTGCAGATGCAGCCCAGATCCCACGTTGCTGTGGCTGTGGTGTAGGCTGGCAGCTGTAGCTCTGATTTGACTCCAAGCCTGGGAACCTTAATATGCTGCGGGGGCAGCCCTTTAAAGCAAAAAAAAAAAAAAAAAAGAGGCCATGGCAGTATTGCTTCATTTCGGTTCACATATATTTTAACTTTTAGACAGCTGTTAGCATTAACTTTCTCTAAATTGAGATACAGCTTAGACAGTAAAGTGAGCTCAGCGGATTTTTATGTATGTGTATGCCTGTGTGCACCCCATTCAAATTTACAGATACAAGTTTCCAGCAGCCTAGAAGGCTCCCTCATACCGCCTCCAGGGGTAACCAATGCTTTGACATCTTTCAGATCCATCTGGTCTGATTTTAAACTCCCTACAAATGGGACCATAGAGTGTGCTCCCTCTTGAATCAGACTTGACACACAGTGCTCCTGAGCCTGTTGCTGAGGGTATCAGTAGCTTGTTCTTTTTCCTTATAATGTAGGATTTGATTGTATGAACATACCAAAAAAAACTCATTGTTGATGGACACTGGTTGCTTCTGCCTTTTTTGAACTTTTTGAATAAACATCCTGATCTGTGTTTTGATGGACATAAAATATTCATTATTATTGGGTATATACCCACGAGGGGAGTTGCTGGGTCCCAGAAATATGCGTATTTAGCCTTATTACTACCAAATATTTTCCAAGACTGAGCTTAACTGGCATTTTTCTGTTGACTAATGATATTCTCTTTTGTGATATTCTTCAAATATTTGGCTCAATTTTCCAGTAGGGGAGTCTGTTTCTTACTGATTTTCAACGTGTTTGGGACATGGTCTCCTAGGCAATGGTTTGCTTTTTCATCCTTTTAATGCTGCCTTCTAATAAACAGATATTCCTAATTTTAATGAACCCCAATATATTGTTCTTCTCTTTCATGGTTCGTGCTTTCTAGGTTCTGTTTAATCTTTGCCTTGACCAGCTTCAGAAAGATATTCTCCCGTGTTTTTTCCTAAGGCTCGACTGTGTCAGCATTCACATTCAAACCTAGGATCTAGCCTGAATTAATTTTTGTGTATGGTGTGAGCGAAGGGTCAGAGTTCCCTTTCCCCATATGAACAGCCCATTAGCCAGCACAGGTTAATGCAAAGACCATCCTTCCCCCTCAAACGGCAGTGGGGCGCTGTTATAAATCAGGCGACCATACACCTCCAGGTCTGTTTCTGGACCTTCCATCCTACTGCGCTGGTCTGTTGGTCAGCTCTGGTACCAACACCTACGCTTCTAAACTAAGTCTAGATACCGTGCAGTGTAAGTCCCAGGCTTTCTTCTTCTTCTTCAAGATCATTCTGGCTGTTCCGGGGGCTTTCGCATTTATGTCTATGTTTTGCGGTCGGCTCGCCAATGCCCACCCACCTCTCCCCCGCTCCACACGGCCTGTGGGGGTTCTGATGGGGATGTCAACCCGCAGACCAGTTTGGGAAGAACCGGTATCTTAGTAACAGTTAAGTCATTGAGTCGTTCAATCCACAAATATGGTAAATCCCTACTTTAGGTCTTCGTTAATTTTCTTAGTGCTGTTTTATAGTTTTCAGTGTAGAGATCGTGCAAATTCTTTGCTGGATATATGCTTTTGTAAAAAAAAAATTTATTAAGTATAGTTGATTTACAAGGCTGTACCAATAGATTTATTCGTATATATTTTGATTTACTTTTGATTTGACTGTTGCTAGTAAGTGGAAATATAACTGATCTTTCGGTGTATTGATCTTGTGCCCAGAAACCTTGCTAGGTTCATGTATTAGTTCTAATACTTCTACTGTCAAACTTTCTCTGTTTTCAACATACACAATCATGTCAACCGTGAATGGTCACAGGTTTTTTTTTTCCAATTTTGATGTATTTTATCTCTTTCATTTGCCTACTAGTAGCACCTAATTTTCTGAAAAGACAAACCATCAACCAGGGGATTATCCCTGGGGAGTGAAGTGAGGTATACACTGCCTTTTATATTATTTAAATGAGTTTAATGTTTTGATTTTATAATTCTGTAAGCAATCCCTCTAAATGAGGTGGGAAGCCATACCTATTTGTTACCAAAATCTAAGCAACTGAAACCCACAAAATAAGAAACAGTTCCTTAATCCCACTGTCATATATTTAGAGCTATCCTCTAGCCAGACAAAAATGATATCCTATTTTTTAAAGGGTGTCCTATCATAATTCTCCTCTGCACTTTGACTTTTTCCCACATAAAAATATATTTTAAAATATCCAGGAAGCTCTCCATAAATATATTGACATATGTGTTTGATCCATGAATAAAATAAAATAAAATATCCAGGAAGCTCAACAAACTCAAAGTAAGATTAAATTCAAAGATACCGAGACATACTATAATCAAACTTAAAAAAAAAAAAGACAGAGAATCTTGAAATCAGTAAGTTAGAAGTAAATCCTCACACACAAGTGATCTCAATAAGATTACCAGCAGACTTCTTATCAGAAACTTCAGGGAGTTTCCGTCGTGGCTCAGTGGTTAACGAATCTGACTAGGAACCATGAGGTTGTGGGTTCGATCCCTGGCCTTGCTCAGTGGGTTAAGGATCTGGCGTTGCCATGAGCTGTGGTGTAGGTTGCAGACACAGCTCAGATCCCACGTTGCTGTGGCTGTGGTGAAGGCCGGTGGCTACAGCTCCTGTTAGACCCCTAGCCCGGGAACCTCCACATGCCGCAGGTGCAGCCCTAGATAAGACAAAAAGATGGGGAAAAAAAAAAGAAACTTTGGAGGCCAGAAAAGAGTAGGCTGACATATTCAAAGTGATCAGAGGAAAAAACCTATCAACCAGGAGTCCTATAGCCAGCAAAATTGTCCTTCCAAATTAAGGGAGGGGAGTTCCTGTCATGGCACAGCGGTTAACAAATCCATAGGAACCATGAGGTTGTGGGTTCGATCCCTGGCTTCGCTCAGTGGGTTAATGATCCGGCATTGCCATGAGCTGTGGTGTAGGTAGCAGACGCAGCTTGGATCCTGCGTTGCTGTGGCCCTGGCGTAGGCCGGCAGCTACAGCTCCGATTAGACCCCTAGCCTGGGAACCTCCACATGCCGCGGGTGCTGCCATAAAAGGACAGAAGACAAAAAAAAAAAAAAAGGGTACCAAATTAAGGGAGAAATTAAGACAGTCTCAAATAAACAAAGGCTGAGAGAGTTCATGACCACAACCTGCCCTGTAAGAAATGCTCAGGGCAGTCCTACGAGATGAAATAAGAGGGCAGTAGACAGCACTGACTTAAAGTCATATGGAGAAATACAGATCTCAACAAAAGGAAATACATGGGCAATTATAAACACTGGTATTATTGGGTTTTCTTGTTTTTTTTTTTTTTTTTTTTTGGTCTTTTTGCCTTCTCTAGGGCCACACCCGTGGCATATGGAGGTTCCCAGACTAGGGGTCTAGCAGGAATTGTGGCTGCCAGCCTTCGCCACAGCCACAGCAACATGGGATCCGAGCCGCGTCTGCAACCTACACCACAGCTCACGGCAACACCGGATCCTTAACCCACTGAGCAAGGCCAGGGATCAAACCCACAACCTCATGATTCCTAGTCGGATTCATTAACCACTGAGCCACGACGGGAACTCCTATGGTCAAAATATTTTTGACAAGCGGGCTGTGACCATCAATGAGGAAAGGACAGTCTTTTCAACAAACGGTGCTGTGAAAACTGGATAGCTACACCAAAAGAATAAAGTTGGATCCTTGCCTACGACCATTTACAAAAATTAATTCACAATGCATAAAAGACCTAAATGTAAGACCTACACCAACAAAACTCTTAGAGAAAAACACAGGACAAAACTGCACACCACTGGATCTGGCAATGATTTCTTACATATAACACCAAAGGCACAGGTTAACAAAAAAGTTAGACAAATTGGACTTCGTGAAAATTAAATATTGTGAATCAAAAAATATTGCTGGAGTTCCCACCGTGGTGCAGTGGGTTAAGAATCTGACTACAGCAGCTCAGATCACTGCAGAGGTACGGGTTTGAATCCCAGCCCAGCACAGTGGGTTAAAGGATCCGGTGTTGCCGCAGCTCCAGCACAGGTCATGGCTGTGGCTTGGATTCAAACTCTGGCCGAGGAACGTCCATAGGTCGCACATGTGGCCATAAAATTTGAAAAAATAAAAATAAAAACAAACTATACACAGAATGAAAAAAACGAACCCATAGGATGGGAGAAAATATCTATACATCGTATATCTCAAAAGGATTTAATATGTAGAATATACAGAGAACTCCTAAAACTCAAAAACAACAACACAAAAAACCCTGAATGACCTGATTCAAAAATGGGCAAAGGATTTGAAGAGATATTTCTCCAAAGAATATATATGAATGACCAATAAGCACACGAAATGATGCTCAACATTATTTAATGACCAGAGAAACACTAATCAAAATGACAGTGAGACACCACCTCACACCCATTAGGAGGGCTGCTGTCCAAAAACCCAAAAACAAGTACTGGTAAGAATGTGGAGAAATTGGACCTTGGGCACTGTTGGTGGGGAACGTGAAATGCTAAAGCTGCTTTGGAAAACAGTGTGGCAACTCCTCAAAAAATTAAAGTTACTAGGGAATTCCCTGTGGCACAGCAGGTTAAGAACCCAGCACTGTCACTGCAGCAGCTAGGGTCCCTGCTGTGGTGCAGATTCAATCCAAAAGCTTCAGGTGCAGCAAAAAAAAAAAAAAAAAAAAAAAAAAAAAAGGAAGAAAAAAGCGTTACTACCCAGAAGATAAATTAGTGGATCACACGATAACTCAATTCTTAATTTTTTGAGGATCCCAGCAATTCCACTGCTGGGTATGTACCCCAAAGAACTGCAAGCAGGGTCTTGAAGAGTTCACCCTGTTCACGGCAGCATTATTCACAAAGACCAAACCAGAAAAGCAACACAAGCATTCACTGACAGGTGAATGGATAAACAAAATGTGGCACAATCATGCAATGGAATATTATTCATCCATAAAGAGGAACAAAATTCTGATACATGCTGCATCATGGATGATCCTGGACACTGCACTCAGTGACAGAGGCCAGATGCAAAAAGACAAATACTGTGCAATTCCACTTATATGAGGTCCCTAGAGTCGTCGGAATCATAAAGGCAGAAGACAGAAGGATGGCTGCCAAGGACTGGGGGTCAGGGCACAGGGAATTGTTGGCTAACGGGGACAGAGTTTCAGTTTTACAAGAGTTACGGCAATGAGGGTGGTGATGGTTGCACAACAACGTGCCTCCACTTAACACCAGTGACCTGTGCACTCAGAAAAGGTTAAGAGGAGTTCCCATTGTGGTGCAGCGGAAACAAATCCGACCGATATCCATGAGCACGCGCGTTTGATCCCTGGCCTCGCTCAGCGGGTTAAGGATCCAGTGTTACTGGGTCTGTGGTGTAGGCCAGCAGCTGTAGCTCTGATTAGACCCCTAGCCTGGGAACCTCCATATGCTGCGGGTGTGACCCTAAAAAGCAAAAAAAAAAAAAAAAAAAAAAAGGTTAAGACAGTAATTGTGTATTTTACCACAATTTTTAAAAAGTGAAAAGAATACATTTGTAGGTCCTATCCTATATGATTTTATTTATATGAAATTCTAGAAAAGGCAAAACTAATCTAAAGTAAAAAAAAAAAAAAAAATCAGCCGATGGCTTAGGGCCAGAAGGGTGTGATGTGACAGGCAGGCAGCAAAGGGGCATGGACGAGGGAGCAAACTTCGACGGAAGAAGCGTGCAGCGCTGACTGTGGCAGATGTTACACAGCTGTGCGCTTCTGTCAGAACTCTCCGCTTGAAATGGGTGCATTTGACTGTGTATAAACTACACCTCAAAAAAGGCAGCTGTAGCCCTTGTAACTTTAAGAAACAAAAACTCACTGTGCACACGTCCAGGATGACCTTACTATTTTTTACAGCCACAGAGTTTTCCGCGTGTAACTGGGCCGCAATAATTTTACCAATCCTCTTTGCTTCTGGCTTCTGTTTTCTGGCCGGGCCGGCGGCATGCAGAAGGCTCCCAGGCCGGGTACCGAACCCACAGCACAGCTATAAGCACTGCCACAGCAGTGACAATGCCAGGGACTTAGCCCTCCGCACCACCAGGGAATTCCTCTTGCTGTGCTTTTACGGTTTTGTATTTAACCCAAACTGAGGTTAAATTCTGTGTTTAATGCGAAGTACAGGTAAGACAGCTTTTTTTCCTAGGCTGGCCACTTGCCCCAACACCATTTCCACTGACTTTAAAAAGCTGTATCTGTCCTATTACCAAATTCCTTCGTGTGTAAATAATACAAATAGATATTTGTTCCTGGACTCTCCAGTATGTTCTATTGACTCAGGTATCTATTTTCGAGCCATCCCGCCCCGTGAGACACAGCTTACTACTCATGGAAGATGAGGTTCAGGAATGCGGGTTGGGTTCGATGCTAGGAAACCCATCAGTGTAGCCCCAGGACGACAGGCGAAGTCACACGCGCACACCGGTCACGTCACTCCCCACCGCGCTGGGACACGCCCCAGTCCGCAGGACAGTGAGCAGGGCTGGGGACCCTCCAGCCGCGCCCCCAGCCCTGGGTGAGCCCACTCGCTCACTCACCGCGCCCCCGCACGCAGCTCCGGCCTTCGCCTGCTCCTCTAAGACGCACCTGCAGCTCCCCCAGCTCCTTGCACCGCTGATGACCTTTGTCACTCTTCGGATCTCGGTTTACGTGTCACTTCCCCGGCCACTGAGACCAAAGCACCCTGACCCCCTCTCTCCAACCCTCACTGTGACGGATTCACTCACAGCACTAGTCCCGTCAGAACCGCCCCGCTCGCCCCCTTGTTTTCTCGTGGTGGCCGTCACCCTCCACCCCCACCGCAGTCACGAGGGTCAGGACTCTGTCCACCTCCACACCCCAGCACCTGGAACCCCCGACAGGCCCTCAGTAACTATCAGCCAGTTGGCTGAACGATTGCAAGTAAATTGGGTGAGTCTATCAATATTGCTAAAAAAATCATTTGCTCATGTAACAGACACACCTAAAAATTTTTTTAAATGTTTAAACATACCATCAGGTGGACTATCCAGCACAAGTGTTGCTATCGCTGAAGCCTTGGTTTCTGTCCCATCTCGACTGCTTCCCCGTTGTGTATCCTTGGGAAAGTCCTTTAAGCTCTCTGAGCCTGTGTCCCTGTCTATAAGAGGGAAGAAATAACGGTCAAGCATTGTCATGAGACGTAAAGAAATGACGCAGGTACAGTGCTTAACAGGACTGTGTCCGGAACACAGGAAGACTTCAACAAGGATTATGCACCATTATTTGAAGACCAGTAAGACATGAGGAATTGAAAGAATCTTCCCCAAAAGGAGAAGAGAACTAATTAGAAACGAGTCTCAAACCTCAGGTCTAACGGTCTGGGCTCTAACCACTCCCGGGAGAGTCAGGGCTAAGACAAGGACTACAAATGCCATCCTCCAGCACTGCTGGGGGCGGTGGTGGGGCCGGGCCACGCAGAGAAATTGTTCAGAATAAGAGTTCTGCTTTTAGGAGTTCCCGCTGTGGCTCAGTGGTTAACGTATCCAACTAGGAACCATGACGTTGAGGGTTCAATCCCTGGCCTCGCTCAGTGGGTTAAGGGTCCGGTGTGGTCATGAGCTGTGGTATAGGTCGCAGATGCAGCTTGGATCTGGCATTGCTGTGGCTGTGGTGTAGGCCGGCAGGTGTATCTCTGATTTGACCCCTAGCCTGGGGACCTCCATATGCCATGGGTACGGCCATACAAAGCAACAAAAAAAAGAAAGAAAGGACTCTGCTTTTAGAGAAGACATGAAATTATTTGCATTGCAGTTAATTCAAAAGCCTGAAGAGAGTTAACTGAAAGATGAGAACAAATCTGAATACCAGCACACAGAGGGGATATGAGATAAAATACATAAACATTGCCTTTGACACCAACAAAATTCATAAAATAAGAATTATTTCTTTTAGCCGAAACTGAGGCGTACAGAAATTCCCAGGCCAAAGATCAAATCCAAGCCACAGCAGTAACCAGAGCCATGGCAGTAATGCTGAGTCCTTAACCACAAGGCCACCAGGGAACTCCACAACAAGAACTGTTTTTATTTATTTTTATTTTTTTGTCTTTTGGGGGCTGCACTCATGGTATATGGAGGCTCCCAGCCTAGGAGTGGAATCGGTGCTATAGCTGCCGGCCTACACCGTAGCCACAGCAACACGGGATCCAAGCTGCATCAGCGACCTACACCACAGCTCACACAACACCAGATCTGTAACCCATTGAGCGAGGCCAGGGATCGAACCTGTGTCCTCATGGATGCTAGTCAGACTCATTTCTGCTGAGCCATGACGGGAACTCCAGAACTGTTTTTAAACACCTAGATACAGTACTTGCGTCAGCAGCACATATACTAAAACTGGGACGACAGAGAGAAGATTAGTGTGGCCCCAGGGCAAGGATGACACGCAAATTCGTGAAGCGTTCCATATTTAAAAAAAAAAAAAAAAAAAAACCTAGATACAAAGAAGAAATTGGCAAGATCTGGACAAGGAAAAATACAGCGTCAGGAAAGAATCAAAAGGAAACCTCAACACCACCCCCTTTCATCTGTGCACATTAACACGACTTAGACCAACATCCCGTCCGATTTTTCCCCTTGGCTCTGATATTCGGAACAATAAAAGAGAACAGCCGGAAGGGCCCTGAAGAAGTATAAGGAGCGCGGCCTCGCCCTGGCCTCCTTCTGAAGTTCCCAGATGAGTTCAGCTCAACTGGACACCATCTGGCTCAAGTTCGCTGCACTAACTCTGCAGCATCACCATGAACTGAAGGGTTGGAAAATGCTATGGTACTTGCTCCCAAGTGTCTTCTAGCATTTTCCAGGTAGAAAGCCTCGTCCCGAGTTAAAACGCCCAGGAAGCCCAATTCAAACCCAAGGTCAGCGAGTGTGTTGGATTCTTGGGGCTTTAGCCAGTGGACCCCTGTTAAGTGAATCACGTTGGGACCAGAGAGCTGCCGGGCTGGAGGGTGTGGGTGCACCCGTCTCATCAGAAGCAGCAGGTGTGACCTGTGCCCAGCCCCGCATCCTCTTTTCTCTCCTAGACCCGCGGACAAAGGACAGCCAACTCCC
Source organism: Catagonus wagneri (assembly GCA_004024745.2). Taxonomy (NCBI): domain Eukaryota; kingdom Metazoa; phylum Chordata; class Mammalia; order Artiodactyla; family Tayassuidae; genus Catagonus; species Catagonus wagneri. The sequence continues at coordinate 6,441,551 of PVHT021183594.1, forward strand.
ACCGCCTGAGTTCCCGGGGGCCTGCTGGAGGGGTTGCTGTGGACTGGACAGCTTGCCCGCTGCAGGTGAGGAGGGGGCTTCGGGGACCCGGGGGCCCCAAGTGTCCACTTTAGCCGAGGGAGGGACACAGGGGTGCAGCCAGCCTTGGCAAGGGGGTGCACTCCAGTCCCGGGAGAGGGAACGCAACGTGAGCAGACTGCGCTTAGGGCCTCGGCACCCCGTCCCCGCAGAAAACAGTGCCGCCTGCGGGTCGGGCGCCTCTGCGCTTCCGGGCGACCCCGGGGTCACAGAAAGAAGAGCCCCTGGGCAGCTGCCCTGAGAGCCAGCCTTCGCTTCCCTCTGGGCGCCTCCTCCCTCTTTACGACATCCGGAGTCAGCAGACCTCCGTCGTTGAGCAGTTTCAGGTTCGCAGAGAAATCGGGGGAAATAAATCTATTCACCTATTCGCCGTCCGACTCCAGCCCGCCGCGCCCCGCCCCACCAGAGGGGCGCGTCGGGTCAACACGCCTGTCGCCCAGAGGCCAGGGCTGACGTCGGGATCAGTCTTGGTGCCAAACGTTCTGTGGGCCTGGGCGAGTGTGTGATGACACGGATCCACTGCTGCGGCATCACACAGACTCGTCTCAGTGCCCTAAAAGTGCCTGTGCTCGGCCGACCGCCCCTCCCTCCTGACCCCAAACCCCGGCAACCCCTCATCTTTTTACTGTCCTCACAGCTCTGCCTTTTCCAGAAGGTCACAGCGCTGGAATCGTACTGCCCACAGCCTTTCCGGGCTGGCCTCTTCTGTCCTTCCCTCCTCCCGAGTGGGCCTGTCTCTAATCTCATCACTATTTCTAGGTTACAAATGAGGACACCACGGCACAGAGAGCTCGAGTGGCTTGTCCAGTGTCACACAGTCAGTAAGTGGCATTGCTTAGACTCAAGCTTGGGGTCCCTGTCCTCCTCCACTGGCCCCCTGCGCCTGGGCGATGCTCCCGGCATCAGGAACTACTGTCACCATCCGGGAAGAAACGGCCCTTCCAATCCCATCCTGGAGGCCAGAACGAGGACCACCCGCAGTCTGCGGAAGAAGGGGCGGGTGGGAAGGCTCGCTCACCTGTCCCCGGGCCCCCGGGGCGGGGAGACAGCAGGCAGCAGGTCCTGCCATCTGTCCGCAGCTGCCGGTGGCAATCCCAGACTCCATGAGGAAGCAGGAGGTCCGCGCCGGTGGAGAGGCTGGCCAGGGCCTCGGGGCCAGCTCCCCGGCCGAGCAGGTGAAAGCCCTCGTGGACCTGCTGGCCGGGAAGGGCAGTCAGGGCTCCCAGGCCCTGCAGGCCCCGCAGCCCCTGGACAGGATGCCAGAGTCCCCGCTGCGGCCGCACAGCAATGGTAGGCAGATGGAAGGGGGCTCCTGGGCCCTGTTTCCTCCCCAAGCCCCTTCTCCCTCCTCCACCCCCAGCCCTCCCTCCCGGCCTCTGTCCCGCAGACCTGAGGATAAAGAGGCACCGAGAGGCTCTGCTGAACCGGATGGGCGGCGGCACAGAGCTAGGCAGCCCCTCGCCCAGGCTGACCAGCCTCCTGCTGGTGGAGGGCCTGACGGACCTGCAGCTGCGGGAACACGACTTCACGCAGGTGGAGGCCACGCGTGGCGGCTGGTGCTCCACCAGGACCATCGCGCTGGACAGGCTCTTCCAGCCCCTGAGCCGGGTGTCCGTCCCGCCCCGCGTCTCCATCACCGTTGGGGTGGCCGGTGTGGGCAAGACCACCCTGGTGAGGAAATTCGTCCACCTGTGGGCCCGGGGCCAGGTGGGCAAGGACTTCTCTCTGGTGCTGCCCTTGACCTTCCGGGACCTCAACACCCACGAGAAGCTGTCTGCCGACAGACTCGTCCGCTCCGTCCTCCTGCAGACTGGGGAGGCCAGCCTGGCGTCGGCGGCCTTGAGCAGAGCCCTCCTGGTCCTGGACGGCCTGGACGAGTGCAAGGCGCCCCTGGACTTCTCCGGCACCGTGGCCTGCACGGACCCCAGGAAGGAGATCCAAGTGGAGCACCTGATCACCAACATCATCCGGGGCACCCTTTTCCCCGAAGTCTCCGTCTGGGTCACCTCCCGCCCCGGTGCGGCGGGCCAGATCCCCGGCGGCCTGGTGGACCGAATGACGGAGATCCGGGGCTTCAACCAGGAGGAGATCAAGGCGTGTCTGGAGCAGATGTTCCCCGAGGACCAGGCCCTCTCGGGCTGGGTCCTGAGCCAGGTGCAGGCTGACCGGGCCTTGTACCTGATGTGCACCGTCCCTGCCTTCTGTCGTCTCGTGGGGTCGGCACTGGGCCACCTGCACCGCAGCAGGCCGGGGCCCCAGGATGCGGAGCTGTGGCCTCCGAGGACGCTGTGCGAGCTCTACTCGTGGTACTTCAGGCTGGCCCTCGGCGCAGAGGGCCCGGACAAGGGCAGGGCGAGCCCTCGCATCGAGCCGCCAGCCCACGGCGGCCGCAAGATGGTGGGGACGCTGGGCCGGCTGGCCTTCCACGGGCTGCTCCGGAGGAAGTACGTGTTCTACGAGCCCGACCTGAAGGCGTTCGGCGTGGACCCGGCCCTGCTGCAGACCGCCCCATGCGGCCGCTTCCTGCAGCGGGAGGAGACGCCGGCCTCCGCAGCGGCCTACTGCTTCGCCCACCTGTCCCTGCAGGAGTTTGCGGCGGCCGCGTACTACTACAGCGCCTCCAAGCGTGCCGTCTTCGACCTCTTCACCGAAGGGCGCGTGTCCTGGCCCCGGCTGGGCTTCCTCACGCACTTCAGGAGTGCGGCACAGCGGGCCATGCAGGCCGAGGACGGGCGGCTCGACGTCTTCCTGCGCTTCCTCTCGGGCCTCCTGTCTCCGAGGGTCAACGCGCTGCTGGCCGGCTCCCTGCTGACCCAGGGCGAGCACCAGGGCTACCGCGCCCAGGCGGCCGAGCTCCTGCAGGGCTGCCTGCGCCCCGACGTGGCCGTCTGCGCCCGGGCGGTCAACGTCCTGCACTGCCTGCGCGAGCTGCAGCACACCGAGCTGGCCCGCAGCGTGGAGGAGGCCGTGGAGGGCGGCGGCCTGGCCGGGCTGACCAGTCCCCCGCACTGCGCCGCCCTGGCCTACCTCCTGCAGGTGTCCGATGTCCGTGCCCAGGAGGCCAACCTGCCCCTGAGCCTCGGCCAGGACGTCCTCCAGAGCCTGCTGCCCCAGCTGCTGTACTGCCGGAGCCTGAGGTGGGCGCCCCGTGGGGCTGGGCCGGGTGTGCAGGCAGAGCCGGGGGCCTGGAGGGCTCTTCCTCCAGCACGCTCCTCCCCGCCCATGTCTGGGGGCTGCGGTAACAGAGGGCCACTTCCTAGGTGGGTTAAAACAAGAGAGGCTCATTCTCTCACAGTCTGGAAGCCAGAGCCCAAAATCAAGGCGTCAGGAGTTCCCTTTGCGGCTCAGTGGGTTAAGGACCCGACACAGTATCCATGAGGATGAGGGTCCCATCCCTGGCCTCGCGCGGTGGGTTAAGGATCCAGCGTTGCTGTGAGCTGTGGCGTAGGTCACAGATGCAGCTCAGATCCGGCATGGCCGTGGCTGTAGCTTAGGCTGGCAGTTGCAGCTCTGATTCGACCCCTAGCCTGGGAACTTCCATGTGCCGTCAGGGGAAAGGGGGGCGGCGAGGAAACAGTGTCGGCAGGGCGGTGCTGCCTCTGAAACCCGGAGAGGAGGACCTGGACGTCCCCCTGGCCTCTCTAGCCTTCAGCATCTGCCAGCAATTCTCGGCTTGTGGACACATCATGCCCATCTCTGCCTCCGAGGTCACACGGCCGCCTGCTCCGTGTCTGTCCTCACAGAGAGCTCCCCTCTCTTGTGGGGACAACGCCCGTCGTGCTGGGTTAGAGGCCCACCCCACCGCAGTGGGACCCCACCCTAACTAACCACTCCGCGTGGCCCATCCCACAGAGGCCACGTGCTGGAGGCACTGGCGGGTTACGACGCCATCGAAGCTGGTGGGGGGGACACGATTCGGCCTAAACAGCCTGTAAATCATCTGGACGCTGACAGAGGCCACACCCGCTCTCCCCCCACTCAGCCCATGGCCCTCGGTCCTCCCTGCGGACCTCGGCAGGGAGGGAGGGAGAGGCTGTGGGAGCAGGGCCGCGCAGGACCCCCGGGCAGCCTCCACATCCTCAGGAGGAGGCAGCAAGCATCCGGAGCCCTGCGGACGCCCTCACCACGCGGGCTGCCCCGAGGAGCCCCCTCTGGTGGGAACCCCCCGAGCCTCCCAGGTCGCCCTCGCGGAGAACGTGCCAGCCTCGTGGCGGGTCCCGTGGGGATGGAGGAGCGGGGGGGAAAGACCCCAGGCTGGATGTCTGAGCCAGGCGCCCCCTCGGCCGCCCTGAACTCAGCCCCTTGCCGGGGTCCGCGTGCCGTCTGTCCGCGGGTGGCGGCGGGACCGCTCACGAGCGCTGCTCCTCCTCTCGACCAGGCTGGACAGCAACCAGTTCCAGGACCCGGTGATGGAGCTGCTGGGCAGTGTGCTGAGCGGGAATGACTGCCGCATTCGCAGGCTCAGGTAATGCTGGTCCCGGGACCCCGCCCAGGGGCCCACCTGCCTGTCTCTCGGGGTGGGGGCTCCTCTCGGCTCCGATGGCCAGTGGTGCTTTCAAGGACGCGTCTCTGAGGCGTGTGGCTCTGGACACAGGCTGCGTTTTCCTGCCCATTCCAGAAAGTCGGGTACCTCATCTGTAAGGATGGGGGAAGGACACGGTGAGGGTCAGACGGCCATTTCTCCAAGCGCCACAGGCGCTAACACACTGCAGGCCTGCCTTCCTCTAAACCCCTCTCAAAGTTTGTCCTCAAACGGTTTTCCGAGCACAGGACTGCATCCTTAAAGTCAAATTTTTTTAAACTGACATTAATTGAAACAATTTTAGGAGTTTCCGTCGTGGCTCAGCGGAAACAAATCTGACTAGAATCCATGACAATGTGGGTTCGATCCCTGGCCTCGCTCAGTGGGTTAAGGATCCGATGTCGGTCACAGATGGAGCTCGGAACTGGCGTTGCTGTGGCTGTGGTGCAGGCCGGCGGCTATAGCTCTGATTCAATCCCTAGCCTGGGAACCTCCATAGGCTGCAGGAGAGGCCCTAAAAAAAACAAATACTAAACATAAATACTATCTCTAATGCTGAAATGATGAAAGTTCACACGCTGACGGCAGAACAGACTACATGCTTAGGAAACCCTCCGACAGCAACACCCCGAGTCTGGCTCACACCCTGACCTGCAGCCAGATCGCTGCGCTGACCCGCGGTGGCTCCAGGAGAACTAGGGAGGCGGGTCTGGAGAAAAGGACCCAGGGCTGTAATTTTTCATCCTCACCCAAACCTTTGCCTTTTGAAATAATCTTTATCTGGAGAGAAAAAAATAGAGTGTGTCCGGAGCAAAAACAAGTCACTGGGGACAGTGGTTAAGAGTGGTGAGCTCAGGAGTTCCCTTTGTGGCTCAGTGGTTAACGAATCCGACTAAGAACCATGAGGTTGCGGGTTCGATCCCTGGCCTTACTCAGTGGCTTAAGGATCCGACGTTGCCGTGAGCTGTGGTGTAGGTTGCAGACGCGGCTTGGATCCCGCGTTGCTGTGGCTGTGGCGAAGGCCAGCAGCTACAGCTCCTGTTAGACCCCTAGCCTGGGAACCTCCATATGCCACGAGA
>PVHT021183594.1:6448229-6493464 GCA_004024745.2 Catagonus wagneri
GGTTAAGGATCTGGAGTCGCCACAAGCTGCAGCATAGGTCTCAAGATGTAGCTTGGATCTGGTGTTGCCATGATATGGCTGTGGCGTAGGCTTGCAGCTGCAGTTCTAACTTGACCTTTAGTCTGGGAAGTTCTTTATGTCACAGGTGCGGCTGTAAAAAGAAAAAAAAAAAAAAGGAATCCCTTTTTTTTGGGGGGTGCTGTACTCACAGCATGCAGAAGTTCCCAGGCCAGGGATCCAACCCAAGCCACAGCAGTGACCTGAGTCAAAGTAGGGACAATGCAGGATCCTTAATCTCCTGAGCCACCAGGGGCACTCCCGACAATAGAATGCTTCTAAAGGTGACATATGAGGCAATCAGACAGACAAAAAGGGGGCTGCTGGGATTGCAAGAAGGGGCACACAGCCCAGGCACTTGTTTCTGCCTCTGCCTCCTGGTGGCTCCTAAAGCTTTTCTGAGGAATCTTAGAGGCACTTGAAACAGCTTGAAAAGTACTGGGGACTCTACTTGTACCCCATATGGCTGCCCCACATTTTAAAATGCCCAAGAGGAGTTCCTGTCACGTAGCAGCGGAAACAAATCTGACCAGGATCCATGAGGGCACAGGTTCAATCCCTGGCCTCGCCCAGTGGGTTAAGGATCTGGCGTTGCCTTGAGCTATGGTGTAGGTTGCAGACACTGTTCGGATTTGGTGTTGCTATGCCTGTGGCGTAAGCCAGCAGCTGTAGCTCCAATTCGACCCCTAGCCTGGGAACCTCCATATGCAGTGGGCGCGGCCCTAGAAAGAGAAATACATACATACCCAAGAATCTGTAAAGAGCCTCAACAGACACTATTTCTGGGAAGCTGGGAACATGAAGCAACATGAATCTGCTCTACCAGTGTGTTCCTGGAAGGTCCTTTCAAGGCAGATACAGATGTACACTTTGTCACTTTCAGTTTAGCTTTATAATAACACTGCCGTTTTCCTTTCCCGGACTAGAGAAAGCTCTGGGGCCGTGGTGTGCTGCAGTTGCGAGTTCGGCCACCGGTCCCGGAGAGCTGACTGTTAGTTTTCAGGAACTTGGACAGGCTGAGCGCGCGTAACATCGGCCACGGGGGGAGCGTTTACGCCACGGAAATGAGCTCACGTAGAAATCAGGACTTTTGTATTTTGTTTTTCTGAGAGCCAGGTTTCCAGCACACCAGTGGCTGGGATCCATGCTGGAGTCTTCGGTACCTGTCCCTCTGCTGTGCTGTTGTGCTGGACTCCAGGCAAACTTTTCTCCAGGACCCTCTGCTGGTGTGGCCCTATATGCCCGCTCTGGCCCTATGTGTCGAGGCTCGGAAGCTTTCCTCCCGGGACTGGCTCGCCAGATCTCCACCTGTGTCCAGGCCCTGATGATGCCGCGGTGGCTGAGGGGGTTTGGACCACAGGCCTGGTGCTGCCGAAGAGGCGACGAGACTTACCGGCCTGCGTTAACCACCCCGCTCCCTCTCTTTGGGCAGCTTGGCCGAGAACCAGATCAGTAACAAAGGGGCCAAAGCTCTGGCCAGATCCCTCCTCGTCAACAGAAGCCTGACCGCTCTGGAGTGAGTAGGACCCTTCACCAGTGGGACAGGGAGAGCCTGTGGGCCACCTTGTGAAGTCCCCAAACCACACTGTCCCCTGGGTGGGCTCGAAGGACACAGGTGAGCAAGGTCCTGGCTCCCGCTTAGCAGTCGGGACTCGGCCAGTGAAGCCCCAGAATTTCAACCTTGAACCATCGTCTCCTCTGCACCGGGCCCGGGCCCTCTAGTCCCTCGGACTCCGCCTTCTCCCCACCACGCGGGGCCACCCTGGGAAACTCCCTCCCCGTCGGCCTCAGGAAGGCCCTCTGCCCCGGTGCCGGTGCGACGGACGCGAGCCCCGAGCCCGACGCGTTCCTTCCGAGCAGCACAGGTTTAAAGGCCCGAGTAACCTGCCCGTCCCCTCCCTGGGGACGGACACAGGGCACGGCTCTCTCTCCCCGCCCCCCGCAGCCTCCGCGGAAACTCCATTGGCCCTCAAGGCGCCAAGGCGCTGGCGGACGCGCTGAAGATCAACCGCACTCTGGCCTTCCTGAGGTACGTGCCGCCCGCCCCGCCTCGCTGCCCCCAGGCGGTGGCCCAGAAAAGCCTCCCAGAGGGTGCTACCGCGGAGTGGGAGGCGACCCCGCGGTGGCCATGAGACCCCGGCTCCTGCCGGCGGAGACCGGGGGCGTGCATCCGGGGCACCCGAGGCGGGCTCCTCCCCGTGCCGGTGTCCGCGGCGGAGCAGCGCACGGGGGGGCGGCCGCGGAGGGCCGAGGAGGTGGAGCTCCCGCCCGCCACCTGCGGGGGGACCCCAAGGCCCTGCCTCTGATCGATCCCTTGAGGTGCTTCCCAAACACTGAGGGCCCATCCTCCAGTGCTTCCCGCGGTTTGCTGGGGTTTGCTGTGCTCCTCTGAGGTGGCTGTATCCATCCTTAGTTGAGGGTGTACTTTCATGTTGTTTTGTTCGTTTGTTTACTTCTATCGAGGTGAAATTCACATCAAATTCACCACTTTAACGTGTACGGTCCCCTGGCATTGAGTGCGTTCACAATTATGCAACCTGTACCTCTATCTAGGTCCAAAATGTTTGAGTCACCCTAAAGGGAGACCCTACGCCCACTAGCAATCACTCCCCATCCTCCCCCTCTCAGCCCCAGGCAACCACCGACCTGCTTTCTGTCTGTATGTTTCCCCATTCTGGAGATTTCTTATCAACAGAATCCAACAATGAGACTTTCAGTTTCTGGAGTTCCTATTGTGGCTCAGTGGAAACAAATCTGACTAGCATCCATGAGGATGCAGGTTGGATCCCTGGCCTCGCTCAGTGGGTTAAGGATCTGGTGTTGTCGTGAGCTGTGGTGTAGGTCTCAGACGCGGCTTGGATCTGGCCTTGCTCTGACTGTGGTGTAGGCCAGTGGCTGTAGCTCCGATTCAACCCCTAGCCTGGGAACCTCCACATGCCATGGGTTCAGCCCTAAAAAGACAAAAAAAAAAAAAAAAAACTTTCAGTTTCTATCTTTCACTTAGCACAATGTTTTCCAAGTCCATCCACGCTGTATGTGTCAGTATTTCACTCCATTTACGGCCGAACAGTATTCCATGACACGGACAGACCGCAGTTTGTATGTCCATTCATCACTTCACGGACACTTGCATTGTTTCCTCCTTTTGGCTCCTGTGTTGTACACGTCCGTGCACACGTATCTTCAGTCTTCTGGGTGGATAACAGCAGTGGGATTTGCTCAGTCACATGGCAACACTTAGCTTCTTTTGAGCAACCGCCAGACCGCTTTCTGCAAGGGCCGCAGCGGCCGACACTGCCGCAGTGGATGAGGGTGCCGGTTTCTCCACAGCCTGGCCAACACTGTGTGCTGCCACTCTGAGCTGTAACTGGGACCAGTGATGACCCTGTCACTGCTAGCCAGATGCCACGGCCAGTTGTCCCCAGGCAGTAGACCAGTGCTCAGAGACTCAGAGCAACGCCCAAGGCCAGTGCAGCCGCGGGCAGGGCCTCGTGGAGCGGGTGGGAGCACGCCGGGCGCCCTCCTGGGCACCACAGTGACGCGCCTCTTTGCCTCCACAGCCTCCAGAGCAACGCGATCAGGGACGAGGGAGCCCGGTCCATGGCCGAGGCCCTGGCCGCCAACCGGACCCTCTCTGTGCTGCAGTGAGTGGGCCGCCTTCTCTTCTCTCTCCTCCCAGGGCCCCTCAGTTTCCTGTGAGGAGGGAGGGTGGACAAGGCCCCAAGGCATTCAGGCCCATCAGGACGGCCCTGGAGAACCCCATGTCTAGACAACGGGTGTTGGGGCACATAATTCAAAATAAAGCCTCCTGCCCACCCAGAAAATCCTCAGCACAGATGTAGAAAAGTACGAGACAGTTTGACCGCCAGAGTAAGCACTCGGCTAGACTGCGGTGAGCAGCAAGGGCAACCCAGCAATGGTCTCGCCCTTTCTGCGGCCAAACAGGTACAACGCGGTACATACGGCTTCCAGAAAAACCACAACTTGTCCCCAGTTCAGAGGACAGGACAGCACCTTTTGTCACAGTTTATCCTAAAGTTGCCTGTTATCTGGGGGTAGCCGTCAGTGTTCGCTAATTGCCTTTATTCCACGGAAAAGCAAAACTACTCACAGCTCGGGGACACGCAGGCAGGTACAGCCGGGGACGTGCTCTCCTACCGGCCGTGCGCGGTGCAGACAGAGGGCTCGCGGCCTCTGCAAAAGACATTCCTCGGCTATACACCTGCCAAGACGTTTTCTTACAGCTTTTAACAAGACTTAGGACACACTCTCACAGGGACGGGCAAGGCTTTACAGGTCCGAGTTTTCTGGAGGAAATACTCTAAGGGAGGGGGAGGGCTTGTCCCCTTGGGAAACAGGTAAAATTCCGTTCTGTTTAATCGTGCTCACCCTCACACGGGAGGCCCTGCCCTGCCCTGCCCATCCGAGGACGAGCCGGGGCTCTCCTGCAGCCCCTCCCGCTTCCAGATTAGTCTGAGAGGAAGGAGCTTTTGGAGAAGAGGCCCAGCACGGAGGGTCTGCCCCAGGGAGGCGTGAGGGGCTGGGAGGCAGGCCGCGGCTGGTCTAGATGGAGGCACGCTGGCGAGTGCTGAGAGGGCTGGTCAGACCGGGGGCCAGCGTGACTTGTGCGTGGGGGCTGTGGGATGTCGTCAGTGTCCGCTGGTCACTGCTCTCCGGCCCCGAAAAGGGGAGGCCTGGCAACCCCGCCTCCTGCTCTCCACATTTAACATCAGGCTGCTGGCAACTTAGCTCGGCACAAAGCCACAAACCTCTCCCGGAGACCCTTCCCCACTCTGCAACAGAGAGACAGCACTTGAGCAGTCTCTGACTTCTCACCTTGAACCAGACTGACCTTGGCCTGGGAACGGCTGTGGCCAGCTTTGCTGAAGGACTCCTTTCCTACAGCCTGCAAAAGAACACCATCGGGCCAGTGGGAACCCAGTGGACGGCAGATGCCCTGAAACAGAACAGGAGTCTGAAGGAGCTCATGTGAGAAATGCAGAAGGGCCAAAGTGCTGTCCCCCAGGCCCGGCACAATGCCCAGCCCATCACAAATATTTGTGAGCATGGGGATGGACGGATGGATGAATGCGTGGATGAGCTGGTAAACGGATAGATGGAAGAATGTATGGGTGGATGGATGGACAGATGGATGAGTGGGGGTGCAAATGGAGAGATGGATGGGTGAGTGGGTGGATGGATGATTAGGTGGGGGGTGCAGGTGGGTGGGTAGGTGGATGGATGGATGGATGGTTGGGTGGATGGATGGATGGATGGGTAGACACATGGATGACTAGTTGGGGGGTGGATGGGGGGTGGATGGATGGAAGGACGGATGGATGGATGGATGGGTGGGTGAGTGGATTGGATGGGTAGATGGGTGGATCAGGGATGGATGGGTGAATGGATGTGTGGGTGGATGGATGTGTGGTTGGATGGATGGATGGGTGGGTGGATGGATGTGTGGTTGGATGGATGGATGGGTGGGTGGATGAATGGATGGGCGGGTGGATGAGGGATGGGTAGATGGGTGGGTGGATGGATGGGTAAGTGGATGAGTGATTGGGCACAACGGGTGAGTGGATGGATGAATGAATGTGTGAGTACAAGATAGCTGCCTTTGGACTCCAAAGCCCTGGGCCAGAAGAAAGGAGAGCCGGATTCCCAGGAATGAGTCCGCTCCAACCTTCTCAGGCTCACATTTCCTGCCTTCCTACCTGGCAGAAGAAAACAGCATCCCAGCCACCTTCACATAAAGTATCACAAATACCTCTCACTAAAGGGTTGGCTCTGGGTCTGCCCCTGCCCTGTCAAGAAGTGCAAGAAGGACTCTGCTACCTTGATCTCTTATGGAGGCTACCTGCCAACCAGCCTCAGGCAGAAGAAACTGTGCACCAGGCACCCCTGAAACCACAGAGACAGCCCTTCCCTGAAGGGCTTCCCAGACTCTGATCCCCCACCTAGTCCTGCCAGGCTGCTCCACCCATGTCCCATCTCTTGCAGGTTCTCCAGCAATAGCATTGGTGATGGAGGTGCCAAGGCCATGGCTGAGGCGCTGAAGGCGAACCAGGGCCTGAAGAGCCTGGAGTAAGCCTGTCTAACCACCCTTCAGGGGCGGCTGTGGGCAGAGGGTGGCTCCCCACCTGGGTTCCCCATCCAGTGGGTGGGTGGGTCCTAAAGGAGGGCTGTCAGTCAGAACCACTTCCCCACCAGAACCCAGCCAACCGCCGACTCTGGGCACACTGTGATCTCAGTGTCTCTCCCTCTACAGTCAGGGCTGGTGTTGGTTCTGGAGTTTTCAGAGTGACAAGCACCAAGGGTCCTTTACAGACTGGCAGGTGGCTGCAGAGCGGGCTGGCTCCAGGGGCCCTGGTGGCAAGTGGGGCACTCAGCACTGCCCCCACGACGGGGACACTCAGCTGCATCACTTTCTCTGGGGGCTACAGACACATGTCCCCCCAGAAGCTATGTGGAGACGCCCATATCAAGGCAGAGTCTAAGCTTTGCTGCTGGCTGTGCTGGCACCTGCCCTGACCGAGGAGGGGCTGGAATGTGGGGAACAGGAGAGGAATGAGGGGCAGGCAGCACGGGGCTCCCCCACCTCCCTGCAGTCCCAGGCCGGACTTCCTCCGGGTCCTGAGACATGTGCCCTGTGCTCTGTCTACAGCCTGCAAAGCAACTCCATCAGCGATGCGGGAGTGGCAGCGCTGATGGTGGCCCTCTGCACCAACCAGACCCTCCTCAGCCTCAAGTAAGCCCCTGCCTCCCTCTCCATCCGACGGCCTCCCTCTGGCCAGGGAGTCTGAAGGGACTCCGACTGGGAGGGAAAGGCTGGTGCCGAGAGGCCCACACCTCCTGCCTCGGCCTGTGCAGGGAAGACCTGTGGGCGGGCGCTTGGCTCCGGAGCCTGACATCCTGCTCACTGGGGAGGCAGGGGCGGCCGTGGTCTTCAGCCGGCTGGGTCTGCTGCTCGCCTGTATAGGCAAGTGGGCGCCCACGCATGCTCTCCTGCCCCTGTGCTCACGTCTCTGAGGTCCTGTCGGCTTCTCCTCTTCTTCCCGGACTGTTTGTTCTACTGCTGAAGTCCTGAGGCGGGTGGGGGGGGGACACCCCCTTGGCTGTGAGCCGTGGGGGTCGAGCTTCCTGCCACAGGCTCTTTCCACCTCAGCCCAGGTCCCTAAACCTGGGCGCCAGGGCCTCCCTCCCCGAGGCCTCAGCTGTCAGCCAGCAGCTCAGGGTCCTCTCTCCTCAGCCTGCGAGAAAACTCCATCAGCCCGGACGGGGCCCAGGAACTGGCTCGCGCTCTCTGCACCAACAGCACCCTGAAGAGCCTGGAGTACGTAAGGCTGTGTTCCTAAAGTTCCTTTACGCACCCCGGGGCCTGGCCCACCCCGAGCTGGGAGCCGATGGGCAGGCCCTGGGCGACCCCGCCACTGCAGGAGGCTGGAGAAGGAGCTGGCTGGGAGGGGGTGGCCGGGAGACCCTGCGTCTGACGCAGCCGGGAAACAAGTCCCCCTCTCTCACGTCATCAGTGACGTGAGGATGAGGTGAGTGGGGAAAACCCCCGGTCCCCCACCCCGTTAAGCGCATGGGAAGGGCGCCATCGTGAGGGCAGCGCAGGGAGTGAGTGCGCGGGCAGCTCGGCCACCTCCTGGCAGGTGACCTGTCACGGAGGCACACCCCGCAGAGCTGGCCCCCTGCCCCGCCCCCGCCGTGGGGCGGTCCGACTCCCATTCAATAGCGCAAGGCGCCTGCAGGCCAGAGCGCGAGCCAGGCAGCCCCAGCAGTCAGGATGCCGTCCCGGGGGTGGTGGGAGGCAGGGGAGTGGTCTGGAGTCCCCAGGGAGCGGGCCAGGGGGCGGCACTGCCAGCTCCGGCTCACAGCGCCCCCCCTTCCCCTCCTCCCAGCTTGACAGCCAACCTGCTCCACGACCAGGGCGCCCAGGCCATCGCGGTGGCAGTGAGAGAAAACCACGCCCTCACGTCCCTTCAGTGAGTCTGCGGCGTCCTGCCCTGTCCCCTTGCAGGGCTACCCTCAAACCAGCGGAGGCGGGAGACCAGGTCCCGCAATGGGCCCGCCCCCAGCACGGTCCCAGGGCTTCAGCAGGGCCCCTACTCTGCTTTCTGGGGCCGATTCACGGAGCGGCCAGGGTGGGAGGTGGGCGCCCAGCTGTGCCTCCGTCCCCGTGCCCTCGGTAAGCAGAGGCACGCTGACCCCTCGGGACTAGTCTGAGTGGGGGCTGCAGGAGTTCTGCGTCTCGGCTGGGACCCCATCCTTAGGGACCCCATTCCCCGCCCTCACTCTGCCCAAGAGGTTCCTTCTTTCTGGAGCCCGCGGGACAGGACATCTGCGCTCGGCCGCGTGCTCACGTGTGTCTGTGTCTGCCCAGCCTGCAGTGGAACTTCATCCAGGCGGGCGCCGCCAAGGCCCTGGGACAAGCACTACAGTTCAACACGAGCCTGAGGAGCCTCGAGTAAGTGCCCCCATCCCCACAGGGACTGCAGGACGGCGGTGGCGGCGGGGAGCCGGCAGCACAGTCTCCTCTGCTCTAAGGCCAGCAACGCGCTCCCATCTCTTCAGCCTTGCTGAGATTTAACCCACCGTTTAAGGCGTACAAGCCACTGGTCTCCACGATAGTCACAGAGTTGCCTGGCCATCGCTGCCATCAGTTCTAGAACCTTTCAATCACACCAAAAGAAACTCCATTCCCACGAGTCACTCCCCACTCCCCACCATAGCCCCTGCCCTGGCAAACACTAACCTACCATTTCTGTGGATTAGCCTGGACATGTGACGTAAGTGACGTCACGATGTGAGCTTTCGTGACCTGTCTTTCACTTAGTATGTTTTCAAAGTTCATTCCCACTGCAGCATGTCAGGACCCCGCTCCTTTTTACGAGTGTATAACGCCCCACAGTGATGGACAGACACATTGTCTATCCGCTCATCCGCTGATGGACAGGCGGCCTGCTTCCAACATTCTGGCGATTATGAACGCTGCTGCCGCCACAGCTCTCGCACAAGTTTCTGCATGGACACATGCTTTTGTACTCTCTTGTGCGTGTGCCCAAGGATGGTAACTCTGTGTGACCTTTGCCCTCTTCTGCTCTAGTGCCGCTTCTCCCCCAGCGTCCAGGACACCCCTGTCTGCCTGAATACGGCATCCCCAGGGCTCTGCCCCAGGCCATCTTCCCTGAGTGGTGCCTCTTCTCTCGAAGCTCCTCCTTGGAGTTCCCGTTGTGGCTCAGCGGTTAATGAACCCAACTAGCATTCATGAGGATGCAGGTTTTATCCCTGGCCTTGCTCAGTGGATTAAAGATCCAGTGTTGCCGTGAGCTGTGGTGTAGGCTGCAGGCGTGACTCAGATGCTGCACTGCCGTGAGCTGTGGTGTAGGCCGGCAGCTACAACTCCAATTGAACCCCTAGCCTGGGAACCTCCATATGCTGCGGGTGTGGCCCTAAAGAGCGAAAAAAAAAAAACTCCTCCTCCTCATCCAGGGCTCCAATTCCCTTCAAAGTCCCAGTGGCCCCACACCTATGTCCCAGACCCCCCTCTTGAGCTCCAGACCCACATGTCCACTGCTCACTCCACTCCAGTCCCCACTGGGCGTGTCACAGCTACTTCAAACCGCCCGCACTGTCGCCTCCGTAAGCTTCCTGGTTCCTCACCATGTAACTGGTCTAGCAACCAACTGTGCAGGCTGGAAACATCGCCTTCACTCTCACTTCCCACCTGCAGCTCACCTCCAAGTCCTGCCAATTCCCCTCCCAAGGTCCCACCCACCGCCCTCTGCCCCCGCGGCCACTGTCCAGGCCACCAGCATCACTCACCTGGATCACTGGAGCAGCCTCCACATCCAGTGCCCTCTCAGACTGCTGGCCAAAGAGCTCTGCCAAAGGTCTCTCTCTCCCCATTCTGGATAAGATGTTTAAACACTGCGTGGTGCCTGCAGAGTGAAGTCCAACCCTTAGCATGGCTTCCAAGGTCCCTGCACACCCGCTTCCTTTGCACCTGCCCAGCCTCACCTCACATTCCAGCAACGCCAGGTCTTTGGGTTCCTTCCGCCACCTCTCACTCCTGGGTTTTGGTCTAGACCTCTTTCTGCCGGGCCGCCTCTGTGCAACGCCCCCAGCCCCGCCGCTCCATGAGGGCAACTCCACGGTGTCCTCCCTGCTGCCTGTGGCTGGCTACTGCTCACGTGCCCCCTGATCCGAGATCCAAGAGGATGGTACTGGGCTTGCTAGTACCCAACGCCTCAAATGCTTGTTAAAATTATGGCTGCTGGGAGTTCCTGTGGCTCTGCAGTAATGAATCTGACTGGTATCCATGACGATGCGGGTTCGATCCCTGGCCTCGCTCAGTGGGTTAAGGATCCAGCATTGCTGCGAGCTGTGGTGCAGGCCGGCAGCTACAGCTCCGATTTGGCCCCTAGCCTGGGAACCTCCATGTGCTGCAGGTACAGCCCTAAAAAAAGAGCCAAAAAAAAAAAAAAATGTGGATGTGAGCTGCACCTGTAAACATATCAGTGTCCACTTGAACTAAACTCTTAATCCTTTACTGCTCTGGGACCTGCCACTTCCCTCCAATGTGAAAGGAAAGAAAAAAAAAGACGACTAACAAGAATGACCCAGAGACTGAGGGCTTTGATTTTCTGGTTGGCTTTGAAAAGCGTACTTTTTCCCTCCAAGCTCTTGTTGATCGTATTGCCACGTGTCCCTTTTCTGGTCTGCCTCCGAGGGTCCAGACTCCTGCAGACCGCAGACCCTCTGCGTGGTGGTGAGGCAGCCTCGGGCAACAGCGGCCGCACAGAGGGCACAGATACCCCCAGGGTGGCCCTGGAGCAGGGCCGGCTGCGGTGCGTGTGGTCTCAGGCCTGGAAGGTCTAAGCTCAGCTCATCACGCGAGGGCACGGGGCTGTGTTCAGTCTGCAGGAGAATGCCATCGGGGACGAAGGCGCCTCTGCAGTGGCCGCTGCACTGAAGGCAAACACGACCCTCACTGCTCTCTAGTAAGTCCTGCAGTGCCCGGCAGCCCAGGAGGCCGGCCCACCCATCCTTTCACACTACACAGTGTTTCTGTTTCCCAGACAAGGCAGCTGTGTTTGGTTTTCCTAAAGTTAGCAATCGGGACATCTAGGAAGTAAGAACCCGGGGTTCGGGGAGTGTCCCCTCAAACTCTTCAGGGAACCACCGCAACTTCCTGTATCCTCAGCACCCAGATCTCCACCCGGCGTCAGTGTGGGCAGGAGGTGCTGTGTTCTTTGGGCGGACCACACCCAACAGTTTTCAGCACTATCTCCGCACTGTCAGCCCCAAGTCAGGGGCGGAGGAAAGGCAGGGCGAATACGGACAGGGCTGGACCGGGCAGGTGTGAGGCTGGAGGGGCCCCCCGGCCGCTGACTGGTCTCCCCTTACAGTCTCCAGGTGGCTTCCATCGGTACCCTGGGGGCCCAGGCACTGGGCGAGGCCCTGGCTGTGAACAGAACCTTGGAGATTATCGAGTAAGTATTCCCTCTCTGGCTACAGCCTCCGGCCCCCAAACCCGTCTGCCGATTCAAAACGCGGGGCTATGGAAGGGAAACCCACCGATCACTTACGCGTCTTCAGAGACGGCAAGCTGGCCCCCGCCGCCCCGGCCACACTGCACCCCTTTTCCTGGGAGCCTCTCTGGCTGGTCTGCTCCCCTCGGCCTCGCCCAGGCTGGACATGCCCCCAGGCCGTGTTTAGGGGCCCTGGGGTGGCCACGGATCCCGGCCTGTGAGAAGACCCCACTCCTGGGGGGTCTGGGTCACCCCGCTCCTGGACGGCAGCTGCCTCTCGGCCTCAGCCCGGCTCTTTCTTGGGAACGAAAACGGAGGACGTGGGCGCCACAAACCCCCCAGGCAGGCCGGGCTCCCCCGTCCTCACGCGGCCCGCTCCCTGGCGTGAGGTGGGAGCAACCTTGCCCTCGAGGCTGCTGAGCCCATGCCGCCTCCACCCGGTAGCTGGGCTCACCTGAAGAGGTACCACGCTCCCTGTCAGCTGTCCTCATGCCTCAGTGTCCCCGTCTTTCCCGACAGCTTGAGAGGAAATGCCATCGGGGTGGCGGGAGCCAAAGCCCTGGCGAATGCTCTGAAGGTCAACTCAAGCCTCCGAAGACTCAAGTGAGTGGTTACACAGGCCTGCTCCTCAGAGCTGCAGGCTTCTCTTCTGGAACCTTCTGTGGCATGAGACGCTCTGGATTTCCTCTGGAGCGGCTCCCTTCCGGATACAAATAGCCCAGGCTGTTCTCATCGCCAGGGTCTGCGTGGTGGATGGGTTTGTTCACCTCAGCGTTTTCAGCCTTACGTCCTCCATGGCACCTGGACGAGTCACCTGGCCACCCGGAGACATGGGTCTTGGGGTTAAAGCAAACCTCACCATTGCAGTAGCACCTGTGGACACATCGGTCCCAGACCTGTCCCTAGGATGGCTCAGTGCTGTCTCCCGGGGCGTGTTCTTCTTCCTGAGTGGCTCACTGTGGTGTCTCCGTCTTTTCTCTGCCTAGCCTTCAAGAGAATTCCTTGGGGATGGACGGGGCAATATGTATCGCCACCGCGCTGTCTGGAAACCACGGGCTTCAGCACATCAAGTGAGTGGGGCTCGGCGGCACCTGCCCTCCCCTGCTGTCTCGCTCTCCCCACGAAGTGGCCCTGGGTCAGGCCTTGCCTTCCACCCGCATCTCAGAGCCAGCCGACTCCGGGCCCTCGGCGGCACTGCGAGGGAACTCGCCGTAAGAGTGCGCCGTCTAGAGCTCCCTGGCGGAGGCTCAGAGGGCTAAGAATCCAGCGTTGTCAGTAGTGTGGCGTGGGTTCAGTCCCTGGCCTGGGAACTTCCACACGCTACGGGGCGCAGCCAAAAAGGAGGGCACGGCTCTGAGCTTGCCTGCGGGAGCGACCCAGGAAGCACGGTTCCGCCCAGGGCTCCGTGCGGGACGGCGTGTCTGTCTGCTCTTAACTAAGGAGGGCCTGCGGCCTCCAGGGCTCCAGCCGGCCTTCGAGTCTTGTCCTCGCCCTTCTCTCCCAGTCTCCAGGGAAACCACATCGGGGAGTCTGGTGCCAGGATGATCTCAGAGGCTATCAAGACAAATGCTCCCTCGTGCACTGTTGAAATGTGAGCAAAACAGGTTCCCGGTGGGCCAGGCAGGAGAACAGGCAGAGACCCAGCCGGACGCTCTCACACAGAGGGACCGCTTCCCAGGGCGCCTTCCTGGGGTCTGGGAACGGGGCTGACCTTCAGGAGAGCTGGTCTCTTGCAAGGAAGCTGGAAAATACCGCCAAAGGTAGCCACGAGCAGGGCCAGTCCAGGCAGGGGAGGGACAGACACGGCTCCAGCACAGACAAAAGGTGTTCCGCCAGGGGGCCCGGGGACAAGGCCTCAAAGCTCAGCGAGTGGAAGCGTGTGCCCCTAATTCTTATCATCACTTTCCGCTGACCTGGGTAAAACTGTTCTCATTCTGAAATGAACTGCCATCTTCGAGCCCATTAAGAGTATGGATTTGGCATCAGTGACAGAGAGGACTTCCCTCTCCTTCCTCAAGAAGAAAAGAAGGATTTAGGAATGTCATCTTTACAGTCCTATGGAAAAAATCATGAAAAATTTCTGAAGAGAAATGAAGGCTTTGACTCTAGGATTCTGGAGACGAAAAAGTTCTCCAAGGTTTTTGTCATCATTTACCCGTCACAAGACCTCTCAAAGACATGGACTGTATCTGCCACATGTTATCCGGAGTCTGTGGTTATCAACAGCACATTAAATGTCGACGCCTTAATAGTGGCATTCTCTTTTTGGTGTCCAAAAGCACGACGGTGGCTACAGCCCCCACTGAAGACGAGAGCTGAGCTTCTACCTGGCACAGATTCCCTCAGACAGCTGTGTTGAAAGGAAAACTATTCCAAATGGACATCACGGCTCTCGCCCTCTAAATAACCAAGGAAAATGCCTGAAAACTAATTATTATTTTCAAATCTGAACAGGAATTACTATTTCAAAAGTTTCTTTAAAAAGTGAGTCTTTGGGGAGTTCCTTGTGGTTCAGCAGGTGAAAGATCCCGTATTGTCACTGCAGCGGCTCAGTGAGACACGGGTTCAATCCCTGGCCTGGGAGTTTCCACGTGCTATGGGTGCAGCCACAGGAAAAAAAAAGAGTACTTGGACAACAATCATCACTGGATGATAAAACCATGGATGAAAGCCTGTCAAGGAAGAGGAAATCTGCACAGTCTCAAAGTATCACCTGAAGGTATTTACAAAGGTCGCTTAAAAAGGGAGACACTGTGCAATTGCTTCAGTAAAGTGATTAAACGTAACATCACTGATAATGGGACGCACGGACATCATGTACCCAAGGTGACGCTCTGAGAAGGACACGTCATGATGTACTACTCCTGCCAAAAATGTTTACCTGCACTTGATCACAAAGGAAGAGTCGGACAAAATCCAAATTGAGGGGCATTCTAGGGGGAAAAAAAAAGCCTCACCTCTTAAAAAAATGTTAACGTGATGAAAAATACAGAAGGCTGAGAACTATTTTAAATGAAAAGATATTATCAAAGAGTCATAACAATTTAAGATCTTTGATTGGATCCTAAACTAGAAGGGGGAAAAAACAGCCATAAAGAACATTATTTGGGAGTTCCTGTCATGGCGCAGCAGAAACGAATCTGACTAGGAACCATGAGGTTGCGGCTTCAATCCCTGGCCTCACTTAGTGGGTTAAGGATCTGCCGTTGCCGTGAGCTGTGGTGTAGGTCAATGGCTATAGCTCTGATAGCTCTGATTTGACCCCTAGCCTGGGAACCTCTGTATGCCACGGGTATGGCCCTAAAAAGCAAAAAAAAAAAAGAACATTATTTGGAAGTTGAGGACATTTGAACATAGGTCTTGTTTAGCCTTTACTGGATTACTGGTTTTGAAAGGTATTTCTGCAGAGTACAGAATTTGAGTGTGACAGTTTTTTCTTTCAAGTACTTTCAAGATGGTGCTAGACTGTCTGCGGTTTGCACTGTTTCTGGCTGAGCTGAGAACGTGGCAGTCAAGAGAAGCAGCAGTCAAAGGCTGGGGAGAGTTGTGCCTTGCAGGAAGAGAGCAACCCCACGGCCAGAGCACTAGAGAAGAAAGCGTGCTCTCCAGGGACATGGCGAGCAAGCCACGCTGGACTTGGAAGCAAAGCCCCTTCTTTCCTCCTCTCAAAGCCCCTCGAGCAGCCATGTTTTCTTCCGCAGTCTCATATGCTCTCAGTCTCACCTCCGACAGTTTTCCTTTCCAAATTCTCGGGAAGTACTGCTCTAGACTTGGTGTGTATCTTCCACGTCTTGCAACCTGCGCATGCTTTCCTGACCCTCTGAACACAAAGAAAACTGCCTCATTGTCCTTTTCTACTAGTTCTGTCACCTGTCATTTCTGGGTCATTCCTTGGTCTGTTTATTGACTTTTTTTTTTCTTTTTTTGGCCACACCTGCGGCACATGGAAGTTCCTGGGCCGGGATCACATCTGCGCCTTGACCCAGGCTGTGCCACAACCTCAGCAATGTGGGAGCCTTGACCCACTGTGCCAGGCGGGGATCAAACCCGAGCCGCCACAGAGACGACCCCGGATCCTTGACCCACTGTGCCAGGCCGGGGTCAAACCCGAGCCGCCACAGAGATGACCCCGGAGCCTTGACCCACTGCACCGCAAGAGAACTCTGTATGCCTGCTCGTTTTTTTCTCTTTTTAAAAGTCTTATTGATGTTTAGTTGGTTTACAATGTTATAACTCTGGTAATTTTTGATTTGATGCCAGAGAATTTTATCTTACCGGATAACGACTGTTTTTATATTCCTTAAACTATTCTTGAGCTTTATTCTGGGACACAATTACCAGGAACAGTTGGATCCTTTCGAAACTTGGTTTTAAGCTTCGCTTGTCAGGATCAGCCATCCTTTAGCGTAGGGCTACTTCGGCCCAACTTCTAAGGCAAGGCTTCTGAATCCTGGGTCCCCCAGCTGATGCCCAAGTCAGGACAACTGTTTTGGGCTGTATCTACAATAGATGCTATAGAAATTAGCTGTCTTAACCCCAAATAGCAGCATCAACCCAAACAGTTGGGTGGTGTGTATGTTTTCAAAACAGACGCAGTATTTAAGCAGAATGGCTCCGAGTGCAGACTCTGCTGCATTGATTACACACAGCCCCTCTCTCCTCCCTCCCGCCCCCTTCCCCTCGCCCCTTCCCCCTTCCTCCTTCTCCCCCTCACTCCACAAGCTAGTTCCTTTCAGTTAAAAAGGCACCTTTTTTTCCTCTTAAAAAAGAGGCCCTCTGTTCCCCAGCATGTTCTCGGACCGAATTTTCCCCTGGCTCAGCCTCTTTTCACTTGTGACCGTCCACGTTCCTGAAGAGTCATCAATATTCACCTCAAGTCGCAGCCTCTCGTGATCCCCTCATTGTGCAGCAGGTTAAGGACTGGCAGTTATCACTGCAGAGGTAGGTTCGATCCCAGGCCAGGGAACTTCCACATGCCCTGGGTGTAGCCAAAAAAAAAAGAAAAAGTCAATAAATTAAAGGTGCTTCCTTCTGTGACAAAAAAGCCCTAAATCCCAACCTCTCTTCAGCCCCTACTTGCTACCTCACTTTTCCTTGCTGAGGTCACCAGAGATTTCCTAACTGCCCACTCCGGTGGCCACCCTGACTCAAGGACCCATCTTGTCCTGCTCATCCTTCCTGTCACGCTTACGGGAAGCGGCACTTACACGCACATCACCTTACGGCTCCACTTTCTGTTTCGCCACCGTTCTGGAAAAGCTACAGCATGATTTTCGGTGAAGTCATCAGTTAGTTGTTTCTCTTACGATTTTATTAGTTCTGATAACCGCTGAGTTATCGTCTTCCTGTTTATTTTATTGTTCTCCCTAGAAATTAACAGCTGCATCATTGTAAAATTTAACTTTTTTTTTTTTTTAAGGGTTGCACTCGCAGCATGTGGAGGTTCCCAGGCTAGGGCTCAAATCAGAGCTGTAGCTGCCAGCCTACACCACAGCCACAGCAACCTCAGATCCAAGTCTGTGACCTACATCACAGTTCATGGCAGCGCTGGCTCCTTAACCCTGGTTATTAGGCCAGGGATCAAACCTGAGGCCTCATGGATGCGAGTCAGATTTGTCTCTGCTGAGCCATGACGGGAACTCCCAAGTTTAACTTTCTGCATCACTGCTAATTCTTTCCATACTATCCAACAGCGTGTAAGACGTGAATCTCTCACAGACACACTGGTTACCCCGCCTTTCCCTGCTCAGCCCGTTTTTCCCGAACGGCTCCCTTCCTGGGCCCTCTGCCTTCCTGTTCCAGTCACGTCCTCACAGGAGGGAGCAGAATCTTCTAATTCCCTCCCAATTCAACCAGTCCTGGCTTCTAGCACCAAGAGTCTAAGAGCTGTGATCTTTACAGGGTATGCTGTGAGCCTAAAGGAACACTCCTTCCCATCCAGACAATTGACAGAGATGTCATAGTTTAAAACGCTCATGAAAGAGATCGCGTATTTCTACTTCCTGTCCCACATAAAAGGGAAACGGCTCTTCAGGATCCCCAGTGGAAGTCCTTGATGGTTATTACTACCCATAAAAGCTGTGGACTTATAAAATGCCTTGATACTTCCTGCCGATGCACACATTTTAAAAAACTGTATTAAAGTACAGTCGATTCGCAGTGTTACTAATTTTGTAAAAGAGCTATATTTAATTGGCTTAAGGAAATTAAGCATTTATATAAATACTCAGAAATAAAAAAGAAGCTGGCCAGAATGAATCATGTGGCTTCATGTGATCTGGAAAATATTCGATATTAAATTGATATGTAGCATGGAAGTTACTGTCAGCTTCTTGTTTGATTAATAATAGATTTGTATTTAGAGACTTCCACGTTAAATATAATTCTTTTATTTTACCTAGGTTTACTAAAAATCCTGTAAGACCCTGCTTTGGTGGCACAGTGGTGAGCATAGCTGCCTTCCAAACAAAACTTTATTACTCCTGTTATAAGTTTCTCAGCCAAAAAAAAAAGACGTGGAAAAACTTTTTTATTATAGCTGATTTACAATGTTGTTAATTTCTGCTATATAGCAAAGTGACACAGCCATATAAATACACACACACATACATATACACACTGTCATGTTCTATTACAGGAGACTGGCTTTAGTTCCCTGTGCTATACAGCACCACCTCATTGCTTATCCATTCTAGTTTGCATCTACCAGTCCCAGACTCCCAGCCCATCCCACTCCCTCCCCCTTGGCAACCACAAGTCTGTTCTCTGTGAGTCTGTTTCTGTTCTGTAGACAGGTTTGCCTGTGCTGTATTTTAGATTCCACATATAAGTACTATCATATGGTCTTTGTCTTTCTCTTTCTGACTTACTTCACTTAGTATAATAATCTCTAGCTGTATACAGGTTGCTGCAAATGGCATCACTTCATTCTCTTTTTTTACAGCTGAGTAGTATGCCACTGTGTATGTGTACTCCATCTTCTTAATCCATTCCTCCGTCAATGGACATTTAGATTGTTTCCACGTCCGTTATAACTATTGTGAATTGTGCTGCTATGAACATAGGGTTGCAGGTATCTTTGTGAATTGCAGATTTATCTGGATAGATGCCCAGGAGTGGGATTGCTGGATCATTATGGTAGTTCTATATTTAGTTTTCTGAGGAACTTCCATACTGTTTCCCAAAGTGGTTGTACCAATTTACATTCACACCAACAGTGCAGGACGGTTCCTTTTTCTCCACACCCTCTCCAGCATTTGTAGACTTATTAATGATGGCCATTCTGACCGGTGTGAGGAGGTACCTCGTTGTAGCTTGATTTGCATTTCTCTAATAAGTAGTGATGCTGAGCGTTTTTTTCGTGTGCCGACTGGCATCCCCATGTCTTCTGCCCATTTTTCAGTTGTTTTTTTGTTGTTGTTCTTGGGTTGTATGAATTGTTTGCATGTTTTGGACATTAAGCCCTTGTCAGCTGCATCATTTGCAACTATCTCCTCCTATTCCATTGATTGTCTTTTTTTTTTTTTTTAAGTTTCCTTTTCTGTGCAAAAGCTTGTAAGCCAGATTAGATCCCACCAGTTTATTTTTATTTCTATTGCCTTGGGAGACTAAGAAAACATCTGCATGGTTGATATCAGAGTGTTTTGCCTATGTTCTCCTCTAGGAGTTTAAAGGTGTCTTATGTTTAAGTCTTTAAGCCATTTTGAGTTTATTTTTGTGCAGGGTGTGAGGGTGTGTTCTAGTTTCACTGATTTACATGCAGCTGTCCAGTTTTCCCAGCACCACTTGCTGAAGATTCTGTCTTTTCCCCATTTTATATTCTTACCTTCTTTGTCGAAGATTAATTGCCCGTAGATGTCTGGGTTTATTTCTGGGCTCTCTGCTCTGTTCCACTGATCCATATGTCTGTTTTGGTACCAGTACCACAGCCTTGATTACTGTAGCTCTGTAATACTGTCCGAACCCTGGGAGAGTTAGATCTCCTGCTTGGTTTTTCTCCCTCAGGATTCCTTTGGCAATCCCGGGTCTTTTATGGTTGCATATAATTTTTACATTATTTGTTCTAGTTCCACGAAAAATCTCACTGGTAATTTGACAGGGATCACATTAATTCTGTAGATTGCGTTGGGTAGTATGGCCACTTTAATATTGTCTTCCAATAGCAAAGCATTGGATATCTTTCCATTTCTTTGATTCCTCTTTAATTTTCTTTTTTTTTTTTTGCCTTTTGTCATTTTATGGCCGCGGGTTTATGGCCGCACCCGCAGCATGTGGAGGTTCCCAGGCTAGGGCTCTAATCGGAGCTGTGGCCACTGGCCTGCGCCGCAGCCACAGCAACGCAGGATCCGAGCCGCGTCTGCAACCTACACCACAGCTCACGGCAACGCCGGATCGTTAACCCACTGAGCAAGGGCAGGGATCGAACCCGCAACCTCATGGTTCCTTGTCGGATTCGTTAACCACTGCACCACGACGGGAACTCCTGATTCCTCTTTAATTTTCTTGATTAATGTTTCATAGTTCTCAACATAGAAGTCTTTCATTTCCTTGGTCAGGTTTATTATTTCCAGGTACTTAATTTTGGGGGGGCCAACACACACACTGTAAAGCATTTTAAGATGCCCTCGAAATTCAGAGTACAACAACCTGTCAGCAATGATCTAAATGCTAGTTTTCCACTGACCTAACCACACAGTCTTCTTTGGGGGCCTCAGTCTGCTCTGCTGCTTGACCAAAACCGAACGACAGCGAGTTATAAGGCACCTGCACCACACATCTGACTCCTGGATCCGTTTCGGCGACAGAAATACATTAATAACTACAATCAATACTTCAAGCTCCTCTGCTGACAGACACTGCTCAAGTGAAGAAGCAGAAGCCCACGTGAGACCTGGCACAAAGCCAGCTAAGCAAGGCATGAAGGACAAGAAGCAGGTGAAACGATGGCTGCCCACTGCAGCTCCCGCCTCTTCCTGTGGATGTGCGACCTGTGGCCTGGCCTTGGCTCCCACATCAACATCCATCAGAAGAAAGCATCACATGAGGGAAACAGAAATACATGTCTTGTTTTTCAAAATACAAAACAGGTCAGACTCAGGGAAAGCAAACCTGTAACATCCAAGAAGATGCAGGGACTCTTGTGCCTTAAAAGCCATGGCACCTGAGGAGGCTGACGTGGACCCACACTCCTACTTCCTTTGCAAGTATCACTTCAAAGATGGCACGTCTCAGATAACTGGTGCATCAACGGACGCTGAGTGTTTTAAAAAAGGGGTCATCTCATATGTAAGATTTAGGCAAAGACAGAGAAAAAAGCAAAGGTACCTAATTGTCACATAGTGCCCTAAAATTTACATGCACTCTAATAACCTGTGAACTTCTCTTGAATAAGTATTTATGTCACAGATGCAAACAAATAAAACAATTAACTTTCAAATAAAAATTAATAATATAAAAATATGGTATATTCAATACATTTATTAAGAGATAAAGAACCTCACAAGTCTTTTGACTTTGTAACTGAAAAATAAATGAAAACTCTGTGCTTTCCATATTAACAAAACAATAAACCCAAGCCCACTATCTGTTGCTTTTTAAGTCAGAAACACAAATCTATATGTATACTTTTTCCTTAATTTGCTCTAAGGAAGAGCGTCAGCCTCTAAGAGGAAACGGAGTATGTATAATCTGGAGCATCACTCTGTTGCCTGCTTTTCAAGGAAAGTTGGTTTTCATGGAGGTCACTAACTTTCTTTCAGAAAGTGTTAGTAAAATACATTTAAAAGCTTGGTATTGTGAGCACGCAGAAGAAAAAAGTAAGACTACAGTGTGAAATAAGGGCTAGGATTAAAAGCTGACATAAAAGAAATGTTCTAAACCGTGTCTGTGATTACAAGTCAGACACTCCCTGCAACTCCTAAAATGAGTCCTGTGTCCAGTTCCAGCCACAGGTCCGGGCTCTGAGTCCCGCCAACTCTTAGCAGAAATGAGTGACAGAAACAACAGCCAATACTTACCCAGTGCTGGCTGTTCTTTCTCAAGCTTTTGTCCTGTGGATGCAAATCACTAAGAATGCATGCATTTTCCAAATTTTAGGAGATAAATAAGGCAAAACAATCATCTTTGGGGTTTGCTCCGGTTCTTATTTAAGCTCTGGGGAGTAACACACAGGAGGCTAGAGCACAAACAGGTTGTGCTTCATTCACAATGAGTCCAGCTGGCTTCTCCAACAAAATGCATGTTTCCTTCTGACCCCTTAAACTTGCCCTTTACCTACAAATCTGAGGGTTTTAATCTGCCCATGTCTCTTGGCAAGAAGGTCAGAAGTCATTGTCGCTCTCATCCAGGGGCTCAGGTTTCGGGACTCTGCGACTGGGCTTGGCTGGTGAGAGAGCAATGCTCTCATCTTCCAAATCGTCGTCGTCCTCCTCATCCTCCAGGTCAATCTCACTGTCCTCTGAGTCTTCCTACGGGAGAAAGACAGCAGGGCCAGCTGAGGGCCCGTCTTGCTACCGACATCACGTCGGCACGGCCCCACCTTGCTTTTTCACCAGCAGCTCAATAAGCAGTGACACCCACGGGAGGAGGCGGCAGAGCCGCGGTCAGTGCGGGGGGGCGGGGGGGGCAGGACGAGGGGACCAGGGTCTACACACTGCCAGCTGGACACGGGTATCAATGCATCTCCTAGCTGTCACCTTCGAACACAGACGTGCACGCTGAGGCTGGCGCTGCAGGTGCCATCCCACTGGCATCACAGGAGCACGGCTGGGTCTGCACTGAGGCTCCCCGGAGGCCCAGAGACCCACCAGCGGACAGCAGGGAAGGCAGGGACTTAGAGACAGGGAGGGGGGCTACGCTGGCTTTTGGATGGAAAGCCACTCCGGAAACGGGTGTAAGGAGCCAAAGAAAAGAAACGCCCTCTCTCTTTCATCGTCCAGATAAAAACTCCAGCCTTTTCAGACAGCAGGTCCTGCCTCCACAGCAAACCAGGAGGGCTGGTCTCCCTTCAGACCACTCCCACCAGCACCCATACATGCTGCATCTTCCCTCCTCTTATAAAAACCTATCTTTCTTTTCGAGTTTCGTCTTTCTAGGGCCGCACCCACAGCAAATGGAGGTTCCCAGGATAGGGGTTGAATCGGAGCTGTAGCCGCCAGCCTATGCCACAGCCACAGCCACAGCAACACCAGATCCGACCAGCATCTGTGACCTACACCAAGGCTCACAGCAACACTGGATCTTTAACCCACCGAGCGAGCGCAGGGATCCAACCTGCGTTCTCATGGCTACCAGTCATATTCGCTTCCGCTGAGCCATGACGGGAACTCCTAAAAACCCAAAATACCTGCCCCCCCCACCCCGCTCCTCTTTGCCCTGCCCTGCCCTGCCCTGGCACACGCCCCCTCAAACAAGTTAAACTCATGCCGGCGCTATGGACGCCGTCTCACAGCTTCCGAGGCGCCTCCGGTCCGCCCTCACCCCGCCAGGCCCCGACAGAAACATTCAACGGACTCAAGTCTTGTGGGGGCTTCTTCATCCTCCTGTTTGACCTGCGGCTGCTCCTTCTCCCCTGGAGTCCCCACCTCTGCCTCCAGGTCCCCCTCCTCCTGGGCACTCGCCCCAGCCCACTGCGCGCCTTCTCCGTCCCCCCTGCCCGACCCGCTTCCTCCTCCTGACCGTCTGAACACGGGTGGCCGGGCCCCCTCCTTCCTTCCTTCTCTCACCCCACGCCATCACATCTGTCCTCACGGTGGCCTTTAGGCCCCGCAGTACAGGCGACTCAATTCAACCTCCGGCTCAGATCTGACCCTTTGACTCCAGACCTGAACTTCACGTGGCTTCTCAACACCAGCGCGTGGACATCTAGCGGGCAATTCACACAGTGTCCACAAACAGGAGTTCCCGTTGTGGCACAGGGGAAATGAATCCGACTAGTAACCATGAGGTTGCAGGTTCAATCCCGGGCCTCTCACGCAGTGGGCTAAGGATCCAGTGTTGCTGTCGCAGACCTGCAGTGTAGGTTGTAGACACGGCTTGGATATTGTGTGGCTATGGCTGTGGCTGGCAGCTGTCGTTGCAACTGGACCCCTAGTCTGGGAACCTCCATATGCCGTGGATGCAGCCCTAAAAAGCAAAAAAAAAAAAAAAAGTGTGTAAAAAATGCCCAAAACCAGACTCCTGACCTGCTCTCCGGGCCGTCTCCCAGGTCTGCCACCTTGGGAAGCAGAAGCGCTTTCAGCCCTGAAGCCTCAGGCAGCGCCGGCCCTGGTCACGTCTTGCAGAGCTGTGCGTGGTCCCTGCTGCCCCCTTGCCGCCCCGGCCCAGCCATCTGGCCCCGGAACGCGGGACCCACCTGCCCCAGCACCACCTCCCTCCTATCGTTCAAGGCCTCTGCCTCCCTCATTCGTCACTCTGTCCTGAACCCGCTTTATTTTTCTTCTCACCACTGTGTGCCCTGATGTGGCCACTTGATGGCGCTGGAAGCAAGGCTCACGAAGGCAGGGGCTTGGCTCTGCTCGCCGCTGTCCCCACCCCCAACCCCGT
Source organism: Catagonus wagneri (assembly GCA_004024745.2). Taxonomy (NCBI): domain Eukaryota; kingdom Metazoa; phylum Chordata; class Mammalia; order Artiodactyla; family Tayassuidae; genus Catagonus; species Catagonus wagneri. The sequence goes on from PVHT021183594.1 coordinate 6,472,370, forward strand.
TCCCAGCCTGTACCCAACAGGCACGCAACAGGGACCTGCCGAGTGAACGAGCTGGCAGGTGAAGGACAAGCCCTTACACCAGGGGATGCGTGGAACAGCCTCCTTGAAACAAACAGGCGACAACAGGCACAGAGCAGATCTTAAGCTACAAATACGGCATTCGCTCAGCCCAGCAGAAGCCATGTAAAGGACCAAGGAAGTGATGAGAAAAGCCGCACAGCGCCCTCTCTCCGGGGCGTCTCCTCCCCAGGCGACCTCTCCCTCCCTCTCAAGGGCTGAGGCACCGGTAATAGAAGCTGTGCGGCCACCCATCCCCTACCTTGCTAGTTTTTTTTGAGGTGGTCTCCGTTTCTCTACAGACTGTCTTCTATGACTTCAGGGCCCCTCCTCTCTGCGCGTTCCACCAGCACCCCCAAGAGCATTTCTAACAGCACGGCACCGAAGGCCCGGTAACGCACATCTCAGCAAGGACGCCGGCCCAGGCTGCGGGAGGCCCCAGTGCTGTGCTCCCAGACGCGTGTGGCTCTCGGCCGGACGGGAGGGCTGCGACCCCCATAAGACAGTCGCCCTGGGCCTCCTGGGCCTCACAGTCCTGCAGGGACTCAAGACTCAGCAAGAAAGGCAGGCACAGGCGACGGACGTGCAGTCCCAGCACCAGAGCCCGGGGAGAAGCTGCTCCCCGTCCGCTGGGGGGGCCGTCCACTCGGCAGCACCCAGGCACGGCAGCCTGATGCCCAGCCTCGCTGGGCCTGGTCTCGGGAGAGCGGCCTCTGCAGGTCCCCCCCCCCACTGTGATGGAGCAGAGGAGAGGGCTGGCCTCGACCTGGCCCCGCAGCAGTGTCCCTTCTTTCCCAGGTCACAGTTCAAGGGCCTGATGACCTTTCCTGTCTCGGTTCAGCGTTTACCCCTCCGCGTTAGCACAGCGCCCTTTATTTGCCTTCACTGTCCACTGCGGAACCCACTCGAGTGGTTTCTTGCCCAGGAGACAAGGCATCATTCTTGGGGAAGTCCCTCTCTCTCTCTCTGCCTCTCCCTCTCCCTCTCTCCCTCTTTCTCTCTCTCTCTCTCACACACACACACACACACACACACACACGAGGTGAAAAAGAAAACACACACACACACACACAAGGTGAAAAAGAAAACACACACACACACGCACGCACGCACGCACGCACGCACGCGGTGAAAAAGAAAACCAACCTGCTTCCTGGAGCTGGAAGTCTTGCATTTACCTAAGAGAGTTGGTGCCGCTTCCGTCTTTGGCAAGCGAGAATGGAAAGAACAATGAGAAGGGAAAAAAAAGGTAGGGCAAGCGCATTCATTTGAAAAGAAGAGAAATGAGCCATCAACAAGCAAAAGAGGAGGCCCAGCTCCCAGAGGCCAAACTCCACCACAAATTCAGCAGCGGGCCAGGCTGGGAAGCAGCGTCTGGCACTAGGCTGGTCAGAGGTGCTCAGCTTCCCGGACAGCCTGACCCACGAGGCCAGCCCAGGACCAAGAACAGACGGTCAGGGTGGACTCACATCGTCGTCGTCCGAGTCTCCGCCCTGCATGGCGCCCACGACGCGGTTGCTGGCTCGTCCTGCAGAGAAAAAAAACTTGTGAAATACGGCATTTAAGATCTGCTTTCCTAGGAGTTCCCATTGTGGCGCAGTGGAAACGCATGTGACTAGAAACCAGAAGGTTGCGGGTTCAATCCCTGGCCTCACTCAATGGGTTAAGGATCCGGCATTGCCATGAGCTGTGGTGTAGGTCACAGACGCGGCTCGGATCCAGCGTTGCTGTGGCTGTGGTGTAGGTCGGCAGCTGTAGCTCCAATTAGACCCCTAGCCTGGGAACCTCCATAGGCCACGGGTACGGCCCTAAAAAGAAAAAAAAAAATTGCTTCTCTTTAGAACAGTGGAAAAAAGAGGAATCAAATCACACTAAAAAATTGACTTAAGTAGCATTCAACTAACCAGAACTGTCAAAAAACGATAATAGATTTTTCACATTTCCACTTAAGAAAGAGGAAAAGGACAATCAAGTATAAGCACAACTCATGAATCAGAAAAATAAATATTCATCCTGTAAATGTTTTAGGGAAAAAACCACTGACTCCATTAGCATAGAGGTAACGGAACAGATGTGCTCTGTTGAAAAAAGAAACACATCCTCCTTTTAGAGACCCATGTCACTTGTACTCAGGTCTCTCTCTGAGCTTCAAAAAGTAAAATAATTTGGAGTTTCCATTGTGGCTGAGTGGGTTAAGGACCCAGCGTTGTCTCTGTGAGGATGCAGGTTTGGGTTTGATCCCGCTCCTTGCTCAGTGGGTTAGGGACCCAGCATTGCCTCAGTCTGCAGCCTAGGCCACAGATGCGGCTCGGATCCCGTGTTGCTGTGGCTGTGGTGTAGGCTGGCAGCTGCAGTTCCGATTCAACCTCTGGCCTGGGAATTTCCATATGCCTCCGGTGTGGCCCTAAAAACAAATATAAAAATAGAAAGTAAAATAATTTAAGTATCACATTAGATCATCCTTCAAAGCACCAAGGATTCTCCAATTTGTTCGCGTAACACCAAGGATTCTCGCTTAGAAACACGAAGCAATTCTCCACATCTCCTCAGCAAGTCAGTGTTGCCTAGAAGTGCCTTCTGCAAATCTCCAGGACTGCCCTTCCCGGGGGAGGCAGAGAACTGCCTGCACACCTGACGGCTGAGAAAGGGCCACCTATGAAAGGGCCAGGCCGCGGCGGAAGCAGCTCAGGCAGCTCAGAGGAACCTGGTCAGGGCAGGGCAAACGGCCACCGAGAGCTGCTTCTTGATGCTTTTCCTTGGTCGGATAAAATGTACCTCTTGAGTTTTTGAAGATCTTATTTACAGTTTTTGTAAAAGAGCCCTGTGGCTTTACTTCTGCAGGCTGAGCGGCCAGAGGGCAGGCTGAGGAGCACCTGAGCCCTGAGCAGGTCCCGCTGAGCTGCCCCCGCACTGGTCCAGAGCCTTGGCTCCCAGCTGCGGAATGGGATCATAGCCTCTAACATCTATTCACGCCATGAAGCTGCTAAAAGATTAAAAGGAAGAAAAAGAAACTGGAGCATCTAAGTAGCCTATGAAAAAATCAAACGTAATAAATAAAAAAGAGCTGAGCTGAGAATGAGAGAAAGCAGTTAACAATAAAATGATGAAGATGATTTACCACTTAAAAGTATTATGTACATAAAAATGCAACTGTGCTCCAAAATTTAACAGGTAGCAGATAAGAAATGTTTTAAAGTCAAATATAGGGCAATTTAGTAGTATCTACAAAAAAAATTATATAACCTTTGACCCAAGAATCCTACTTTTAATGATACAAACTAAAGAAACATTTGCAGATATGCAGAAAGATGTACATACCAGGAAAAGTGTAGAAATACTTAAAACTATCTATCAATATGGAATGTCCAAAGAAATTATGGGGAGAGCCATGGAATACTATGCAGCCTTCAAAAAGAGTGAAGCAGATTTATAGTTTACTGACGTGAGAAGAGTTCCAAGATATATAATAATAATTTTAAAAAGGAAGTACAGGAGTTCCCGTCAATGGCTCAGTGATTAACGAAGCCGACTAGCATCCATGAGGACATGGGTTCCATCCCTGGCCTTGCTCAGTGGGTTAAGGATCCAGCGTTGCTGTAAGCTGTGGTGTATGTCACAGACATGGCTCGGATCTCATGTTGCTGTAGCTGTGCTGTAGGCCTGCAGTTACAGCTCCGATTTGACCCCTAGTCTGGGAACCTCCACATGCAGCCGGTGTGTGCCCTAAAGACAAAAGACGAAAAAAAAAAAAAGTACAGAACCACACATAATGTGGTCCCATTTAGGTTAAAAAACATTTCAGGGAGTTCCCATCGTGGCTCAGCAGAAACAAATCCAACTAGGAACCATGAGGTTGCGGGTTCAATTCCTGGCCTCGCTCAGTGGGTTAAGGATCCGGCGTTGCCGTGAGCTGTGGTGTAGGTTGCAGACGCGGCTCGGATCCCGCGTTGCTGTGGCTGTGGCATCAGCCGGCAGCTGTAACTCCAATTAGACCCCTAGCCTGGGAACCTCCACATGCCTCGGGTGCAGCCCTAAAAGGACAAATGACAAAAAAAAAAAAAAAAAACACTTCAGGTGGTTTTTGCGTCCGAGTCCGAGTGAGCGGTGCCTGTGTGTTGGTGTGAGCACATGCACACACATGTACATGGAAAGGCAACTCGGCTGGACGGGCCTCAAGCTGCCGGCCTGACCTCTCCAGGGCCGGGGGCAGAACACAAGGGAGACCCAGGGGAGCACCGGCATTCGTTTCTCATTTTACTGCCTGACTCTTTTGCAGTGGGAAGACAGCGACTAGAAGAATCTTTTGGTCTTTAGGCTGCACCCATGGCATACGGAACTTCCTGGGCCAGGGACCGAACCCTGAGCCACAGCTGCAGCAACCCCGGATCCCTAACTCACTGCACAGGGCTGAGGATCGAACCCGCGCTGCCACAGAGACAATGCCAGATCCTTAACCACTGTGATACACTGGGAACTCCTAGGCGAACATTTTTAAAAGCAGAGATGCTCAGGAGTTCCCTGGTAGTGGAGGCGTTAGGACTCAGCGCTTCCACCACTGCAGCCCAGGTTCAATCCCTAGTCTGGGAACTGAGATCCCATATCAAGCTGCTGTACTACGCAGCCTAAGCAAAAAGAAAAAAGGCAGATTTGCTCATCTAGGTCCCCTCTTTGTGCATGAATTCTCTGACCATCACGGATGTAATTGAACTGAGAGCAGTCTGGACCCAAAAAGGGCAGAATTCAACCCAGTGGCAGAAGCAGTGTGTTCTGGTGGCCTCTGTGACAAGCACCAAGCCACAAATGAGACCGGCTATTCTGGGCCCCCGGGTTAGAGGACTAGCAGCAAAGATGCCCACTGGGCAGTTTAAGAGCCAAATCCTGATAAACAGCAGGGCAGTGCGCTTATGGGCCTGGAAACCCAGCAGCCCTGACCCAATCCTGCTGTCGCTGCTGTGACAGGGCGCAGACGGGCGAGCGCAGCGCCGTACCTTGCATGAGCACCTCCACGGCCGTCCGCGGCTTGGAGAGCTGTCTCTTGTCCAGCTCACTGTCGGACTCATCGTCCTCCTGGACGTCGACGTCAGAGTCGTCGTGACCTGGTAGGAACACAGCAGGCAAACAACAGGCAGCTCCGTCATCACCTCTGAAAGGGCTCCTGTCCAACAAGACCCCTGTGAAAAGCCGTCTGTGCGTCTCGGCCTTCCTCTCAGCGCGCCTGACTCTGCGAGATTCTCGAGAGCCGCCTGTGATACTGAGCGAGGAGTCAGCGCGGACAGCCGTGGGCTAGGTTTTTTAAAAAATAATTTTCAGAGCAAGAAAAAAGCAGGTCAGTTATCTCACTCAGAAACACCACTTCAGTTTGTGAAATTAAAAAAGTGACCAGCCAGCCGTCAAGGTGGCTGGGAGTTGTTGATGATCTGAGGAGAACTGCGTAACCAGAACTCAGGCTTCCTGAGGATAGCAAGGAAAACCTCCACAATTGCACCAAAACGAGCCTGGAGGCAAGAGGGAGCCAGGCTAGGAAGGGCCTGAGTGGGGCGGCCTAGGAAAGATGGCCGGCTTGCCTGGCACCGAAAACGGGGGCTTGTGACATTCTCTACGGGAGGAAATCCATCCTAAAGATAAGGAAAGGCCATTCTCAATTTCTTAAATACGCTTCTGGAGTCTGGAGCAGGCTGAACACTGGCCAATGGAAACCTCCAGGCGAGTTCCCACCGCCCGGCCCGACCTCGCTGTGCCCAGAGTGTGACAGAGGATTCAGAAGGATGGCGCTGGAACCATCTGCAGCTGCTCTGATCACCGACAACAGTTTGGAAGGAGAGTAACCGCCGTCTATGAGCACGCTCGGCTGCTGCACCGGGCTGGGTGCTGAGGGAGCGTCCTCTGTGCCCCGGGCCCCGCGGAGAGGCACTCTACGGCGGGGGCCTGGGGCTGGAGAAGGCGTCAGTAAGAGCGGCCGGCAAGGCGTCAGGGCGACAGAGCTTACAAAAGCCAGGGAAAGTGGGATCGAACAGTAACACGCGTTAACGACCATAAAGTGAGATCGTTATTCAGGAAAATGATGACATTAAATTCTCACCCCATGCAATAAAAAGCAAATGTTAACACTATCATTAAAAGACTTTTATGTTTTGTTTTCTGTTTTGCCTTTTTTTTTTCCTTTGGCTGCTCCCATAGCATGCAGGGATGGGACCCAAGCAACAGCAGTGACCAGAGGCACTGCAGTGACAATGCTGGGTCCTTAACCTGCTGTGCCACATGGGAACGCCTATCATGACTTAAGACATTACTACAGGCAATTCAGGCTCAGTACAATTTCCTCTAACAAATCACAGCAACAGGCTGAGGACCGAGCATGTAAACTAAATTCAGGGGTGCTGTCACCGAAATCACCGCGTTGTCAGTGATGTGTTATAAATGGGCACAGCCAATGGGAGTGCCAGTATGATTCTACAGGGAAAGAAAAGACTTTCCAAAAATGGTGCTGGTACAAATGGATAGCCACATGCAAAAGAATGAGGCTGAACCCCTACCTTGCACCATACATAAGAATTAACTCAAACAGGGCCAGAGACCTAAATGTAAAGGTTACAACTTTAAAATTCCTGGAAGGAAACTCCTAGGGGTAAAACTGGGTAACCCTGAATTCAGCAGTGCCTTAAATAGGGCACCGAAAGCACAAGCAACAACAACAACAACAAACATTGATAAACTAGACTTGATTAATAGTTTGTGCATCAAAGTACAGAATCAAGAAAAGTGAAATGACAGCCCAGAGAATGACAGAAAATACTTGGAGATCACAAATCATATAAAGGTCTAGTATCTAGAATATGTAACTCAACAATAAAAATGTGCTAAGGACTTGAGCAGATCTCTCCAAAGCAGATATACAAACAGCTAATAAGCAAATGAAAAGATGCTCCATTTCATGAGCTAGCAAAAGAATTCAAATTATACCCACAATGAAATATACTTCATTTCCACTTAAATTCAAGCAGTTTCTTTTTAAGTTTCTTCTTTTATCTTTTTCTTATTTTTATCTTCTATTATTTATTTATCTTTGGCTGCGCCCATGGCATGAAAAAGTTCCCGGGTCAGGGATCAAACCCAAGCCACAGGAAAGACAATGCGGAGTCCTTAACCACTAGGCTACCAGGGAACTCTGAGTTTATTTTATTTATTTTTTGTCTTTTTAGGGCTGCACCTGCAGCATATGGAGGTTCCCAGGCTAGGAGTTGAGTTGGAGCTGTAGCTGCCGGCCTACACCACAGCCACAGCAACACCAGATTCAAGTCATATCTGCAACCTACACCACAGCTCATGGTAACGCCAGATCCTTAACCCACTGAGCAAGGCCAGGGATGGAACCTGCGTCCTCACATATACTAGTCCGATTTATTTCCGTTGAGCTAAGATGGGAACTCCCACGCTTCTCCTTTTAGATCACGAATGTCTAATAGAAATATGCCAGCCCCGGATTCAATTTAAAATTTTCTAGTAACTACATTAAAGTGAAAAGGAAAAGGTAAATTAACTTCAATAATGTTTTATTTAACCCAATATATCTAAAATGGCAGTTCAGAAAAAACCAATGCAGAAAATTACTAATGAGTAATTTCATTCTTCTCTTAAACTAAACCTTTAAAATCTGGTATATATCCTCCAGAAACAGTGCATTCAACTTGGACTAGCTAGGTTCCAAGAACACCAGCTTGAGGCCGGGTACCTACTGTGCGATTTTCAGCCTGGAGCTCGCTGTCCCATCACTGCGCTAGGAGGGCACCGCTGCTCTCACCGCCGCCCGTCACCTGGCACGCAGAGGTGGGCAGCAAGTGTGTGAGAAGCGCACGAACACCCGCCCTCCGCTGCACCCTAACAGCAGAACCACAGTAAGGTCACTCAGCTGCTTTCTAGAAATTCCTGGGTCAACTTCTAAATTCAGAGGATTCTTTAAGTTCCTAATGCTGCAGTGTCTGAACCCTTCAGAGGATACGGTTATCAATTCACCACCTGCAACAAGGTTTAAAAGGCTGGCGGGAACGAAGAGCTGTCCCCGGCTTTACTGCAGTGCATCTGAGCACAGCGCTCTGCCTCTTTAATTGCTGGGCCCCCGGCCTCTCCCACTTCTAATGACTCGAACTTCTCTTCCCCAATTCTTTCCTCCAAACCCCCAAAGACGAATGTGAAACGACTTCACCTTCTTCTTTAAGAGAAGATGGTATCGGGAGATCTCTTGTGGTGCAGCGGGTTAAGGGTCTGGCGCTGTCACTGCTGTGGCGTGGGTTCAATCCCTGGCCCAGGAATTTCCACATGCCTCGGATGCACCCAAAAAAAAAAAAGAGAGCGAGGGAGATGTTATCCATCGGGCATAAGCTCTTGAAGCACACGGCCCACCTTCCAGCTCGTCTAATCTGCCTCAACCCGAGCCCCGTGTGCTCCCACGCTTCCGCACTCAGGGAAATTCAGCCCCTTCCCTGGGCTCCGGCTCACAGCCCTCTGGGACTTTCCTCGTGTGGTGTCTCCCTTCTCCCCAAGGGGGAGATTTAGTCTCTGCATGAGCATCTCCTCATGAATGTACCGTGACTCCTATTTAAAACCGGATTCTGGGAGTTCCCTGGTGGCCCAGCAGTTAGAGTCTGGTGTTGTCCCTGCTGTGGCTCAGGTCACAGCTGTGATGTGGGTTCGATGCCTGGCCTGGGAACACACGCTGTGGGCACAGCCAAAAAAGTTTTAAAGTTTACAAATTTAAAAAATGAAAAAACTACATTCGATTACACCCTCCCCACGCCCTTACCTGCTCCACTCCCCACCGCCACCTCTAGGGCACTTCACACCCTTAACAGCTGGCGCACCGGTTGTCCGCTGGCATGCTGCAGCATGTCAGGTGGTCAAGGCAGGGGTCCTTGTCTGCTGTCCCCGTGTGTCCTTAGCGCCCAGAACAGACACCCACTAAAGCTGTGCCGGGCTGACCGGCTGCCGGCAAAGCAGCCCGAAAGGCGCGACCTCCGTCAGCTCCTGGATCTGCTAATTCCGGCCCCTCGCCAGCGTCCGCGTGCTGTCAGATTCCTCTGTTCAGAGGAGTCTTTCGCAGACGGAGAGAAGCTCGCAGGGCCGTCCCTTCCGTCTCTCCTCCCCTGCATCCCAGCCCCGGCGCTGTCCCCACACGCGCAGACGGCAGAGGACCGAACGGTTCCTCTGGAGGCGGCTCCTGACCGCCGCGCTCACGCAAACGACCTGAGCGCTACCCTGCATCAAGCGGGTTTAAACCAGGAATTATTTTTCCAAGAAAACTAAACCACACACACTCATGAGACTCTGTCCTTCATGAGATCCCAAACCTACGGGTCACAACACAAGTCTGAGTTCGGAAGAATAAAGCAAGAGCGGCGAGCAAGGCCTCAGGAGGCGGGGCCGGCGGCAGAGCGGGACGCAGCCCAGCGCGCTCCTCCCTGCGCAGGCGCACAAGGTGGCGGGTGTACCACTCAGGGCGGCCCGGGCTCTCCTGGCCGGCCTGGAGCCGTAAGCGGGAGCGGCTGCGTGGGCTCGAGAGGCCCTCGGCGTGTGCTAAACCCGCCCTAGAGGATGTCCCCGCTCTCCTTCCGGACTCTCTGGAGACTCGGGACAGAGGCACAGAACGCGCGCCAGGACAGAGCCACGTGGAAGACCCAGAGGGCAGGCCCGCGGGCCCAGGCACGCTACCCCCAAGCCCGAGAGAGCAGGTCACGACGGAGAGGGGACGTGAGCAAGAGGTCCTGAGACCCGGCCGGCAGGCGGCATAAGATCGGCTGCTGCTGCCGCTCCCGAGGCGGGCCTGACGCCCTGGCGAAGCTCACAGACGAGGAGCGCTAACCCGTCGCGGGGAACAGCCCTTCCCGGAGCCTAGGTCGTACCTGCAGTAACCCCCCTTCCCCACAGGGCAGCCGGGGTGAACGACTGCGGGTCGCGGGGCGGTGTGTGCTGGCGGCAGCTCTGCCGTCAAGCCCGCGCACGTTCCCTGCGCTGCGACACCGCCGCCCACCCGCTGCCTGCCCGCAGCCCGCAGCCTGCCCGGAGCAAATCCGCCCTCGCGATTATATGTAACGCAAAGCAACTGTATCATTTAAACTGGGCAAAATGAGATTTCATTGGCACGAAAACCAAACGCGCTTTAAAATGCCACGCACGTAATTTAAAACAGCCTCTTGAGCTCCACAGTGAATTAAAGCGGCACCTGATATAAGGGTTGTGAGAAAACGGCCCTCTGAAAATAAGTTTACATGGTGGTTTTCCAAGCCTAAAAACCACGCCGCAGAACGTGCGGGCCGCTGACGAGGCGCAGGCTTACTTCCGCTCTTGAGCAGGCGCTTTTCTTCCTCCTTCAGCTTGTTCTGCATCAGACGGAGGGTGTTCTCGGCCTCCTGCGGGGCGGGAGAAACAAGAGCCAGAGGACATGACCCCTGAGCGGGCCGTTTTGTTCTGACCGTTAGAGTATTAGAGTAACGATTGCTAAGCCTGTGATACAGACGCGGCAGAGACTAAACTCCACGAAGGGGAAGAGAACTAAGGCCTTGTGCAAACAGAGGCCCCAGAAGTGGCACCACTGGCCCCCAAACCCACGCCCCCCCCACTCCTCCCTGACGACAGGGAGACACCCGCTGCGCGCATGCACGAGGCAAGTGGACACAGGACACAACAGGCCTCCCGCTGCTGAGTTAGGTTACAACATGTGGCCCTGATTATGGTAAAAAAAAAAAAAAAAAAAAAAAGAGAATAAGGAGTTCCTGCTGTGGTGCAACAGAACTGGTGTTGTCTCTGCAGCACAAGAACGCAGGTTCAATCCCCGGCCCAGCACAATGGGTTAAGGATCTGGCGTTGCCATAGCCAAGGCACAGTTCCCAACGGCAGCTCAGATCTGATCCCCAGCCAGGGAACTCCATGTGCCATGGCAGCCAAAAAAAAAAAAAAAAAAAAGAGGAATTCCTATTGTGGATCAGCAGGTTAAGAATCCGACTAGAATCCATGAGGATGCGGGTTCAATCCCTGGCTTTACTCACTAGGTGAAGGATCTGGCATTGCTGCAAGCTGCAGTGTCACGGATGCGGTTCGGAACTGGTGTTGCTGTGGTTGTGACGTAGGCCAGCAGCTGCAGCTCCGACCTGACCCACAGCCTGGGAGCTTCCATATGCCGCAGGTGCAGCCATAAAGAACAAAAGAAAAAAGAGAATGGAGAGAGGAAACTGGCTTTTTAATTTTTTTGGTCTTTTTGTCTTTTAGGGCCGCACCCTTGGCATACAGAGGTTCCCAGGCTAAGGGTCGAATCTGAGCTGTAGCTGCCAGCCTACACTACAGCCACAGAAACTCGGGATCTGAACCACATCTCTGACCTACACCACAGCTCACGGCAACACCATATCTTTAACCCACTGAGCGAGGCCAGGGATCGAACCCACATCCTCATGGATGCTAGTTGGGTTCATTACCTCTGAGCCATGATGGGAACTCTGAAACTGGTTTTTAACAATCTGTTGTTCTAAAAAAAAAAAAAAAAAAAGAAAAAAAAATGGGGAGTTCCCATCGTGGCTCAGTGGTTAACAAACACGACGAGGAACCATGAAGTTGTGGGTTCGATCCCTGGCCTTGCTGTGAGCTGTGGTGTAGGACACAGACGCGGCTCGGATCTCGCATTGCTGTTGCTGTGGTGAAGGCTGGCAGCTACAGCTCCTGTTAGAGCCCTAGCCTGGGAACCTCCATATGCTGCAGGTGTGGCCCTAGATAAGGCAAAAAAAAAAGACAAAACAAAAAAAAAGCAATATGTTATTCTAAACATTAAAAAGGAGGCACCGTATCTCATTGTGAGATACTGAGGGGCCAGGCATTAGAAGCACAAGGAGTAGCAGTGAGCACAGGAGAAAAAGAGGGCAGGCCCTTGCCAAAGGGAGGGTGGGCAGGAAAGGGCCCCTTGGAAGCAACCTGGGCCACCCTGAAGCATCCTGAAGCAGGGCCCAGACAAGCACACCATGGTCTGTTTATCTTCAGTGACTCTCTCCCGCTCTCCCCCAGACAGTGTTTAAAGTGTCTGGAACTCTTGGGTCTTTTCACTGCTCAAAATGCGCCTGTCCTGAACACCTCAATCCTCTGCCAGGTAGCAAGGGTGGCAACGGGGTCGTCGTCAAGAAAATCGTGTCCAAATGAAGGTGTGAGTTCTCACGGCCGGCTCTGCTGGACAACAGAGCAGCTTCCCCTAATTCAAGCATCCAGGCGTGTAAGAAGGCCAGGATAATCTTCCACCACAAGCTGTCAAGGACAGCACGAGACAGGGACCGCAGACCTTCTTCCGGGCTATGAGAAATATTCCTAAGGGATGAGGGCGATTCAAAAAGTGCGAGCAACTTGGTCCAGCTTTCTTTGCCCCAAATTCCGCATTTATCAACTCATGCTGGGATCTGAAGCCCCCCCTCCTAAAGGGCCTTACACACTGCGATGAGAGGAACCTGTAAGACAGCTGGTCAGGTGCTGGGTCACACACAGTTCCCACAACAATCAACAAATTGCAATTCCTCTTCATAAGGCAGTTTCTGAAAAGCTAGTCTGGGTGATTCAACTAACCAGGGCTTGAGCAGCTTTAAGTGAACTGATCAAGCAACTTCTCATTTTTTATGTTTACTTTTTTCTTTAAAAAGCTTTACTGAAGTATAGTTGATTCACAAGGTTGTGATAACTTTTTTTTTTTTTTGCTTTTTAGACTTGCGCATATGGAAATTCCCAGGCCAGGGGTTGAATCAGAGCTGCAGCCACCAGCCTACACCACAGCTGCAGCAACACAGGATCTGAGCCATGTCTGCGACCTACACCACAGCGTTGGCCATGCCGGATCCTTAACCCACTGAGCAAGGCCAGGGATCCAACCTGCATCCTCATGGATACTAGTCAGATTTGTTTCTGCTGCACCACAATGGGAACTCCAGTTGTCATAATTTCTGATGTACTGCGTTTATTTTTACGTATGTTTTTGCCTGTGGCACGTGGAAGTTCCCAGGCCAGGGGATGAACCCAAGCCACAGCAGTGACGACGCCAGATCCTTAACCAACTGCTCCACAAGGGAACTTCCTGAAGCACGTCTTAGATCTGTGCTCAGATATATTACATAACTTGTGGGACTCAATACAAAACAAAATGCAGTTAAATGTTATTAAGAATTTCAAGGAGTTCCCGTCGTGGCTCAGTGGTTAACGAACCCAACTAATATCCATGAGGACGTGGGTTCGATCCCTGGCCTCGCTCAGTGGGTAAAGGATCTGGCAGCATTGCTGCGAGCTGTGGTGTAGGTCGCAGATGTGGCTCGGATCTGCGTTGCTGTGGCTGTGGTGTAGGCCAGCAGCTGTAGCTCCAATTCAACCCCTAGCCTGGGAACCTCCATATGTCATGGGTGCGGCCCTGAAAAGACAAAAAATAAAAAAAGGAATTTCAAGACGGTGCCAGGAAGAGCATGAAAGCAAGCTCTGCTAGGCCTGGAGTTGTGTGAGACTGCACGGCTGACATGCCGGCCTATCGTCCTAACTGACCAAACTCGGGTGACAACCTATCAAAGATCTGACAACCATGGAGTCCAGGCCACACAACCAGAAAAACAAGAGGAATCACATGAGCGATCTTTAGCCTGATCGGGGCAGAAAAAACATTCACCGATATTCCTTTCCCAGTGATATATCCACACTGACGCGTCAACAAGCACAAAAAAGACGAACCGGAAGGCATGGTCTATACGGGGGCGGAGCGCCCACCTCAAACCTCTCTTGCTCCATCCTGTGATGATCCTCCAGCTGCTGTTCCAGATAAGCCAGGTTTCGAAATTTCTCAAGATAAATGTCATACTGCTTTTGAAATTCTTCCTCAATCTTTTCATATTCATCCATAAAGGCTGGCCTAGAACAAAATGAAATAAAAATGGGAGTTTCCGTCATGGCTCAGTAATTAAAGGATCTGACTAGGAACCACGAGGTTGCAGGTTCGATCCCTGGCCTCAATCAGCGGGTTAAGGATCCGGCGTTGCCGTGAGCTGTGGTGTAGGTTGCAGACACAGCTCGGATCCCACGTTGCTGTGGCTGTGGTGAAGGCCAGCGGCTACAGCTCCTGTAGGACCCCTAGCCTGGGAACCTCCATATGCCATGGGTGCGGCCCTAGAAAAGGCAAAAAAAAGGACAAAAAATTTAAAATAAATAAATAAATGAAAATATTAATCAAGAGATAAACAGCAGCTTGAAATTGGTATTCAGAGATCCAGATTCCATCCTGGTTTTCTTTGGAAAGCCTTTAATTAAAGAAGGTTCTTCACTCTTCTAACTGTTTGAAGATAGCTCCCCTTTTTCTCTTCCCTCCCTACAAAATGAAGATGCTTTTTTCTAATATAATGATTTGTATTTGTTTTCATTATAGTTGGTTTACAGAAAATGCTTTTTTTAAATAAAAAATAAAGGTATGCTCTTTGTAAAAACTAGAAATAATCCTGAAAGTATGAAGAATAAAATAAAAATCACTCATAATCCTATTGCTAGGTATCAGCACTTAATATCTGATATATATCCAGACTTTTCTATGCATAGATATATACAGGAATGCATTTAACAAAATTTTAAGTCTATTACCTTAAATGAAGCTCTGCAGCCTTTTTTCTCACACAACCTGGCAGATTTCAATAAATAGTTAAAAAATAATCATATACTATACACATTACTGAAAATCAATAAATTAAATATATACGCATTATCTTAGTTGGGTATAATATTCTGCTGTCTGGATATTCCAAAAATTGATCATTCTTCTAAAAAGGGAATCATATGTCATTACAAATTAAAGTTTTTAAACAAGAAAAATTCTAAAAACAATCATAACATAAAAAACTTGTTTCAACTGGTTTGTCGAATTACTTTCTTCTCCTATTATTTTTTTTTCTGTCTTTTTAGGGCCGCACCCACAGCATAGGGAGGTTCCCAGGCTAGGGGTCGAATTGGAGCTGCAGCCACTGGCCTATGCCACAGCCACAGCAACAACAGATCTGAGCTGCATCTGTGACCTAAACCACAGTTCATGGCAACGCCGGATCCTTAACCCACTGAGCGAGGCCAGGGATGGAACCTGCGCCCTCATGGATGCTAGTCAGATTCATTCCTGCTGAGCCAAGACAGACACTCCTCTCATTATGGATCTTAAAGGGAAATCTCTGTCCTTTAAAAAATATAAACAGGAGTTCCCTGGTGGCCCAGTAGTAGGTTAAGGATCTGGCACAATCACTACTGTGGCTCGGGTTTGAACCCTGGCCCAGAACTTCCACATGTCATAGGCCGTGGTCGAAATAAATTTAAAAATAAAAATGTAAACATATAAACTAGAAAACAATCTATATTGGAGTTCCTGTCGTGGCGCAGTGGAAATGAATACGACTAGGAACCATGAGGTTGCGGGTTCGATCCCTGGCATCGCTCAGTGCGTTAACAATCCGGCGTTGCTGTGAGCTGTGGTGTAGGTTGCAGATGCGGCTTGGATCTGGCGTTGCTGTGGTGGTGGTGTAGGCCGGCAGCAACAGCCCCAATTAGACCCCTAGCCTGGGAACCTCCATATGCCGCAGGTTTGGCCTTAATAAAAAAAAGAAAAGAAAAAGAAAAAGAAAAGGATCCATAATATTTTGGATTAGAGGAAAACATAGAAATTTTTCTACTAAAAAGATTTGATGGAGTTTCCTGTTGGCCTAGCGGGTTAAAGACCTAGTATTGTCACTGCTGTTTGCTTTTGCTCAGATCGCTGTTGTGGCATGGGTTTGATCCCTGGCCCAGGAACTTCCACATGCCATGACAGAGCCCAAAAAATAAAAAATAGAAAATAAAAATAAAGCACTCAAAAAGCAGAATTTTTTTTTCTTTTTGCCTTTTTGCCTTTATCTAGAGCCGCACTCGCAGCATGCGGAGGTTCCCAGGCTAGGGGTCTAATCAGAGCTGTAGCCACCAGCCTACGCCACAGCCACAGCAACGCGGGATCCGAGCCACGTCTGCAACCTACACCACAGCTCACGGCAACGCTAGATCCTTAACCCACTGAGCAAGGCCAGGGATCGAACCTGCAACCTCATGGTTCTTAGTTGGATTCATTAACCACTGAGCCACGACAGGAACTCCTCGAAAAGCAGAATTTTTTCATGAGATAAATCCATCTGATGGTTCTGATACAGAGGCAGAAGGGGTGTGGGCTTGCCACTGGCTAGGAAGAAGTCTCTCTTTTTGGCTGCCCCACGGCATATGGAGTTCTGGGGCCAGGTAGCAGATCTGGGCCATAGCTGTGACCCACACCACAGCTGCAGCAATGCCAAATCCTTAACCCGCTGTGCTGGCATGGAGATGGAACCTGCGTGCCAGCGCTCCAGACGCCGCCTAACCTGTCACGCCACAGCGGGAATTCCAGGGAGGAGCCGTCACGCTCCCGTCCTGCAGATCTCAGCGTGGGGCAGCCACCAGAATCTCAAAAATGCAAGACACATTCAGAGTGAATGCAGCAGCTGGACAGAGTAAGGAGTAAAGGGAGAGAAACAAAGGAAGAATGAAAAGGGAGGAAAAGCAACAGAGCAAAGGAAGGAGGGCACAAAACGGGGTGGGGGAGAAAGGGGCTGGGGGAGAGTGGGGGAGGCGGGGGCGAGGGGAGAGAGCACACGTGAGAGGGAAACTCAGAAGAAAGATCAATTACTGGTGATGAATTTTAAGCCTAAAATCTCCTCAAAGTGAGAACTGGGAGTGTGTGTCTGTTTCCACCAAAGACACAGCAAGACACAGATCTTAGGAGCCATACCTTACATAACTTGCGCCATCTGGATTTACTTACTTCGCCTCTCATTCCAAGAAGCTATAAAGGCTTGAAGGGAGGTTCAAGAATTACGCAGTTTTCCAGACATACCGAGCAACGCAAACGAGCCAGCAGTATGCTTGTTGGAACAAGAAACATGCCCACTCTGAAGAGCCGTCCCAGGCGAGGCTCTTTCCACTGCCCAGGTTCAGAGACTGACAGTATCTACCTGACACTCTGCAGCGTCTGCAGTCGCTTCCGATTTCTTTCCAGCTCTAATTTCCTCTTCTCAATTTTGGCTTCCAAGTTAGCTTCGTCAGAGGCCACGTTATTGAGCAGGTCTTTTGTCTTCTGAACCTGTGCCTACATTAAACAGGAAATTATTGAGTCACAGGTGCCAAGAAGGACCTCAACCTTCCATATGCTGCAGATGCAGCCCTAAAAAGATGACAAAAGTAAAGTAAAATAAAATAAAATATAATAAAATTTATATAAAACAAAATAATTGAAAAAAAAAATAGGAGCTCCCATCGTGCCTCAACATCAACGAATCTCACTAGTATCCATGAGGACACGGATTTGATCCCTGGCCTCGCTCTGTGGGTTAAGGATCCGGCGTTGCCATGAGCTGCGGTGTAGACCGGTAGCCACGGCTCTGATTCGACCCCTAGCCTGGGAACTTCCATATGCCACCGGTGCAGCTCTGAAAAGACAAAAATAAAATAATAATAAAGAAATTACAGGAGTTCCCCTCATGGCTCAGTGGTTAACGAATCTGACTAGGAACCATGAGGTTGCGAGTTCGATCCCTGGCCTTGCTCAGTGGGTTAAGGATCCAGCGTTGCCGTGAGCTGTGGTGTAGGTTGCAGACGCGGCTCAGATCCTGCATTGCTGTGGCTGTGGCAAAGGCCAGCAGCTACAGCTCCTGTTAGACCCCTAGCCTGGGAACCTCCATATGCCGCGGGTGCAGCCCTGATAAGGCAAAAAGACCAAAAAAAAAAGAAAGAAATTACAATTAATAATAACAAAGGAGATCCTGCACTTTCTTATCCCAGCTCTGGAATCGGCCCCTTCTTCCCAAGAACCCTGGGTCCTTTGTGTGGAGAAGAGCATTCAGAAGCCAAGACCTGGGTGCTCGGTATGCTCAGAGATAAGAACTGTATGAATGCCCACCTCACATCAGTCAGAATGGCCATCATAAGTAAGTCTACAGATAACAGATGCTGGAGAGGGTGTGGAGAAAAGGGAACCCTCCTACACTGTTGGTGGGAATGTCAACTGGTACAGCCACTACGGAAAACAGTACAGAGGTTCCTCAGAAAACTAACTATAGAACATCCGTATGATCCAGCAATCCCACACCTGGGCATTTATCTGGATAAAACCACAATTCAAAAAAATACATGGAAGTTCCTACTGTGGTGCAATGGGATCAGTGGTGTCTCTGAAGTGCCAGGTTGCAGGTTCGATTCCTGACCCAGCACACTGGGTAAAAGGATCCAGCCTTCCCACAACCGGATCTGATCCCTGGCCCGGGAACCCCATATACCTCTGAGAGAAAAGAGAAAAAAAAGATACCTGCACCCCTACGTTCACTGCAGCACTATTCACAATAGCCAAGATATGGAAACAACCTAAATGTCCATTGATAGATGAATGGATTAAGACGACGTGGTACACATACACAATGAATACCACTCAGCCATAAAAAAAAGAAGGAAACGATGCCATCTGTGGCAACATAAATGCAACTGAAGATTATCATACTAGGTGAGGTCAGGAAGAGAAGGACAAACACCACACGATACCACTTATATGTGGAATCCAAAATATGGCACAAATGAACCTATTTACAAAAGAGAAACAAGCTCACAGACAAAGAGAAAAGACTTGTGGCTGCCAAGGAGGAGGGGAAAGGGGGTGGGATGGACGGGGAGTTTGGGGTTAGTAGATGCAAACTATTACATGTAGAACGGATGGGCAATGATGTCCTGCATACAGCACAGGGAACTAGATCCAGCCGCTTGGGACAGACCATGATGGAAAATAATACAAGGAAGGGCCTGTATATATATGTACGACTGGGTCACTTTCCTATATTGCAGGAATTGGCACAACATTGTAAATCATCTGTAATGAGAAAGAAAGAAAGAAAGAAAGAAAGAAAGGCCCCCATTACAGGCAGGAAGAAGAAAAAACCTAATAAACTTCAATTCAAAATGTGAAAAAAAATGTATGAAAGTGTGGATGGATGTGCATGTGTTTGTACATAAATACGCCTTAAATATGCTCCACACACATACACATATCACAAAATTTATTCCCTTATCTATCGAAAACCATACGTTTAAACAGCACCTCCTATTTCAGAGTTAATTTTTTCCTGTTCACAATTGTAATTCCCTTTTCCAACAGTGAAAACTGTGGCTTCCTTTAACTTTAATGTATTTACTTATAGCAAATCAACAATACTTTTTTTTGTCTTTTTAGGGCCACGCCTGAGGCAAATGGAGGTTTCTAGGCTAGGGGTCGAATCAGAGCTGTAGCCGTCAGCCTACACCACAGGTCACGGCAATGCCAGATCCTTAACCCACTGAGTGAGCCCGGGGATCGAACCTGCATCCTCATGGATGCTAGTCAGATTCGTTTCTACCGAGCTACGACAGAAACTCCAAATCAACTATACTTTGGTAAAAAAAAAGTTTTTCTTACCTACTTGATCAATGTGCCCAATCTCCCATCTCAGCTGCCCTGCCCATCTCACCCTGCTGAGGCTCTGGGCCCCACGCTGGGCCGCTCAGGAAGGAAGGATTACTATTTTATGACAAAAGCATTATAAAAACCTCTCAATCTCAGTGTTTTACACAACTCTCAGCAAATCCTTGTTTTATACCTACTCCTAATTCACATAAGGACCCCTGTCTGTGTCTGCCGAGTAATATGAATCCCTACTAGTGACCGAACACCTGCTATGTGCCAGAGACTACATGTGACACGCCCTGTCAGACTGAATGCTCAGGAGGACCCTATGTGGTGGGCAGGGCCACTCCCCCATTTTATGGATGAGGAGAGTGAGGCACTTGTCTCCGATCACACAGAGGGAGTCAAACCCAAGCAGTCTGAGTCACTCACCCCCCGCAACTATTTCCAAAGGAACGCTTCAGAAGAGATGATCAAGTAATAACTGATCATGGGTGAGGAGCAAAGGCTGGTGATCATTCCATTTATTACAGTGCTGTTTAGAATTAAGAAAATATGGAAACCATTTCAATGCCCAGCAGTGAGAACCTGGTTAAATAAGATAGGAGTCAGGGCTCCCACTGTGGCTCAGCGGGTTAGAACCCAATGTAATCTCCGTGAGGATACGGGTCTGATCCCTGGCCTTGCTCAGTGGGTTGAGAATCTGGTGTTGCCAAAAGTCGCTGTATAGGCTGGCAGGTACAACTCCGATTCAACCCCTGGCCTGGGAACGTACATATTCCACAGCTGTGGCCATAAAAAGAAAAAAAAAAGATGGAGAGAGTCCATAAAATAGGATCTTTACTAAAATTACTGAAGAACTTAATTATTAAATTAACAAAACTGACAAAGTAACATAAGAAATTGTTCTTATTTATAATGAGTGGAAAAATACCACCAAGTAACCTGGTTCCTGAATGTCCTCTCAACTTTTCTCTTCCCACTGTTTCTCTTCTTTGTTACTAGGAGTAGGCTGTTCTGCCTTGTAGAGCCAGGAAGTATTTTCGAGTCCTGAGCTCAAAAGCATTAAATAAATGCGAAGTAATCTTACCAAAATATCTTTTATTGCAATTCGCATCACTTTTTCAATCTCATTTATTTCCAGAGGTCTGGCAATAGCTTCTGTTCTCAGTTCCTATGGGAAACAATGAAAAGAAATTACATATTTTTTCAGAACAGGAACTCTCAAAACCAATTCCCAGATCTAGATATGGCTTATGGACTGGTTCTCAAAAGTTCCATTACAGGAGTTCCCGTTATGGAGCAGTAGAAATGAATCCGACTAGTAACCATGAGGTTGCAGGTTCGATCCCTGGCCTCGTTCAGTGGGTTAAGGATCCAGCGTTACCACTGCTGTGAGCTGGGGTGTAGGTCGCAGACACGGCTTGGATCCTGCTTTGCTGTGGCTGTGGTGTAGGCCGGCAGCTATAGCTCCAATTGGACCCCTAGCCTGGGAACCTCCAAATGTGTCAGATGCGGTCCTAAAAAGCCA
>PVHT021183594.1:6494464-6570304 GCA_004024745.2 Catagonus wagneri
TTTTTTTTTTTTTTTTGTCTTTTTGCCTTTATGTAGAGCCGCACCCGCGGCATATGGAGGTTCCCAGGCTAGGGGTCTAACAGGAGCTGCAGCTGCTGGCCTTCGCCGCAGCCACAGCAACGCAGGATCCGAGCCACGTCTGCACCCTACACCACAGCTCACGGCAATGCTGGATCCTTAAGCCACTGAGTAAGGCCAGGGATTGAACCCGCAACCTCATGGTTCCTAGTCGGATTCGTTAACCACTGAGCCACGAAGGGAACTCCTTTTTTTTTGAACACCATGGACCTCTGATGCAAACACACTTCCTCCAAGTGTCTCCTGCGATCCTTCTGCCAGCCTGGCCTCTCCAGTGTGCAAGGCCCTCCTCCCCAGCCCCAGGCCCCCTGTCCCCTGACACTGTGGGAAACCGAACTTACCATCCAAAATCTAAAATCTAGTCTCCCGTGTTGCCTCTTTACCAGCATTCCATTCAGGGAACCCCCAAACCAAGTGCAGCGCAAAACTGTAACCAGTGAGAAGAGTCACCTGGGCTGTGCCCTAAGCACTACAAGGAACCATCACAGGGGCACCTGGCCTACCCATCAGTACTGGGAACTTCTGAGACAGAAGGTTTTTGCCCTAAAAAGACGAGGAAAAAACAAAAACAAAAACAAAAAACCTCCCAAAGCCCAAGTCACATTCCATACTGGTGACTTCAGAATCGAAGCCAGGGAGCAGGAGTCTGTAAAGATCCCTGGTGATTCCACTGGGCAGCCAGATCCGGGACCCTCAGGCTCAGAAAAGCGTTTTGCTGGGAAGAAAATTGAGGTTGAGTTCACAGGGAAAGCGGCACGGTCAGCAAAGCCGGCCATGGGCAAAGGGAGGCAGCGAGACCCATTTGCCATTCCTGAACTGGATGCCAGGGGTATCAGACCACTGCCTGCCACAAGCAGAAGAGCAGCGAACGCTATGTGGATATTACTTTCCCACACGGGCATCTCATTTAATCAGGTACAGTTTAATAAAATCAGAAGCGCAGGGAAAGACAGAACTGGAAGAGAAACCTCGGCAACCTGCTTCGCGAAGGCAGCAACCACGTCACCCGCACGAAGGCCACCTACCCTCAGCTCCACCTCCCTGCCCAGCAAGTCGTAGAGAGATGCTCCCTTGGAAGTGATTTCAGAAGCAAGCTGCCTGGCGGCTTTCAAATCTGCAATCTGAAAGGAAAATATCAAAAACAGAAACTTCAGTGACAGGTTTTCAGGCATTCGGAGAGAACCAGCCTGCTCACACCGCGGCCCATCTCCAGCCGGATTGACCGCAGAGCGCTTTTCCACCAGACACACGGTTACACCGCGCCGCAGAGAACTTCCCAGTTTAGGAAATGCCGATCTAAGTACAAAGCAGACCCAGGCCACCGGGGCTCTCTGAAAACCCAAAGTCAGGTCAACCAGGAGGCGGGGGCTGACGTGCCCCCTGCTTGGACTAGGTCACAGCAGGGGCACTGGCGGTGGCGCCGTGAGCAGGGAGGGGCAGCCCGAGGACACTGTCCTACTGCAGACTCCGGCCGCCTGTTTACCGCCCCCCTTCTCTGCCGCAGACTGCGCGGCACAGGCCTGCTGCCAGCCTCTAAGGAGCCGCTGCAGGAAGCTGCTACTACAGGACCGGCTCCCGCAGCCGGCAAGGCGACAGTGGCGGTGATTCAGCGCCCAGCCCTCCGCACGGCTTCTCTCTCGGGGTCTGCATGTCAAACCCTCTCCCCTGAACGAGCAGCATTTCCAAAGAGCCCAAACAAACGCCCCGTCACTGCGCCCTCGCCGCGCTCCCAGACAGCGAATCCCCCTCTGCTGGGACCACCAGCCACAGCTCCCTCTGCACTCACGACTGACAACTGACGGCGCCGCCCTACTCCTCGTCCTCCAGGGTCGCTCACCCGCCACCTCCCCGCCGGGAACAGCGCCCGCTTCCTCCGCGGAAGTCTTGCCGCCCCTCCCCGGGGGTCAGCCCCACCGCGCTCCCTCGCGTTCCCCCGACGCTCCGGCTTCACGCCGAGCCGAGCCCGGAGCTGCTCAGTGCCTCTAGGACACTCACGAACGCTGCGCATTTAACCTGTCCCAAACACCTCTGAGTTTCCTTTGTGGCACAGCAGAAATGAATCCGACTAGGAACCTCGCTCAGTGGGTTGAGGATCCCGTGTGGCTGTGGCTGTGGCTGTGGCATAGCTCAGCGGCTACAGCTCTGATTCCACCCCTAGCCTGGGAACCTCCATAAGCCATGGGTGCAGCCCTAAAAAGACAAAAAGACAAAAACAAAACAAAACAAAATGCCTCATCTTTCCTGCCAAACCCACTCCTTCCAAACTCTTCATTTCAGTAAAGGGCAACTTCCCTGTGCAGATACGCACCCAAAACTCCATGGTGTCCACATGTGCCCATTCTCAGTGTAAAGCCACTTAAACCAAATTAAACTTGAAACTCAGTTCCCCAAGGGTGCTAGTGACAGGTGACAAGCAGCCCGGCACGGTGGCCACAGAGGCTTCACCCGGCAGGGCTCACGGAGGAGCCGCCCCCCGCCGCTGCCCCGGGGCTCTGAGAGCTGCGGTCAAGGACTCGGGTGCCCTGGCCGGTCAGGCTCTTACAAAGACCCGCATTCCTGGGTCTCTTCACCTGAGGACTTGGGCCCCTCCGGTGCCTCTGCTGAGGCCTCCTTCTGGAAGGCAGAGAGGAAACTCGGGGACACTCCCACCGCCTCACTACCCGCCGCAGCCACAGCAATGCCAGACCGAGCCGCATCTGCGACCTGCACCACGCGCAGCAGCGCTGCAGCCCTAACCCAGCGAGCAAGGCCGGGGATGAAACCAAAGTCCCCGTGGATACTAGTCGGTTTCTGAGCACTGAGCCACAACAAGTTCTCCTCTCTTTCTTTCCTTTCCAAGCAGTCCTCTCCTGCCTTAGGGCACGGTTTTAGGAAACTCCGGCTTTACCCCTTGCTTATACCACCTTGGTGAGTGATTAAAAGCCTTAGGCACTTTTGACTTGTGGTTTCATTTTTCTTTTTCCTCTTACGGCAGCACTGGTGGCACATGGAATTTCCCCGGCCAGGGGTCAAATCACAGCTGCAGCTGCAACCTACACCACAGCAACACCAGAACCGAGCCACATCTGCGACCTACGTGGCAGCCTGCAGCAGTGCTGGATCCTTAACCCAAGGCCAGGGATCGAACCTGCATCCTCGTGGAGACAAAGCCAGGTCCTTAACCCGCTGGGCTGTAACAAGAACTCCTTAGCTTGTTGCTTTAATGGAGTCCTGGCAGCTCTCTCTTCCCCCAAGCTCAGCTGAGCGCCTGACCCCTGCTCTGCTCAGAGGCACCGTCATCTGCTTTCTCCCAGGTCCCTCTGCTTCTGCTTCTGCTTCCCCTTCAGTCTGATCCCAAGCCAGCAGCCAGAGTGACCCTTTCAATATGAAATTTCACGTACTTGTCTGCTCAAAACTCAAGGATTTTACACGTCGGGCTGTTGACAGTGGCTTTCCAGGGACCACAGGGTCTGTCACCACCTCCCCTCCCAGCTGTCATCACACCCCATCCCCACTGGCATTTCCACGGACACACAGCACACCCTCCACTGAGTAGCCTGCTCCTTGTGTGCTTCAGATCTCTGCTCAAAACAGCACCCAAGCCCTGAGGCCACCCCAGCTCCCCGTTCAGACACCTCCCCCGGCCCCCTGCTGCCCGCGTCCTACGCACACTCAGCCCACCTGACCTGCCACTCGCTCTGCTTTGTGGTTTACAGTCTGGCTCCTCCAACCAAGCCTCGGCCACCGAGGATCCCTGTCCTGGTCGCTCAGGCCTGTGTCCCCAGCGGTTGAACAGTGCCTGGCAGACAGCAGGCTTTCAACAGGTAACCGTATTTAACGCCGCTTCTGGTCTTACCCAAATGCTGATGAGCACAAAACTGACAAACGGCCCTCAGTCAAGGAGCAAGGAGAAGAGGTGGCGCCTACTGAGACGTTCCATTTCAAAGGCTGAGAAATAAACATCCTATCCCTATCTAGGAGCCTCGCGCGGTCCTTACCTTGGAGCCAAGATCAAACTTGAATTTGCTGATATCCTCCTCTCCCCGTTTCGAGCCCTCCACCCCCTTGGTCTTCATGGCGCTGTAAAGCACCGAGGCGATCTTCAGTAGCTCTTTCACTGCGTACCCGTCTGCCTGATAAAGCTTCTTAGTGTTGAGTTTTATATGCGCCTTGGTGGCCTGTTTTCAGGTCGGAGAAAAAATTTAAGACCCCCTTTTCAGGTAAAATCTAAAACCAAATTCCATGCAGGTCATTTGAAAATATCTCTGCCAGGAGTTCCCATCGTGGCGCAGCGGTTAATGAATCCGACTAGGAACCATGAGGTTGTGGGTTCGATCCCTGGCTTCGCTCAGTGGGTTAAGGATCCAGCGTTACCGTGAGCTGTGGTGTAGGTTGCAGGCGCGGCTTGGATCCCGCGTTGCTGTGGCTGTGGTGAAGGCCGACGGCTACAGCTCCTGTTAGACCCCTAGCCTGGGAACCTCCGTATGCCACGGGTGCGACCATGAAAGGACAAAAAGACAAAAAAAAAAAAAAAAAAATCTCTGCCAACAACTACAACATAACCAAATCATGTTGAATTAAACTTTCAAGTTTATCATACATTGCAAGTAGGTGTGTAAACTGATACAACCGTGACAGAGAACAATTGGTAAACGACAGTAAAATTAAAAATGCACATATCTTTTGATCCAGCAATTTTATTTTTTTGGCTTTTAGGGCCGCACCCGCAGCATACTTAAGTTCCCAGGGGTCGAATGGGAGCTGGCGGCATACGCCACAGCCACAGCTCTCCAGATCCGAGCCACATCTGCGACCTACGCCAGAGCTCACGGCAACGCCAGATCTTTAACCCACTGCGCAAGGCCAGAGGTCGAACCCACATCCTCACGGATCCTAGTCGGCTTTGTTAAGCACGGAGCCACGAAGGGAACTCCTTTGTTTTGTTGGGTTTCTTTCTTAATGATTTTTATTTTTTTACATTACAGCTGGTTCACAATGGTCTGTCAGTTTTCTACTGCACAGCAAGGTGATCCAGTGTGGGTGGAAGAAAACAGGGCCATAAGTCTCAAGCCTGAGAGTACGCAGCTAGAGTAGGGAAAGAGAACAGACTGCAGAGGTCAGGGGAAACTACCGCCTCTTCCCGGAATGCTGAGAAGGTCATGCTACGGAAGAGCTCTAGAAGGCAAGGGTTAAGAGCCTGTGAGCGGAACAGGCCTTCCTGAGAAAAGATCTGACGCCTGTTAGGACAGAACAGACCTTGCCTCGCTAGGGGGTCCGGATCACTGTGTCCTCCAGGCTCGCAGGCTGTATCCTTAACCTCCTCAAGCATTCTGCTCCCCATGCTTCTGCGCATACCCCTCGTTTATATTCCCAATAAAAGGCAAACCCTGAGTCTGCTCGGGGCTCTTGACTGCCACGGCATTAGCTGTCTCTGTGGCTTCTTCGAGCTGATCTCTGAGCATAGCCTAAGTTCTGATTGTCGCATGCGACGACAATCCAGTCACACACACACACATACATTCTTTCGCTTGTTTCGTTTTTTAAATGGCCACATCCACGGCATCTGGGCCAAGGACCTACGACACAGCTGTAGCAAGGCTGGATCCTTTAGCCTACTGTGCGGACTGGGGCTCGAACCCGTGCCTCCGCAGGGACCCGAGCCACTGTGGTCAGATACTTAACCTACTGTACCACAGCAGGAACTCCTACAGGTTTTTTTTAATTCACTTTATTGACATATAGCTGATTTACCATGTTGTATTAATTTCTGCTGTAATTCAGCAAAGGAATTCAGTTATATAATCCCTTTCACATTCTTTTCCATTGTCATTTGTCATAAGGCACTGAACCCAGGACCCTGCCGTCTATCCACCCTGTGTACTCATCTGCCTCCGCTGAGCCCACACTCCCGGCCCTTCCCTCCCCCTGGCAAACACAAGTTTATGTACAGGCTATTTGTTATAGCCTCGTTTCTAAGAACAAAAGCTACTGACAACCTAAACGCCTACCACATAAATCAGTTACGGTATAAACACGCAAGCAATGCTACTCGGGCATAAGAAGGAAGAACTTCTATCTGTACTTGGAAATGTCTCCAAAATGTACCGTTACACGAAGATTCTAAACAGTGGTGTACAGTTTGCCACCATTTGTGTAAAAGGAAGGAAAAAGATATATTCTATTTGCTTAGATATGCCTAAAGAAACTGTGGAAGATATTTAAAAGAGTGATGACTCAGAATGAAACTGGGACGATGGCAGATTTAGAAAGTGACTTATTCTACATCATTTCATGATTTAAAAAAAAAATTGAGTTCCCGTCGTGGCGCAGTGGTTTACGAATCCAACTAGGAACTATGAGGTTGCGGGTTCGATCCCTGGCCTTGCTCAGTGGGTTAAGGATCCAGCGTTGCCGTGAGCTGTGGTGTAGGTCGCAGACGCGGCTCGGATCTTGCGTTGCTCTGGCTGTGGCGAAGGCCGGCAGCTACAGCTCCTGTTAGACCCCTAGCCTGGGAACCTCCACATGCCGCGGGTGAGGCCCTAAAATGACAAAAAGACAAAAAAAAAAAAAATTGGGCGAGTTCCTATCACGGCTCCTAGGCCCCACAGAAAAAAAGAAATTTGTTCAATCCCTGGCCTGGGAACTTCCACAGGCCACGGTTATGGCCAGAAAACAAACAAACAAACAAAAACTGAGCCATAAAATATATTACTTATTCAAAAATAAGTAAATACTTTTTTTTTTTTTTTGGTCTTTTTGCCTTTTCGCGGCATATGGAGGTTCCCAGTCTAGGGATCTAATTGGAGCTGCAGCTGCTGGCCTACGCCAGTCACAGAAATGCGGGATCCAAGCTGCGTTCTGCAACCTACACCACACCAACACCGGATCCTTAACCCACTGAGCGAGGCCAGGAATCGAACCCACAACCTCATGGTTCCTAGTCGGATTTGTTAACCACTGAGCCACAACAGGAACTCTTTTTTGTTTGTTTGTTTGTTTTGTTTGTTTGTTTTTTAGGGCCACACCCATGACATATGGAGGTTCCCAGGCTAGGGGTCTAATTGGAGCTGCAGCTGCCAGACTACGCCATAGCCACAGCTCTCCAGATCCGAGCCACGTCTGCAACCTACACCACAGCTCACAGCAACACCAGATCCTTAACCCACAGAGCGAGGCCAGGAATCGAACCCGCAACCTCATGGTTCCTAGTCGGATTCATTAACCACTGAGCCACAACAGGAACTCTTTTTTTGTTGTTGTTGTTGTTTTTTAGGGCCACACCCATAGCATATGGAGATTCCCAGGCCAGGGGTCAAATAAGAGCTGTAGCTGCCGGCCTAGACCACAGCCACAGCAACGCAGGATCCTTAAGCCACTGAGCGAGGCCAAGAATGGAACCCACATCCTCACGGATACTAGCTGGGTTCTTAACCCACCGAGACATGATATGAACTCCCCCCAATTTTTTTTTAAAACCATGAAATGATATAGAATAAATCACTTTCTAAATCAAATCCGTGTCCTCAGGGACACTACTCAGATTTGTTAACCACTGAGCCACGATGGGAACTCCTAAAACTCTTAAATAATGAATTAAAAAAACACAAATCAGAGTTCCTGTGTGGCTCAGCAGATTAATGATCCTACATCGTCACAGCAGTGGCCTGGCCCACTGCTGTGGCACCGGTTTAAGCCCTAGCCCCAAAACTTCCACATGCCATGGGCACAGCCAAAAAAACCCCAGAAAACTCTGTTAGTGAAATGGCTTCAGAGAAATCTGGTAACAGACTATAATTAGAAACTTGAAAGCAACCCTAACTGGGCCTCATCTCTTCCTAAGGTATTTCACTTTACAATTCCATCAAATAACTGTGAACTAACCATGAACTGGGCAACCGCCTTAATGAAGAAAACACGGTCTTGCTCAGTGTCAACATCAGAAGGGATGTCAGTCTGAGGTTCATACCTTTTAGAGAGAGAGAGAGAAGACACCAATTAAGTAGAAAATCCACAAGAGCGAAAGTAAGGCAACTCAGAGGATAGTGATCTGCAACAGGAAGCTCTCTGAGTGCCCAGCTAACGTAGTAAGAGTAAGAAAGCCTTCAAGAGCAACAAAAATACCCAACATCCAGGAGAACAAATCCTCACCTAAAAATAGAGGTGACAGCTTTCAAAAGTCAAATTTAGAGCTCAGCTTACAAAATTAAATCTATCTCAGAATTCAAAGGTTAATTAAAATAATCAGAACTAGGAGTTCCTGTCGTGACTCAGTGGAAATTAATCTGACTAGCATCCATGAGGACGCAGGTTCGATCCCTGGCCTTGCTCGGTGCATAAAAGATCTGGCGTTGCCGTGAGCTGTGGTGCAGGTCACAGATGCGCTCAGATCCCAAGTTGCTGTGGCTGTGGTGTAGGCCGGCAGCTATAGTTCTGATTCAGCCCCTAGCCTGGGAACCTCCACGTCATGGGTGTGTGCCTAAAAAGACCAAAAAAAAAAACAAGCTATTAATGTGGCCGACAGCCCCTGTTCGGCAGAGTTGCTGAGTTCCCTGCCTTGAGTTATGGATGACACACCAGCAGTCAGGAGATAGGAGCCCTTGGCCTGAGAGCTAAGAAGGGTTTTTACATTTTTTTAAGTGTTATAAAATTAAAATGCAAGAAATAATATGACAAAGACTTTATGCAGCCTACAACGCCTAAAACATTTACCATCTGCTTAACAAAAAAGCTTGCCTACCCTCAATCATATTAGATTTCTCACACGAGATGAAATCTGTATTATTTCTAACCCATGTATTCATTGGAATGTGCAAGGAGGTCCTGAAGGTGGGAGGATGAAGGGGAGCTCAGCCTGGCACCGCGGTGTCTGCTCCCTACTGAGGAACAACAGTCTCCGTTCCCCACTGCCTGGCACAAGCCCTTCTCCCCGAGCATGCTTTAAACTCAACCGACTTGTAACAGGTTACAACTGTTTGTCAAACTGTACTGAATTTTTTCCTTTTGCTTCACAAAAGTACCATTTCTAGGTGGCTAATGAATAACGTCTAGTATTCATTCCTGTTTTTTGTTTTTTTTTTTAAATGGCCACACCTCAGCAATACGGAATTCCCCCAGGCCAGACACTGAAGCAGGTCGCAGCTGCAAACTACACAGCAGCTGCACCAGCAGATCCTTTAACCCACTGCCCTGGGCCAGGACGGAGCTAGCAACGCCAAGAAATCAGCCGGATCATTAACCCACTGCACCACAGTGGGAGCTCCTCTTTTTTTATTTTTATTTTTTTGTCTTTTCAGGGCCGCACCCTTGTCATGTGGAGGTTCCCGGGCTAGGGGTCAAATCAGAGCTGTAGCTGCCGGCTTACACCACAGCCACGCCAGATCTGAGTCACATCTGCGACCTACACCACAGTTCATGGCAATGCTGGATACTTAACTCACTGAACAAGGCCAAGGACTGAACCTACGTCCTCACGGATGCTAGGCAGATTTGTTTCCACTGAGTCATGATGGGAACTCCTCTTTTTTTTTTTTTTTAATTTCATTGGACTTACAATGCTGTATTAGTTCCACATGCACAGTAAAGCGAAGCAGTTATACGTATTAACATATCCATTCTCTTTTCCCCATATAGCTTATAAACTATTGAGCAGATTTTCCTGTGCTATACGGCAGGTTCTTGTTAATCACCTACTTGATAGTATTTATTGTTTGACTTCAATAAAGTGCAATTCTCACCTTTTCACAAGCCAGAGAAGCACTTCAGACACAAGTCCAAAATTTGGTGTGCGGAAATTTTCCATAGAAATGTGTCGAGGGTACCCCAAGGCTCTCATCATCTCCGTAAAATCTGTCCAGGGTAAAATACGATTTAGTTAGTTCCTTGTCAAACAGCAACTCCCTAGTGATGGAAGACACCTTCTTTGCTTTCTCTTGTTTTTCCCAACCTGCTGACACTTTCATGGCCTACTGATCAACTCTCCAAAAGGGAAAGAAAAAAGGAGATAACAGGTAATACTGACCTCATCTGCTTCCTGAAAAATATTCCAGTCCGATGGGAGAAGTGGAAACTGTACAGTGCGGTTAGGGACTGGCAATGAACGGAGCTGCTCTCTTGGATACCTCACCTGTCTCTCGCACGGCTTTCTCTTTACCACTCACAATGAGAAACGCCCGCCCTTATAAAATGTAATAACGAAAAACTATTTTTTTAAATGTTAACTATGGGAGGGAGGTAATGGTCGTAAGGTCAGATTCTGCTATTATGAGTTGCCTTTTTTTTTTTTTTTTTTTGCTTTTTAGGGTCGCACCCGCGGCATGTGGAGGTTCCTAGGCTAGGGGTCTAATTGGAGCTACCGCCACTTGCTTACGCCACAGCCACAGCAACTCAGGATCCAAGTCACGTCTGCCACCTACATCACAGCTCACGGCAATGCCGGATCCTTAACACACCAAGTGAGGCCAGGGATTGAAACCACACCCACATGGTTCCTAGTCAGATTCGTTTCAGCTGCATCACAACAGGAACTATGTTTGTTTGTTTGTTTGTTTGTTTTCACTGAACATATGGGACCTTAAGAGGCCAAAATTTAAACATTAGTTACACTGTATTCAGAGAAATCTTAAGACAATGACTGAATTATAAAGCAATATTTAGACGTACTATAAAACAGACTAAGAAACAATATTAATACTTGTTGATACCAGAGACTGCGGTCACTAAGCTTTAAGCAAGGCTTAGAAATAAAAATAAAACACGTTTTTAGTTCCTATGATGTGCCAAGATCTACATTCAGCGTGCTTCTCACTAAGTGACGCCTGTCTTCACTCTTCTTGACAGGGATATTCAAAATGTCCCAGGGACAGTCACAAACTACCTGGGCACTGGAGGTTAGGCTGGATTTCAGCAGACAACAGCAGAGGAAAGAGCAGGAGAGGGCCTCTGCCACTGTTTTTTGGGAACTTTGAAAAAGCGATGGAGAATAAAGTAGCAGCCTTCTTAGCACAGTCAGGCATTGCTCTAAACACTTCTTCCCACTAGGTAGGAGTCAAGTTCTGTTAATTCTGCGATATTTTTGTCAAAATGGAGACAATCTGAGTAAGATTCTTACCATGAACTGCTTAATTGGACAGTGTTCATTCAGGGTCAGAACGTTCAGAAATCCCCTTCTCACACACTTTTGCAAACACAGCTCCGTTCAGTGTCCCCTAGCTGAACGCTGACCACCCTCAGCTACAACGGGGGAGAACCATCCCTATAAAGGCCTACCGCAGAGCGTCCCTGAGAACCTCCGCACCCCAGAGGGCATAAATTCACACAGTGGTGCTGGGCGTAGACATCAGTAAAATGTGATGCCTCTTTCCGTGTATTTACTTTGCAGGAAAAGAAAGGAGTAACCTTTCCTTAACCCTTCAGTAACTTTACCACTGAAAAAAGCCATCTTTAATGGGAAAATTTCAGGCACAAGCAATTTGGTTAGAAAATTAGCCTTGAGCCCCTCAGAGCACACCAAGTCGGCATCCACCTGCCACGCCTACACACGTGGAGCCACTTGACTGAACTGCTTCAGCCTGAGAAAAGGACAGCATACAAACTGCGAGAGATGTCGAGTCATACGGTGCTGCCTCTGGACCCACTGACTGCACCCAGTTCTAGCTGTATGGCCTAAAGCAAGCTACTTAACCCCTCTGTCCCAAAACGTTTCACCCAGGAACTATATATAGGATCCCCCTCGCTGTTAAAATGAGGACTAAAATAAGACACTGAATGCACAATGCCTGGTGTGTAAACCCCCCCCCCAAAAAAAAAAAACCATAAGTGTGTCGCAATTAGCATTCACCGGCCCTCTCCTAGGCTTCGTGGTTCGTTTCTCGGAGATCTATGCTAACCCAACTCAAAAACGGCTTAGCGTCTTCCAACTCGGTAGCGAACACTGATACCATGTTGCTGTACAAAACAATTTAAAGTAAATCAAGAATGTACATATGTCTGTGTGATTGGGTCACCTTGCTGTACAGAAGGAAACCGACAGGACACTGTAAAACAGCTCTAACAGGAAAAAAATCATTTAAAATAAAAAAAAACTTAAAAAAAGTAAATCAAACCAAAGTTTGGGTTCCTCAGCCACACAAGCGGCCAGGGGCAGACACACAACCTTCCCTCATCACAGAAAGTGCGCGAGACCGGGCCGGGAGCCCGCCCGGGGTTCGGGGGAAGCGGGCCAGGAGCGGCTCCGGCGCTCGAGCCTCGGCGGGGCTCGGCTAGGGGACCCAACTTGCCAGAGGTCGGACCAGGAGGACCGCGGGTCACGGGGGCAGGGCTGCCTTACTGCGGAGGTCGCGGAAAGACATGTCTCTCTGGTCCCGAGGCGCCCGGAGTCTACGCCGCTCACCCCTCGGCGCGCACGGGTCTCCACGGCAACGCACGGAGGGAGCGCGGACGGCGAGCAGGCGGGGCCAAACCAGACGTGAGGCGACCCGGCCGCGCCGTGTGCGCATGCTCCACGCTCGCCGGAGAAAGGGCGGCCGACAGGGGGCGTCTCCGGGCACTGGGGGGGCGGGGCGTAGGGCCCCGACCCGGATGCGGGGCGTAGGGCCCCGACCCGGATGGCATTTGGGCCTCTTTACACATTTTGCAGGCATTTGGCCCTACTGGACACGTTCTGAGCACCATCCAAGCGCCTGATACTTTGTGAGACGCTCTGCATACTGCTCATTTCCTCCTTAACTCCTCTAGAAAGAACGTGCCATAGTGTTAGGAAGCCAAGTCTCCCGCCTGGGTCCCATACCCAGCACGCATTTCTCTGGCACGAGTGAAATGACGCGCCTGCTACACGCAAGGCTTGAGGCCCCAGCCTGCGCGCGCAGGCTGGCACTGACCGCTGGGCGGCGACAGCGGGCCGGACCTCTCTCTGCGCACGCGCCAAGCGAGATCGAGCTTCACGACAGGCCGGAAACCGGCCCGGCTCCTTGAGCGCCGGCGGTTGTCCTGGCAACAGTACCAGCGGCTGGAGCCAGTCGATGAGCCAGTTTTAAGGGAGGGGGCGGCTCCCGGGTGAGGACCACAGCCGACGCTTGGCCAGGGTCAGCTGGGGGCTCACTTGGGACTGCTCTCCACCGGGCTGTCACGACTGGGGACAAGTGACAGGAAGGGCTGGGAAGGTGAAGTCAGCTGAGCCCAGAAGGGTGGACGCTGAAGAGTGAGTGCCAAACCCGCAATTGGTTTTGGCGAAGTTACACACGTAAAACGCACAGAGTTCCGAAATAGATCATACATACATCGTCATTGTGACAAAGCCCTTCAGAAGACAAAGAAAGAAGAAGCTTTCAACAAATGATTGGGAAAAATTCGGAATGCAAATAAATGAATCTCTATTCTTATTTAAGAGTAAAACCAAGAACTATAGATTTTCTAGAAGAAAGTTTAGAGGGGAAAGCTTTGTGACTGGGTTAAACAAGAGTTCTTAGATAACATCAAATGCATTATCCTTGAAAAAAAGAAAAAGAAAAAGCTTATCCAGGGAGTTCCCATCGTAGCGCAGCGGTTAACGAATCCAGCTAGGAACCATGAGGTTACAGGTTCGATCCCTGGACTTGCTCAGTGGGTTAAGGATCCGGCGTTGCCATGAGCTGTGGTGTAGGTCGCAGACGCGGCTCAGATCCTGGCAGCCTATACCACAGCCACAGTAACTTGGGATCCGAGGCGCATCTGCAACCTACACCACAACTCAAGGCAAGCCAGATCCTTAACCCACTGAATGAGGCCAGGGATGGAACCTGCACCCTCATGCTTACTAGTTGGGTTCTTAACCCACTGAGCCACAACAGGAACTCCCAGTCTCCCCCCCCCCCTTTTTTTTTTTTTGCTTTTAAGGGCTGCACCCAAGACATTTGGAAGTTCCCAGGCTAGGGGTCAAATCGGAGCTACAGCTGTTGGCCTATATACCACAGCCACAGCAATGCAGGATCCAACTCACATCTGCAATCTACACCACAGCTCACGGCAACACCAGATCCTTAACCCACTGAGTGAGGCCAGGGATTGAACCGGCAACCTCATGGATACTAGTCAGATACATTTCTGCTGTGCCACAATGAGAACTCCCATCCTTCCCCCCCACACAAGGCATGATCCAAATAGCACTCCATCATCTACTTATGGGAAAATGGGTGGAAACATTACATGACCTGTCCAGTCACCCAGTACCACCTTGTCAGCATGCTGAAAGCACTGACTCAGATCACACCAAGGCTGCACCCCTGAACCTTCATTTCCCACCCGCAGATGAGAGGTCACCCAAAGGAGTGACTCCCCAGCCTGCAAGAGCCGAGTCTGCTTTGCATGCCTGTCCCAAGCCAGAGGGACCAGGGACCCCCCCCTAAGGTTCGGCCCCTTTCCTTCCCCCTCCTCCCACCATGCCCCTGCCCTGGGCATCATCCTCTCCCAAACTCGGGGGTTCAGGAAAACTGGGAGCCTTCCCTGTGACATCATAGAGCTGGTCGCCAAGGGAGACCTGCAGAGCCACCCGCTGGGCAGGGGAGAGGAGAGCCCTGCTGCACAGGAGGCCCGGCCGCCCCTCCCCTCCACGCTGGTCCCCATGGAAGCCCTGGTCTGTGCGTTCTCTGAGCTGCGCATAAGAGAAGGTGCCGGGCTGCGGGGAGGAGTGGCAGGAGGAGAGAGGCCTCCTGTCCTGACCTGGGCCCAGAGCCACCAGAGTGACCTCAGGGACATGCTTGCCTGGGAGAGGGGAATGGCCCTGGTTCGTGCCATGTGACCCTGGGCACCGGAAGGCTCTTTCTAGGGAGGGGACAAAAAGGGGTGTCAGAAAGAGCC
Source organism: Catagonus wagneri (assembly GCA_004024745.2). Taxonomy (NCBI): domain Eukaryota; kingdom Metazoa; phylum Chordata; class Mammalia; order Artiodactyla; family Tayassuidae; genus Catagonus; species Catagonus wagneri. The sequence continues at coordinate 6,509,351 of PVHT021183594.1, forward strand.
TCGAGTCCTGAAAGAGATCTCGGTGCCAAGGCTCAGGCTTCTCAGCCCTCCCTGCCAGTTGGGATGGAGGTGGGAGGCAGGGGGCTGAGCCCATCTGACAGGTAAGCTGAGGCTCCCGGCCGGGGTGGAGCCCGTCACACACGAGCGCGTGGCTCTTCTCCCCTCATGGCCACTGTGGCCCGCCGGCCACCACCCTCCTGCTCTCCCCTCCACAGATGCAGTGAGCTGGGCCCGAGGACACCCCGGTCACCCTGACACACCACCCGACATCTACGAGGGGGGGCTGGGGGCCCAGCAGCAGCAGTGCCCCCGTGCCCAGGGAAGCAAGCCCAAGAACTTCCGGCTGCGCCACCTCCGGGGCCTAGCTCTCTACCTGCCAGGCCACATGCAGCTTGCTGGCCAGTGCGACAGCCACTGGCTGGGCCGGCTCATGGCCTGGGGGTGCTTCCCACAGCCGGAGGGCATGGCCTGGCCCCTGGACCTACCACAGGGAACTCTGGGCCCAGGTATCAGCCACTGCTCAGTCCTTCTGGAAGCTCAACTGCCCAGGGACAGCGTGGGAAATATAGGTGAGCACCTATCTAGGTGATGCCGGACTGGGGACAGAGGGAAGGACCCAGGGAGGGTTGGGCTAGGGACGCAGATGGATCCAGGTGACCCTTCTCTCCCAAGCCTCCTGGGTTCCCGTCCCAGCTCTACAGTTGATGAGGGACCTCGGACGGCTCCCCCCCACTGGCTGCGCCTGTTTCCCCATCTGTAAAATGAAGGGTTCAGCTTAGATGGGGAGCCTTCAAGTTTGAGACAGTTTCCGCTCTCCCCTCGCCTCCTGCCCCTCCCCCTCCTCTTTTAAGGCCATCAGGTTGGGGGGTGGGGACACAGGATGAACTGACAGCCTCCCCAGGGACCTCGAGTGACTCCTCTCTCCCTTTCCTCAGCTTCCAGCTCCAGCATGGACCCAGCCAAGGGTGTCCCCTCCCAGCCCGGTCCCCCTGAAGGCTTGGGGCTCAGGCCCAAGAGATCCTGGGGGGCCTCAGAGGAGTCCACATGTCCCCTGTGCAAGAGAACTCGCTCTGGGGCTCTTGAGAGGCGGTAGGGACCCGAGTGCCAAGGCTGGTTCTCCCAGCTCGGGACAGGAGAGGGTGTCCCAGGAGGAGGGGGGCAGGTCCAGGGAGGACGGGCTCAGCCCGCACCAGGAGCGCCCCCACTCCGAGGCGCCCGGGAGCCGCCCAGCACCAGGGCCTGGGCCAGCCTCAGGAAAACCTAAGGGGGAGGAGGAGGTTCCAAGGGAGGGACGGAAAACAGAAGCCCGGGCGTGCACTTGCAGCCTGCACCACCTTGAGTCGGCCACTCGTACCTGGGAGGCCGGGCAGAGCGGAGAGCTGGGCTCGGGACAGGCCGGGCAGCCCGCAGGTCTAATCGCAATAAAAGCCAAGGCCTGCGCCCTCTGTTCCTGGTCCGTGTGTCCTCAGACCAGCGGGGCCGGAGAAGCAGCCCCGGCACCTGGGATCCGAGAGCAAAGTTCCGAGTCGATCCTGGGGGCACCTGAGGAGCTGTCACCTTCAGCTGAGGAGGGGGCCACCCTCTTGGGGGGCAGGCCGAAAGGCAGGGCGGGCTTGGCCTTCTGGGCCAAGAGCGAAGGGAGTGAGGCCCGCTTTGGGGAGGACAGCAAGTCCCCACCGAGCAGAGCCGCTGGCCGGACCGCACGCAGCCCCACCCCGGGGGCCTGGTTGAAGCGCAGGCTCCCTGCGGACCCACCGCCCTGACCCCACAGGCAGAACGGGCAGAGCCCTCCTCGCAGCAGGGCCAGACTCCAGGCAGGGGCTCCTCTCTACCCGGGGGTCCTCCCGGCCCCGCTGACCTCTGAGCCAGGCCTCCCTTGCTGTGGGCTGGCCTGTGCGCTGCAGGAGGTCTCGCAGTGTCCCTGGCCTCCGCTCACCTGATGCCAGAAGCGCCCTCCTCCCAGTGTGGCAGCCAGAAACGTCTCCAGATGGTCCAACGTCCCTGGGGTGGTGGGGGGGCACAGAACCTCTCTGCTGAGACCCCCTGCCCCACGTCACTGGGCCGTGGTCCTGTGGGGATGGGGCAGGAGGGCCCGGGGTGGCCTCCGCGAGCCTCCCCCTCAGGCTGACGTCCAGTCCTGGCAGCCGGGTCGGGCTAGGACGGGCCCCACCGCCCCCCAGGCTCTGTTGGACACACGTGAGGGTGTCCAGGGTACTGGCACCAGGGCAGCTGGGTTCCCTGCAGACGCGGGGGAGACGCGAGGCAGACGCGGGGCAGACGCGGGGAAACGCAGGGAGACGCGGGGCAGATGTGGGGGAGACGCGGGGGAGATGCCCCCTCGGGCCCCTGTACAGGAGACTCTAGCTCTTGGGTGCTCTTCAGGTTATGTCGGTGTGACCCTGGGTGGCGGCAACACAGTCCAGGCCACCAGCCTCTCACCCAAGGCGCAAACGGACTTTGGAGGGACCCAGACCTGGGCTGGGTCTCAGGGCCACCATTCACAGCCACGTGGCACTTGGGCAACCCCCAGCCCCTGAACCAGTTTTCATTTGCCTAAGGGGGTGACAGGCCGAACCCCTACCCCAGCGGTGCCCGAGGCTCCGAGGAGAGGGTGGTGGAAAGACACGCCAGCCCTTGCCTCCGGCTTTGGCGGTGAGGTGCGCTGGCCCAGGGTCTTGCCCGACCAGGCGCTGAGTCATCAGCTCTGGAACCTCCTCCCCGGGCTGCAGGGTCCATTACGACTGTAAAAGCCTGTCGCCCTTTTAGCTGGAAGCCGTCCTTGGGACTTGCCAGGGGACAAGCAGCTCCTGGGCCGCTGTCAGCCTCAGGGCCGGTCCGCAGGGACAGGGCCCAAAGTGCAGAAGCCTGAAAGGCAGGATGAGACCAGTTAAAGTCTATTTATTCTGTGTGTAATGAGACAAAACATTACGATCTGATCCCCACGGGGCTGGACACGGCAGTGATGGGGCTGGGGCAAAGCCTCTGAGCTCGATTATGAATGTCCAAGATAGAATCTTCCGGAAGGCTCTTCCCTTACATGAAGGAGCGGAAATAAAAATCACGTGATCATTGTTCACAGAGGTCGGAGACGCCGGGCTCAGCGTGAAGCCACCGCCACGCGGAGGTGGGCCGTGCCCCCCTGCCCGGGGTGCCTGTGCCTGCATAGGCCCTTTCCCGCAGGAGCCGTGGCCGGGACGATCTGAGGCGGGAGGACGCGGTCACCTGGTCGTGGAACCCCCTGCCCCGGTCGTTCCGGTCTTCTGCTCTCAGGCTCCGGGATCCTGGGTGCAACTCTGTGCCAACCCATCTGCTCTGGAGGGCAGGGCAGGCAGCAAGCAGCTCTGGGGAACGCCAGGAGCACGTGACGGCCAGATACGCATTTCCTGGCTCTGACACAGCCTCTCCGGTTGCTGCCCCAGAGGCGGAGGGACAAGGCACATGGCTGGCCCCAGCCCCAAAGGCCGGGTCTCACTTGACCAATGCTGTGTTCAGCTCAGTCCTGTCTGCGTCTGGCCAGGCCTCGGAGCCGTCGGGCACGGGGCTGGGGGACTGAGGCTTCGGGGACAGGACCCCTGGGGCCGCTGCCTGTCCTCAGCCCGGCTCCCCTGGCGGCTCGGCTGAATCATGGTCCCGCGTACTCGGGGCAGAATGGAGCCTGCAAGCAGGAGGTGGCCTCCGAGGCCTCGGCCTCCCAGCGTGGGGACGGGGGTTAGCCATGCTGTCATCCCAGCGGCCTGGGAGCCAAGGCCCAGAGTTCTGTGTCGGGGAGAAGCCTCCCCAGCTGTGACCCCCGAGCGCCAGCCCCTGGGGCAGAGGCGGAGGCCGCTCGCCGCCCCCCAGGCTCCCGCGGGCCGGTTCTGGACGAGGGTCTGGGGTTCCCCTTGCTTCGCCCCCTCATTAACCTGAGGCTCCTGTGTCTTTAGGGCCAAGTCTGTGCATAGCACTTGAGCTCCTCTCTTCCAGAAGTTTATTCTGGCTTTGGAGGAAAGAGCTGGAAGGAATGGGCAGCGGGCAGGTGGGAGGAGAGGCCACGGGGGGCGCAGGGAAGGGAGCAGCTTCCTGCGCACTTGCTCTGGGGGCAGCAGAAGAAAGAGACCACAGTGAACTCGGCCACTCCAGCCCCAGGGCTGGTGCGCACACGGGGGGAACAGGGATCGGTGGAAGTGGAAGATTTCCAGAGCGGGACGGAGGACTGGAAGGGCCTGTGGGAAAGACGGGCGGGGAGCAGGGGTCAGGGTCTCTGCGGAGACGCTCAGCCCCATCCTGTGAGTCTGGCCTAGGAGCCCACAGCGCGGCCCTGTCGCTTCTGAAGCCTAAGCCCTCTTGCAGGGACCACGGCAGCGCAAACCTCGGCCCCCGTGGAGGTGCCAGCCCAGGAGGCCGCAGGGCCCTGCTGTGTGGGCTCGGCCTACATCTGTTCTGGGCTGTGTCTGCGCACAAGGGGTGGACCCTGAGTCCCTGAGGTCTGAGGGACCAGCTCCCCACCTCACTCATGGCCCTCAGAAGAGACCATGTATGGAGTTTCCCATCGTGACTCAGCGGAAACAAATCCGACTAGGAACCATGAGGTTGTGGGTTCGATCCCTGGCCTCACTCAGTGGGTTAAGGATCCGGCGTTGCTGTGACCTATGGTGTAGGTTGCAGACACGGTTCGGATCCCGTGTTGCTGTGGCTGTGGTGCAGGCCGGCAGCTGTACCTCTGATTAGACCCCTAGCCTGGGAACCTTCACATGACGCGAGTACGACCCTAAAATGACAAAAAGGAAAAAAAAAGGGACCACGTCCATGCAGGGCCCTCATCCAGCAGGTGCCTGCCACAGGCCGCCTGCGGCTTGAGTTTGAGCTGCCGATGCTGCTGGTGCTACAGCACACGCAGGACACAGCACCCCAGAGGGATGCTGAGTGTCTGGGGGTGGGCATAGAAGGGGCTTGACTTTTCGGTACCTTTTCAATTTTTAAACCACATGAATGCCTTTTCTTTTTTCCCTTTTTCGGGCCACACTCATGGCATACAGAAGTTCCCAGGCTAGGGGTCAAATTTGGAGCCACAGCAACACGGGATCCGAGCCACAACTGTGACCTACATACACGACAGCTCACAGCAACACCGGATCCTTAAGCCACTGAGTGGGGCCAGGGATTGAACCCACATCCAAATGGATACTAGTTGGGTTCGTTACCACTGAGCCACAACGGGACTCCAGAAATGCATTATTTTTTGAAAGCAGTTCAGGAAGTGAAAAGACGGAGTGCTGGCCAGGGCTCAAGGGCTCTCTTCTCCCTCCTGAAGCCAGAACCACCCAGCCCTGGGCCCTGCTTCCCAGCATCCCTGCGCAGCGGGTGTCCAGCCAGGGCCCCAATTTCACTGTTGAAAGCGCCAGGCCCTCCGCGTCTCAGCACCACCATCCCAGGCGGTTCTGCTCCCCTTTCCCCACCACCCGCTGCAGCGTACCTGTCAGAGAACCGGGTGCACCCTGCCCGCTCCTCTCCCAGAGCCCGCGTAGCACCGGGCCTGCAGCTGGGGCAGGCCGACGGGCCCGGCAGGTGGCCTCCAGCTCCTTCACAGAGGACAGCAGAAGTCACGGGGCCAGGAAGGCGATTTCCACGGGGTGCCGAGAGGTGGGGCCCGGTGGAGGCTGCCTGGCTGGCGTCACATGGTCCGGCTGTACTCGATGCCGCCCTTGGTGGAGATGCCCGACCATGGCAGGAAGCTGCAGAGCAGGCTGTGGGCCTGGCGGTAGATCCTATGTGGGATGGAGCAGGGGCTCAGGTTTGCTAGCGCAGAGCCCAGGTGCTGGATGTAGTCCGTGGGGCTCCGTTAAGGAAGACGGACGCGCCTGGCCAGCCCACACTCCCCACCCCGGGCGGCACAGTCAGCAGGGCTCTGCGTGGTGACCCCAGAAGGTGGTATGCAAACAGCAGGCCATTCGCAGGGTCGGGGAGGGGTCTGCTCAGCCTCTGCAAGGCCTCACAGGATGGGGGGGGCTCTGTGGTGAGAAATAACACAGTGCAGAACCTGGCACAAGAGCACCTTCTGGGTGAGGCCGCAGGCACATGGACACCCAGGCTAAGACTGTACAGGCCTGGGGAGTTCTCGTCGTGGCTCAGCGAATACCAATCTGACTAGTATCCATGAGGATGCAAGTTTGATTCCTGGCCTCGCTCAGTGGGTTAAGGATCCGGTGTTGCCGTGAGCTGTTGTAGATGCGGCTCGGATCCAGCATTGCTGTGGCTGTGGTGTAGGCTGGCAGCTACAGCTCTGATTCGACCCCTAGCCTGGGAACCTTCATATGCCACCGGTATGGCCCTAAAAAGTAAAAAAAAAAAAAAAAAAAAAGTGCACAGGACTGGGTGCCGGGGAGGGGTCTGCAGAGTAGGCATTTCTGGTTCTCCCGTGTGCTCAGTCCTCCACAGCAGGGCCCGACCAAGCGACGAGGAAGGGTCAAGAGTCCTGATGCCCTGGAGCTAGGCCTGCAGATTTCTGGGCCGCCTCTCTCTCCCATTTATTTCCCTGCAAAATGAATAAATCTGGGACTCCCTCGCTCGACTTCTGTCACATAGACAGCACACCTGGGGAGCCACACCCTTTGACTACCCGGGAGTCGCCACGCCTCCACCTGCCAGAGCCCCAGAGAGTCAAAGACAAGGGGGCAGGACAGCGACACGCCTGGGTCACGTGCCAGTTAAGAGGTTTGAACCCACGTCCTCAAAAGCAGCAAGGATCCTGTCCACCACCTCGCCCCTTCCCTGCCCTGCCCGCCCACGAGCGGGGCCTGTCTGTTTTGTTCACTGTCGCCGCCCCCGTGCAGCCAGAACGGGGGTCTCCCCACTGGTCCTGGACGGACGCACGGGTGGATCCCGGCCCTGAGGCGGGAAACCGTCCCTCGGAGCGGCCTTCCCACGCCTGCACGCAGATGAGGGCTGGGCCTCGCGGACGCCATCCGGGGGCAACCGCGGCTGCGGCCGGGAAACAAAGGATATAGGATGGTCCAGGGCGGGTGGCCGCCGTTGATGTAGAGGACGTAGGTGAAGCCGTCCTTGAGGACGCCGCGGATCGAGTAGTAGTAGGGGAGATAGTGGTGCTGCTTGAAGTCCCTGTTTTCGTAGAAGCTTATGGCCGTGCTGTTGGTGGTGAGGACGTGCAGGTAGATGGCCTTGCAGTGGTCCTGGGCCGTGGTCGATATGTGGTCCTTTAAGCTCTCAAGGAGCAGGGAGCCTGCGGGGGGAGAGGCACAGGGCAGCTGGGAAGGAGGCGGGAGGCAGACGCGGACCGGCAGGTCCCCAGGGAGCCCCCGCCACCGGATCCGAGCCTGCTCGCCCCCTCCCCGGGGCTGCACCCGCGGCAGAGACCCGGTGACCTTCTAGACAGACAACCAGAGGCGTAAACCTGAACCCGGAAAACGTGAAAGGACAGGCCTGGGCCACAAATGAAGACCGGGCCACCGTGTGGCCACTCCGGCCGTGCGGCCGAGGGGGGTGGGAATCTGCGCAGGCGGGCGGGCACCCAGGCTCCGCCAAAGCACGTCTGGGGCTGTTTCTGCGATTATGTTTTCTAGCCTTCGTCACAAACGCCCTGGAGCCAGACACAAGCAGCGTGTGGCGAGAGGCTTGGTAAGAGGTGCCCAGCCCCTAATGGGGACCTTGTGGAGCTGTCTTTGTCTGAGCCGCACAGATCGGGGAGCGAGGCCAGAGCCAGAGACCTGGCGACGGGTGGGCGGGGGCGCTGGAGGCCAGGGGGAGGGTGGGGCCGGGAGACACGCAGGGAGGGGACGGGGGCAAGGCTTGACCCCAGACAGCGACGCGGTATGCAGGAGGAGACACAGGCATGTTTCCGAGCGAGAATCGCCAGGGCTCGGGAAGGGGCTGGACGGTGGCGGGGTGGTGTCTGGGCTGCCGCCCTACCTATGCCATGCTTCCTGAACTCCTTCACGACGCCCAGGCTTAGGATGTACGCAACCTGTGTGTCCACAGAGAAGCTGGAGGCTAGAATGTCTCCGTCCTAAAGCGGAGGTAAGCAACAGGTCAGTAGTGGAGTCTGTGGTCCCCGAGCGAGCGGAGCCCAGCTCATGCACCGACTTCCTGGCCGTGACACCCGGGACGCTGGGGTGGGAGGGAACAGAACAGAGGACAATGGAGAGTCGGTCTCACCCCCAAGGAAACAAGGGGTGGGCCCCTCTGTAAAAAAACAGCTAATGTAAGGGCAAAGGAGTTCCCACTGTGGCATGGCGGATTATTAGGACCCAGCATTGTCACAGCTACGGTGCAGGTTGCAGCTGCAGCTGGGACTCAGTCCCTGGCCCAGAACTTCCATACCTGTGCCAAAAAGCCAAACAAAACAAGCAGGCACACACAGAAAGTTCCTTCTCAGAGTTCCTGTTGTGGCTCAGCAGTAATGAACCCGACTAGTATCCATGAGGAATGTGGGTTCGATCCCTGGCCTCGCTCAGTGGGTTAAGGATATGGCATTGCTGTGAGCTCTGGTGTAGGTCGAAGACTCAGCTTGGATCCCATGTGGCTGTGGCTGTGGTGTAGGCAGCTGTAGCTCCAATTTGACCCCTACCCTAGGAACCTCCATATGTTGCAGGTGCGGCCCTAAAAAAAAAAAAAAGCACCAAGAGACAAGACAGCCTGACAAGGTGTGAAAATTTCACCTAAAGGACCCTGCCCGGCCCCGGAGGGCAGGGGAGGCAGGTGGGGTGCCCCTTCACCATCCCTGCTGCCAGGACCAGGCAGAGCAACACCAGGCCTCCTGGCTGCAGACGGGTGTCTGGCCCGGGGGCGCCACGACCGAGACCGGCATGAGGTCCTCGCGTTCTCCCGCCTCACAAAGAACAAGAAGGACCTGCCCTGCGCGTGCTTCTCCCTCCCCTACTGAAAAGGACGCATGGTGACCCGGCCTTTCTGCCCGTCCACTGCTCACCGAGACGCCCCACGTGCTGGGCGTGGGTCGGCCCCGCCACGCCGCGGCTCACGGGCAACTTGCCCATCCGCCTCAAGCAGACACATCCCTCCTGCTCCTGCCACTTGGAAAAGCCAGGGAGGCGAGGAGGCTCTTTGTCCCCGGCCGGCGTGTCCTCGCAGGCCCTGTTTGGCTCGGTGTGGAATTCGCTCAAGCTCTCAGCAGGGCCTGACAAAGTACCAGCTCCCTCTCCTGAGACCCTGGGGGGCAGAAGGCACGGGTCCCCATCTCTGTCCTCAAGGGAAAACCGATGCATTCAAAGCAGCAGGGACGTCTAGTCGCCACGTGTGTGGGGCGGGGACGGTTGCCCGGCACTCAGGACCCCAGGCTGGGGTGGGGGACTGCTCTGGGGAGCAAGTCGCAGCGTGGGGGAGGTGGGACACCTTGTCCCGCAAGAGGAGAGATCAAAAGCATCTTAACACTCGCTGAAAACCCCGTTTCTTCCTGTTGACGCAGCATCTTAGCAGTGACAAATGGAAGGGAAAAGCTCAGGAGGAAGTCAGGAGAGCAAAGCCACTCTTAAAAGAAACCTAATTTGCCTGAAATCTGATGACAGAAAAACAGGGTAGGCTTGAGCAGCTTGGGTCCCTAAGAGGCACGCACGTCCTTCTGGCACTTTGAAGAAACAGCCTCAAGCCCAACAGGCAGAAGCAGCTTCCAGGTAATGGTGGGCTCCCCCTCCTTGGAGTAAATACCCGCGTGGCGGTCAGGCGCTAAGATGGCCCAGAGGACCCAGCAGAACCTGCCTCTGTGTCAGTCGCGTGACACAGCACGTCTGCGGCCTCGCCTTTCACACTGAGAGCAGGATCTGCTAACCCAGGGCCCCAAGACCCTCCCAGGTTCTTACCTAGAGCTTGAAGGGTCTACGAAGCTGGGTAAGAAGGAACTTCTATCTTTATTTTCACAGCCTCTATCTGAAGCCTGGCAGTCCCCTCGGTGCACCACAGCAGCATCAGCGGTTCCTGCGACGCTGCTGCAGTACAAGCCACAGGTGCCTTCTAGGTGCTGACAACCAACTTTTCTTTTTTGGCCACCCCGAGGCATATGGAGTTCCCAGGCCAGGATCAGACCTGAGCCACAGCTGCGGCAATGCCAGATCCTTAACCCGCTGTGCCAGGCCAAGACTGACCCCGCGACCCAGCGCTCCCGAGATGCTGCCAACCCCACTGCGCCACAGCAAGGACTCCAGTCCTGACAACACTGCAGGTTCTCGGCATGTCACTCGCTGCCTCCCTACTTCGAAACGGCCCGTGATCGTGTCAGCGCACGTGTGACCGTAGCATGACACAGACAGAAGCCAAGTGGGTGAGTCTCACACACCGTCTGGGCTCCCAAACGAAAGCGCCACGGGGCAGGTGGTGTGACCCCGTCCCGAGACCCCGAAGGGCCTTCCAGAGACCCCGAAGGGCCGTCCAGTGATGGCGGCCACCAAGTCTCCGCCACATGCACCCACCTCCTTGTGTATCTTGGTCCTACTTTTTATTTCGGCTACAATCATTCCCACGATGGCGCCCCTGTAGGTCGCGGCGAGCGAAAAGAACTTCTTGTTGGAGGTGATGTCACGATACCATGAGTCTGGGTACCTGGGGAGGAGGCAAACGTAGGTCAGCCGCCCAAGGTCACGTCCAACCCCTGCTGTGCCTCCGAGGGTGGAACCATGGGGGACCCATCATCCGGGAGCCACCAGAGCACACGACTCGCAGTGTGGTCTTCTTAGCGCAGCTCTCTGCCAGACGGGACTGGGGACGATGGGCAAACGATCTTAGGAGACACAGCGATGAGAGGAGAGCCAAGCTCGCTGCGGAGTGGCCGCTGAGTTTGGGGGACAGGCGCTCAGGGCCGAGGCGTGTCCGGGGCCCCCTGAGGGATGCAGGGAACAGAGCGGTGACGCGTGATGAAAAGGCAGATGCGGCCACAGCTGCGGAGCCTGTCAGGAGGGCGTGAGGGCCCGGTCCTGAACGGACACAGCGGCTCAGCCCACGAGCCCTCCCCGACACCAAGAGCGACACAGCGGAGAGGCGCGCTGCTCCGCACCACCCGGTCACCGGAAGGCGCCAAGAACCGAAGCGTCACTCGGGCCCCTTCCCTGGTCCTCAGCACGCCCCGTCTCCGACCCAGGAGCGGAGCTGCCACGACGCCCGGCGCAGCTCGGTTCTCTCCACCATCTCTCGGGACCTGAGGCTTCAGGCCCAGGAAGCTCAAGGAGAGGCAGGGGGGCCAGGCGCCCGGGGGGCACGGAGAACCCGCCTGCCCCAGGCCACCCTCGGCAGCGTCCAGTTCATAAAGATATACTGGATCACTCTGCATTGGTGGGACTGCTCAGTTGACAATTGCTTGCTTCTTTTTTTTTTCTCTTACAGCCACATCTGCGGCATATGGAAGTTCCCAGGCGGAGTGGAATCAGAGCTGCAGATGCTGGCCTACGCCACAGCCACAGCAACGCTGGATCCTTAACCCACTGAGAGAGGCCAGGGATGGAACCTGCATCCTCACGGACACTACGTCAGGTTCCCAACCCACTGAGCTACAGCGGGAACTCCAACGTTTACTTTCTAAGCTATGAAACCACTGCTGACCTGGTCCCGTACCCCCAGAGGTGGCGACAATCCTCCCATCGGGGACATAAAGGGCACCCCTCCTCCCTCCCTCCCTTGTTTAACCTGTGGGTTAAACAAGTCTCGAGCTAAGACTCACGGAAATGGGATGATCAGGAGGATCTCGTTTATTTATTTTATTTTTTGTCTTTTTTTTTTTTTTTGCCTTATCTGGGCCGCACCTGCGGCATATGGAGGTTCCCAGGCTAGGGGTCTAACAGGAGCTGCAGCCGCCAGCCTACACCACAGTCACAGCAACGCGGGATCCGAGCCGCATCTGCGACCTACACCACAGCTCACGGCAACGCCGGATCCTTAACCCACTGATTGAGGCCAGGGATCGAACCCGCAACCTCATGGTTCCTAGTCGGATTCGTTAACCACTGAGCCACGACGGGAACTCCAGGATCTTGTTTATTTTTAATTTTTAAAAGTTTATACTATTTGGAGTTCCCTGGTGGCACAGTGGGTTCAGGATCCACTGTTGTCCACCATGCCGTGGTGCAGGTTTAATTCCTGGCCTGGGAATTTCCATATGCTGTGGGCGTGGCCAAAACAAAACTAAAAGTATGCACTATCAGGAGTTCCCGTTGTGGCACAGAGGAAACGAATCCGATAAGTATCCATGAGGACGTGGGTTCGATCCCTGGTCTCACTCAGTAGGTCAGGGATCCAGAGTGACCACGAGCTGTGGGGGAGGTTGCAGACGCAGCTGGGACCCAGCATTGCTGTGGCTGTGGTGCAGGCCGGTGGCTGCAGCTTCAATTCAACGCCTAGCCTGGGAACCTCCACATGCTGTGGGGGCGGCCCTAAAAGCAAAAATTTTTCTCATTACAAAAGCTCTGTCTGTGTGTTACAGAAAAATGTAGGACAAACAGATAAAGTTGTAGATGCTGTAGTTCCCGTCGTGGCTCAGTGGTTAACGAATCCGACTAGGAACCATGAGGTTGCGGGTTCGACCTCTGGCCTTGCTCAGTGGATTAAGGATCCGGCGTTGCCGTGAGCTGTGGTGTAGGTCACAGACTCGGCTCGGATCTGGAGTTGCTGTGGCTGTGGCGTAGACTGGTGGCTACAGCTCCAATTCGACCCCTAGCCTAGGAACCTCCATATGCCGTGGGTGCAGCCTTGAAAAGTAAAAAAAAGAAAAAAAGCTGTAGATGCTAGTCATCCTCCTGTACACACTGCCGACGGCACCGCGGGGAGCCTCCTCCTAGGCTTTTACCGGGTGTCTTAAAACAAACGCAGATGGCGCTACATGTTGTTTTCCAGTCCATTTACTTGGTATCTCCAAAGAAACGCTCTCCCTAGAGACAAATATACCTCTAGAACAACCTTTTTTTTTTTCCCGGCCGAATAACACTGTGCTTTTGCACGCACGCACCCTGACGTATACAACCGATCCCCGTCTGTTACAACTTTTACGTTGCTTCTCAGTTTTCTCAATATTACGAACAGCACTCACGGAACATCTCTGTAACTGAAGATTCTCAGGGAGCTCCCTTGTGGCTCAGCAGGTTAAGGATCCAGTGTTGTTACTGCTATGGCTGCTGCTGGGGGTTTGATTCCCGGCCCAGGAACTTCCACATGCCATGGGCACGGCCAAGGGAAAAAAAAAAAAAAGGAAAAGCTTGTCAAAAGGGGACTCTTTGCCTAAGGAACGTGGTGAGGTGGAAAGAGCCTGAGGGCGGTCAGCGAGCAGGGCCTGGGGTCCTGAGGGGCAAGGTCGCCCGGGGGCCACCACCTCTGGGATCCCGACCTTGACACAAGTCCTCCAGTTCGGCACCCACAGGTCCGCACACACCCCTGGCCGCCCCACCCCCGATCCTCAGCTGGCGACAGCGGGTGGCGGGACTTACTCGATGGGGAACCAGTCGCCGCACAGGTGCTTCACGGCATCTATGTCATCGCGGCAGAGGAGGCGCAGGCTGACCTCGCTGAGGGCGCCGGACGGCACCGCCTCTGTCATCCACACCTGCAGAGGGGCAGGGGGGCATCAGGAGCGCGGCCACAGCCCTCTCCGGCCCGGCCGCCCGGCCGCTCTGCCTCCTACCCTGCGAGGGTGAGGCAGGCGGGCAGAAAGCTGGCACCAGGCCCAAGGATGGAGGTCCCCGCGGTGACCACGCAACAGCCCCTGCGCCAGGCCTCACGCTCGCCCTCCCCACCCCGGGGAAGGTGAGCAAACCCTGCCAGGTGAGGGCCTGGCAGGATGGGGACCCAGGGTCCCCTCGCCGCCCACACCAGATGCCCCTGAGCCCCGCAGAGGGCAGCCCGCCTCTGGTCTGGGTCTTCCCCTCTCGGCCCACTGAGCGCCCACCCCAGCCCTGCTTCTCCCTGCTGGCCTCCACTGTTTGTCCACTGGGTAGGCAGCCCCAGGCCTCGCGCTGTTCGGGGCAGCCTGGGCAGGGGGGCCGCTGGGCCCGCTGGATTTCCGGATTTCCAGGGGAATTGGCACTTGCTGGGGGGGGGCATTCATTCCTCCTCTCCCACCAGCAGATGCAGACTCAGGCACAGAGAAAGAGGCCCTGAAAGTCCAAGTCAGGGGGCACAAGTTTCCAATACTCAGGAAACGCCATGCAATCCAGGATGTGGACAGAGCAGGCCCTTCTTTCAGCTGAAGGCAGGTGGGAAACCACGAGCTGGGCTCTGACAAAGCTCCTGCACCCCTGGGACTTAGCGATCACTGAGGAAAAGCAGAACCCTTCGAACTCGAGATCGCGAGATCGCACCCGGCCCCTGGGGACGGACGCCAGCCTCCCAGTGCAGGGGAAACACACAAAGCCTCGGGGTTCCCGCCTAAAATGCTGGGCCTGAAGCCAATCACGCCGCCAGGACCAACTTCACAACTCCAGGTAACACAGAGCACATGGCATAAGTTCAAGGGCGCCATGATGTCTGACCCACACAGAATGGGTCGCCCTGCAAGACAAGTGGCCCGGCCTCTTTGAAAAGTCAATGTCACTAAAAACAAACAAATAAACAAACAAAAGTAGACAAGAGACAAGGAGAACTACAACCAAGTGTAACGTGCAAACTCTTCCTGGAAAAAATTATAAGTCAAACAACACTTTGGAGAAACTTCAGGAGGGGCTGGACAGTAAATGATGACGATTATGAAATGATTATGAAACTGCTAGGAACCGTCTTGGGTGGAGGGTACAGTGCTGAAGCAGACTCTTACGAGACGCACTGCTGACATACTTGGGAGTGAGGCATCGTGAAGCCTGAAACTAAAATTCTTTAACTACTTAGGAAGCAAATGTGACAAAATGCTATTAGTGATGGATCTAGCGGCAGGTTGATATAAAATAGGAACTTACCGTCCACATATTCCATTTTTCTACATAATCAGCATCGGGGTCGGGGTGGGGGCCTGAACTTACATCAGCTGACTCTGGAAACCACCGACCTGAGAGTGGACACAGCCTGAGAGTCCAGGTGATGCCCAAAGGTCAAAGGGAGCCCAAGTGCAGTGGCTCCTGCAGCCCTGGCCCGCTTCTGCCCGGTTCCCCTGAGACACAGGCGTCTCCGTGAGGGTCCCCGGCAAGGCCGTACCCTACCCGGCCACCTGCCAGGGGCCGAAATCCGCCTTGAGGCTTGACCTCTGGGCCAGCAGAGCAGCTGCTCCGCCTCGGAGGCCTGGACACAACCCCGGCACGCTTGGCCCCCAAGAAGGCCTCCTTCGAGGGCTGGCCGAGGGCAGGTCCGCGCTGTCCCGCTCCCCCTTCGTGGCACCAGCTGGCCTGAGGGCACTATGCAGGGTGGGGACTTTAAAGGCCAGGTCCATGGGGCTGGAAACTTGTGACTCGGGCAACACTGACGCCGACGTGGGGCAGGCGGGGAGTCAGAGGCCCAGGAGGGGTTCTGCGGGAACTCTGGCTGTGCGGCCACACGGGCTTGTCTTTCCGGCCCCCATCCGACCCCGAGGGGTGGGGGCCACACCGCCCCGACACATCCCTCTGCACAGCGGGGCCTGAGAGCCGAACCGGGGGGGCTGCTCCCTCTCCCTCTCCCGGGCTACGAGCCAGCGCCTGCGCACTGGGCACTGCCCGCGTGCTGTCTGCTGGGCAGGGCCCCCCGGGGACAGGTGCCGGGTCAGGACGGAGCCCGGCTTGAGAAGACCTGTCACTCAAAGGGACCTCTGAGAGCTGGGCAGGGCGGACACAGCCGTCCCTGACCCTGTTTTCAGACACAGGACCAGGGACCAGGCCACAGCTGCTGAGTTCTCGGCTCCAAACAGAAAACAAAACCAAAATACCAACAACAAAAAATACTCCCGGGCTTGGCCCGTCCGACCTCCCCGACCTCCCCGTGTCACCTCTGCCCTTTCAGTAACCAAGACGCCGTCTGGCTCCACCTCTTATAAACAACACGGCCACTCCCCGCCCCGCCCGATGGTGCCGGGGCCGTCTGCTGAGCGTGACCTCAGGGACCTCACGCCGGCCACCCTTTGGGAAATGGACTGACTGACCAGAAGTGCCAACTCCCGAGCTCTATGAGTCATCTCTGTCTAAAATACATCCCAGCAGCCGCTGGCTAGGACGCGGCTGTCCAGTCACTCCAGGTAAAGACGCCGCTGCACAGAGGGTGCCTGTCCGGTCCTAAGAGCAGGATGAGGCCCAGCACGGCACGCCCGCCACTACAAACAGGGCCCAGGGGTTCCCATCGTGGCGCAGCAGAAGCGGACCTGACCAGTATCCATGAAGATGTGGGTTCCATTCCTGGCCTTGCTCGGTGGGTTAAGGATCCCGTGTTGCCATGAGCTGTGGTGTAGGCCGGCAGCTGCAGCTCCACTTCGACCCCTAGCCTGGGAACCTCCACGTGCTGCGGGTGCGGCCCTAAAAGACCACCCCCCCAAAAAAAAGAAAGAAAGGGAGGGAGGGAGGAAGAAAGAAAGAGAGAGAGAGAGAGGAAGGAAGGAAGGAAAGAAAAGAAAGAAAGAGAAAGAAGGAAGGAGACTCGGTCATACACATGTATACACTCCTTTTTACACTTTTCCGTCGTGGTCTGCTGTAGCAGGCAGGATACAGTTCCCTGTGCTCCACAGTAAGACCTTGCTTATCCGTTCTAAATGCAATGGAAGAGTTTGCTTCTACTAATCCCAAACTCCCAGGCCATCCCACTCCCTCCCCCTGTGGCTTTTTAAGCTGGGCTTTCTTTTTTCTTTCCTTTTTTTTCTTTTGCTGTGCCCTCGGCATGCAGAAGCTAGAAGTTATTGGGCCAGGGACCTGCGCCATAGCAGTAACCATAGCTACAGCGGTGATAACGCCAGATCCTTAACCTGTCGGGCCCCCGCAGAATAGCTATTGTGGGACCCTGGTCAAGCTGGGACAGGGCTGCCCAGAATGGCAACTGCCAGATCAGATGGAGGGAGTGGGTCAACCAGCTGGGTTTAGAGACAAAACAAACAGAGTTTCTGGTGTGGCTCAGTGGGTTAAGGACCTGACCTCCCTGTGAGGATGCGGGTTCAATCCCTGGCCTCGCACAGCGGGTTAAGGATCCGGCGTTGGCATGGCTGTGGTGTAGGCTGGCAGCTGCAGCCCCAGTTCATCCCTCAGCCCCGGGAACTTCATGTGCCGCAGGTGCAGCCGTAAAAAGGAAAAAATAAACAAAAGCAAAGTAAGCGACGACAAAACCATCTGTAACTACGAGACTGGGGAGTGGTCGTGGTAGGAAAATATATATATTAAAGGCACATCCTCGACTGACCCCCAGGAACGCCCCCCGTCGAGGGCTCCAACCCAACCAAGCCGGAGCAGGAGCTTCCGCAGAGAACGTGGGCGGCTGCTAGAGCCCAGCGCGCCTGGGGCAGCGGGAAAGGGTCGCGCTGGCTGCTGTGTAACGGGAACCGGACCGCGATGGGGGACGGGGTTTCGGAAACTGGGCTGCCCCTCCTGCTGCCCCTTCGGCAAACCAGCCCTCCAGGCTCTCCTCGCTTTTTCCTTTTTCCCTCTCACTCTGCTAGGTTTTGCTGTTTTACGTTTTTTTAAATCTCTGCTTCTCTGGGCTCGCATTTAAGATCCTTCAGAATCAAATATATATTAGACGTGAAAGTGGGTCAAATTCGGTATAAATTAACGCTTGATTACTAAGTTAATTTTTTATAACAAAGATTATTTTTAAAACGTGATTCAACCTCCCATCAGCCTTTGTCTCTGAAATTAAAAGAGCTGTCTGTGCTCTACACCACAAACTTCTTTATCGCTTGAGTTTTTTTTTATTTTATTTTTAAAATTTCTTTCTTCCTATTTTTTTTTTGCTGTGCCCACAGCATGTGGAAGTTCCCAGGCCAAGGATTAAAACCTCACCACAGGAGTGATCCGAGTTGCTGCAGTAACAAAGCCCGAGAGTTAACCCACTGTGAGCTTTAAAAAAAAAAAAAAATGAGCTTGGGTTGTTTTTATTATCATTAGGAAAAAAAAAGAAAAATTTGTGAAAAATTATAAACATTTTTTTTTTTACATTACGATAACCTCATTGGCTTGGAGTTCCCGGCACAACGGAAATGAATCTGACTAGTATCCATGAGAATGTGGGTTCAATCCGCCGGCCTCGCTCAGTGGGTTAGGGATCTGGCGTTGCTGTGGCTGTGGTGTAGGCCGGCAGCTGCAGCTCCAATCTGACCCCTGGCCTGGGAACTTCCACATGCCATGGGTTCGGCCCTAAAAGGCAAAACAAAAAACAAACAAAAAAAGAATTATTTTCAGTAGCTAAGGGACAATCACTCAAAGATTATTTTATAAAATTAAATGGCTGTCTTCTCAGTTATTTTCAAGACGGCCTCAGACTGCACTCCTTTGCTACCCAGGTATTTTCCTGTCCTGTTTCAGGAATGCGAGAAACAAACGGAGAGACACAATTCGCTCTTTTTAATAACAGTAACTACCCAACAAAAAACAGAACTGGAAGAATTCCTTGTTTTAATGTGGCCTTTTAAAGATGACAAAAGACTCTTCTTTGTTCTTCTTTTGGAAGCGAAAGTACAAACATTTGTTCTGTGTCCCCTTCTATAACCAGCCGCCCTTTGCGTCTGTGCAACTGTGAATCTGTATTAGAACGCTGACTTCTGGCATCAGTGAGCAAAACGCAGTGCTCTTCCAAGGGTATGGGGCTTAACTGCCAGCATTAAGACGGTCTATTCTGGGGCAAAATGAGATATCATTCTACTTACAGTTCCGAGAGACACCGTCAAATCTCTGTGTTGTCACACGCAGGTGGTTCTCGCCATCACTGTCCCAGTGCCCTCCGCCCGCCACCCAGCTTGGGCCCTGCCTGAGCGGTGGAGGAGCAGCGGGGTGGCAGGGAAGGGGCTGGCCTTCAACGCGGCTACTCCCCTCTGCCTGACTGTCTACACTCGCGCTGTGGGACCTTGGGGTCACTGTCCCCTCTCTGCCAGCCTCTGCCGTGCAGCCCTCGATGGAGCACTGGTTCAACTGTTGATGCAGACCCCAAACCACTTTCCTGCAGAAAGCCCTGGCTCCCCGTTCAGAGCCCTCTCCTACCACAGTGCAAGCCCTGAGCAAACCCTTTACGGTTCGGACGTTAACCCTGCTACGCGTGTGCTCACTGCGCTTTCACACACATGGCTCTCTCTTTAATCAGCAGTGTAAGATATCTGGGCGTCAGATAACCCTGACCTGGCCCGCCCGCCAGCTCCTGTCAGGGCTCATGCTAAAAAGAATGATATTTAGGGAAGGAGGCCTGATCTCCAAGGTATCAAAGACACTTACAAATATTTGCCAAATGAAACTCAACACTGGAACTGAGCCAGAAAGCGACCCAGGAGTGCTGGTACCATTTTGCAAATCGGCATCTGACTGGGAAGCTCGGCACGTGGACAGAAGCAGGACCAGCTGCAGTGCGGGGTCTGCACCCCAATCTTCCTTCCTGCGAATCAGGAACTGAGGTGGAAAAGCTGTGAGGACTTTGCGGCTTCCTTCCAGAAAGACAGACATTGCCTTTCCAGGTCGGAGAGCTGTCATCAACAAGGAGAGAGCTCTGGGCTATTTCAGCAAAGATGCGCACTGCTCTGAACTCAGAGTCCTGAGGCTTCTTCTCTACACTGCGTTCCCCGTGGCTGCTGCCAGGTAAGGATGCAGTGTCCACCTGGTCTGAACACACCTCAGGCTGCCAGAAAACATTCATGCTGCTAGCAGGCACACTGAGGCCGGGGCCGTGTGCGGGCAGGGCACCTGATCAGCAACGACAGCCTCGTCCTTCTAATTACAGTGTAAGTATCTTCTATTTCTCAACTCTCCGAACATCCAGGAATTTTCTTCTATCCCAGGCAGAGTCATGTTGTTGCCAAGCAACTTCAACGAGTCATATCTGAAGTCTGAGAGTAGGTGTGGTTAAAATAAACATGCTGACAGAGTCACTGCAAGTTACCAGGGAGAGAGGCTAAAGATGGATATGCACAGATCTTTTAAAGAAAGGCGTCTGTATTTTTTTATTCCGGCCTGTTAACACCACACCATACCTATCTAACTATCTTCTTAGAAACTCAGCACGTCTGCAGGCTCAGGGAGTTGGAACTCCAATAGACTATGGCGCAATGGAGCAGGAACTCTTGCACACTGCCGTCTCAAAAGGCCAATTTGACAGGTACAAAATCCTAGAATCAGGGAGATAAAGACCTGTGTGCACTATCATGACAGACTCGGCCACTTGTTAAGGTGGCTGGGTCTTATATTTCAGCCACCCTTGAGTTCCCTCCGGTCTTTAACCCCTTCTCCTCTGAGCTGAAAGCAATTCAGAGATCTTTATGAGAGTATTTGTTTTGCTCCAGCGTGTCTCAATTTAATTGTTCAAGACTCCTCTTCTCCCCACCTCGCAAGTCAGTACTGTTGGCCAAAGAACTTCTAATAATTATCTGCCCGTGACACCTAATATTTATCTTCTAATACTTCTCTGTCCATTACAGTACTATTTAGAACGTGGTATTTCTACAGACGACCCGGAGTCGCAGTCACCTCCCGGGTTGAGTCAGTTAAGCATTAACCAGAAGTTTTCTGCCTCGGGTGTTCGAGAAAACATCTGCAACCAGCAATGTTCTCTGATTAGCAACCACTCCAGGTGCCACAGGGAGCTACCCTGCCGGGCGGGCTGTTATCCTTTTCCTTCAGCACAAATAAGTAACAAAATGGTTTAGGCTCAAGGATCTGGCAAGTGAAAACAGATCAACCAAGTAGTCAAGGTCCACGTTTACCCAGGATAACTCCTGCCTCAGCTCCAGGCCCTGGGCTCCCGCTGGGCACACTGAGAGTGGCTAGCAGGGGTCTAGGAAAGGCTCACAGCCTCTGAAAATCTTCCCAGGGGAACAAACCACAGAAGCTACAGACTCTATGCCAGTGCTCGACCGGGCAGAGGAGGTCAGAGTCGTGTAAGCGCTCTGCATGGCCAGCCTGAAGTCCAAAAACGTAAGGAACTGATTCGTCTTAACCAAAAGCGACAGCTGAAGGGGCAGGAAGCGGAGACTACCAAGGAAGAGCCCCAGGCTTTCAGAACTTCGCAGGAGGCCAAACAAGTCGGCAAATAACCACAGTCCGTGCAACAAGTAGGGCAAAGCAGAGGTAGGGCAGAGCGAGGCGGCGGCAAATCGCTGAACCGTGAGTAGGACTGGCCCTGCACCTCCCACGAGACCCGGAAAGCAGTAAGGGGCAGGCTGCCCTCCCGTCCCAAACTACCCCATTAATTAGTCCTGGGGCCTGTCACCGAGCGGCCCCAGGCAAAAGGGTCGGAACCGCGCCCCTCCGCACCCCTGGGGCCACGGCCCCCTCCTCACCCCAGGCAGCACGAGCTCCGCGGCCGCCCTGAGGCCGCGCGGAGAGGTCGAGGCTCTGGCTGGCGTGGGCCGCGCCCCGGCCTCCCTCGACTGAACCGGCCGTCCTGCACCCCGTCAGGGCCGCCTCGGGCCTCCTGCACCTCCGGCAGGCCCCGCAACTGCGCTCCCGCTCGGGGCTGGAGCTGCTCCCCTGCCCGCCACGGGCCCCGGCCCCGGCCGGGCCCGGCGCCCCACTGCACGTCCAAGCCCAGCGGAACTCACTTCGGGCGGGAGCTGGCGGCAGCGGACGGCGTTGCGCGGCTCAGCGCATCCTTGGTTCGCAGGGAGCCAGGAAGTGGGGCCGCGCGGACCCCACAACGAGTTATGTAACCGGCAGGGGCCGCAGCCGGGACGGAGGCGGCGACCCGAGGCACTTCCGCCTCCCGCGCCCGGCCGGCGCCTCAGACCGGAATCCCATTGGCCACCGGCGCCCACGTGGGGCGCCCCTCGCGACGCCGCCGCCGCCATCTTAGGAGAGGGCAGGCCTCGAGCGAATCGGGACACGGGAAAGGCGGGGACCCAGGCAGTGGGGCTGGGGGCTCGTCTTGCGGCTCGCGAGGTTTTGAGAACACGCGGACGGGCCAAGACGGCGGGCCGCACCCTGAACTCCCGGAGCATGGAGGGACTGGACTCCAGGGCGCGGTTCGCTTGCTGGCCGGGCTAGCTCGGGTTCTTCGGGCTCATCTGAGCGTCCCTCGCGCAGACACAGAGGCTCACAGCCCTGCACTTCACCACCAACAGGGCCCTTGTGTGGGTTTGGATCTTGAGCTTTTCCGTCCCCGGCGCCTGGTGGGGTGTCGAGCCCAGGAGCGTGATCCCGCGAGCGATCCTGACCGGGCGACCATCCGGCCCAGCGCCCGACGTCGAGCGGCAGCAGGAATCCCGGCTCCGCAGAAAGGCAGTTTTGGGCAGTCGCTTTGTACAAGGGTGGGGGTCAGTTGCCCTCAAGTTGGAGGAGGGTCCACGTCACAAGACTTAACTCAAATTTTGTTACTAAGGGACCCATGTGAGCAAAATCTGATGTTAACTCTAAAGGAGACATTTAACTCTTCGTCTTAAATAACTTAACAGTGGTAACATAGCCAAAGGATGGAGTCGGAAGGCTAAAATGATGAACCCGAAAAAGATTTAACTCCCATTCAAAAGAATAAACGTTAGCACAGATTAAAACGGCCTAAAATCACACTATCTTATGTCAAATGCATGTTCTTTAATATTTCAACAAGGAAAAGGTACCCAAAGAGATTAGAAATGTTAAAGGTAATTGGTGTAAATAGATCAAGAGTGGTATATAACAAGAGGATATTAAAAACAAGGATATTCTGTTGTCTGGCTAATATGATGTTAGTGGCTGCTGGAGTCTTGATTTTTGTAAAGCAATACATTTCCTTTTTGTGACAGTTTCTGTAAGCGCCTATTGTTTTTAAAGGCTGAAAAATCATGGGCAAAATGAAAATATAATACCACTTACAACCTGTAGAATTACACTTGTAAGTACTACAAACAAGCTATTGTAAGCAAAGACGCTGTGGTCTTTGGGTCTGAATGTTTGGGTCCATTCAGAGCATTTCACTCACTCTATGCAATTATATTTGGTGTGTCACTGATAAATTGTAAGAAAATATATATAAAGGCTAGAACATTCAAGAGTGAGACAGGGAATTCCCATTGTGGCTCAGTGGAAATGAACCCCACTGGTATCTGTGAGGCTGAGGGTTCCATCCCTGGCCTCAGTGAGTTAAGGATCCAGAGTTCCCATGAGCTGTGGTGTAGGTTGCAGACATGGCTTGGATCCCACATTGCTGTCGTTGTGGCATAGGGTGGCAGCTGCAGCTCTGATTCAGCTTCTAGCCTGGAAACTTCCATATGCTGACGGTGTGGCTGTAAAAAGACGAAAAAAGGAAGAAAATAAAAAATTAAAAAATGGAAGTTCCTAGGCCAGGGACCGAATTCGAGCTGTGACCTGAGCCACAGCTGTGGAAACACTGGTTCCTTTAAGCTACTGCACCGGGCCAGAACCTCTGGCCCACACCTCTGTAGTGACCTGAGCCGCTGCAGTCAGATTCTTAACCCACTGCACCATGGCAGGAACTCCAAAAGATGAGATTTTGAAAGAAGAAAATTGCTTATTTTCTTCATCCTGTCTTTCACCTTCCATTATGTTCCCATCCCTGGAAGCCCCTTCATGCCCCTTCAGTCACACAGGAAAGCCAAAATCCTTCTGAGGTCTTTGCTACTCACAGTGTAGTTTTGTTGTCCAGCAGCATCAGCATCACCTGGGGCCTGTTTAAAAAAAACTTCAGGAGTTCCCGTCGTGGCTCAGTGGTTAACGAATCCGACTAGGAACCATGAGGTTGCAGGTTTGATCCCTGGCCTCGCTCAGTGGGTTAAGGATCCGGCGTTGCTGTGAGCTGTGGTGTAGGACACAGACACGTTGCTATGGCTGTGGTGAAGGCCGGCAGCTACAACTCCTGTTAGACCCCTAGTCTGGGAACCTCTATATGCCGCGGGTACGGCCCTAGATAAGGCAAAAAGACAAAAAAAAAAAAAGAACTTCACAGAGTTCCCGTTGTAGCTCGGCGAGTTAAGAACCCGACACAGTGTCCATGAGGATGCAGGTTTGATCCCTGACCTCAGTCGATGGCTTAAGGATCCAGTGCTGCTGAAAGCTGCAGTGTAGGTTGCAGACGCAGCTCAGATCTGGCGTTGCTTTGGCTGTGGGCTAGGCCAGCAGCTGCAGCTCTGATACAACCCCTGGTCTGGGAACTTCCATAGGCCACAGGTGCAGCCCTAGAAAGAAAAAAAGAGAAAGAAATGAAGAACCTCAGGCCTCACAAGAAGGCAGTAGAATTTCCATTAAAGTAAGAATATGCATCGAACAGGTTCCCTGGGTGATTCTTGGGCACGTTAAGGTTTGAGAAGCACTCACCCCATAGGTGATGGCAGAGTAACAACACTGTTGTCTCCAGGCTCCATGTAGAGCGCTAATAAGATGAAGTGTCAAAACTGAGGACATCTATATCCACTCAGACCTTCTAGACACAAATGAGAAATGGATAACTATTTCCTCAGGGCTTCTATGAGCCAGGCACTGTGTGAAGTGTCTTACACGGGATCTCATTTGTCCTCAGGAATAAAGGACAGGTACTATGGTCAGGCATCATGTGCCACAACGGACATTCAGGGAACCTGTCCTTTTAAAAAAAAATTCCACCCTGTGCCATCATGCGGGTGGTACTGACCCAACCCTCAAATGGTCCCTACTTCGGTCTGTTTAAGGCCAGCCCATCCTGTCTTGACTCAGAAAACTCAGCAAGTGGGGTCAGCCCCTGTCCCCAGGAAATTGGTTCAGGAAAGGTCTAAGCAGCACTGAGTGAGTACTGACTGGCCCTTCATGTTTGCCTGCCTGGTTTCTTTTTCTCTATTTTTGGTGTGTTTTGAGATAGTTCTTGCATTTGCTCTAACAGACCACTGGCTTGATGATGACCAATTTCTCTCCTGAACATAAATTGCAGAACAGGAGTTCTCTTGTGGCTCAGTGGTTTAAGGATCCAGTTGCCACTGTACCGGCTCAGGTTGCTGCTGTGGCTTGGGTTTGATCCCTGGCCCAGGAACTTCCCCGTGCAGTGGGTGCAGCCAAACATAAAATAACAAAACAACCCTTTCGGTTCCAGAAAGTTTTGCTAGAACAATCTCAAGTCATTGTATTTGGGTAGAACTCTCATCTGTCTCTTCCAGAAGTTCTATTCCATCAAGAGTTGCCTATTCTGAGAGTTCTGCCTGCTCCTCCTCCCTCTCGCTATTATTATTACAGCGTATTATTGTTTTTCCTTTGCCTACTCATGACTGCTTTTACCCTCTGGCCATGGCTCAAGCCAAGAGATACCTAGAGGTGCTACCAGTAGGGAGCGCCAGCAGCCGTGTTTTCCCCCACATTCCAAGCTGCCAAGAAGCAGTTCTCTGTGGAGCCCTCGAAGGGAAACCCTCAACTCCGGCCTCCTGAGCTGCAGAGCCCGCTCCCACCCTCAGCGACGGGGCAGCAATCAGCTCCTGGGCCAAGGAGAGCAGCGGCTGCTCTCTACACGGGCAGGCTCTGCGCCTCCAGAGCCCTGGCCTAGCGACTCTGCTCATTATGGAAGTGACACGTGTGCATGGGAACACACAAGCTTCTCCGCAGCTCCACCGATTTCCAAGGTCGAGATCTCTCCAGAAATTAAGGAGAGATGAAGCATATTAATTCCCATCTCTCTCTCTGGTCCCCAGGCTCTGGCCCTTAGAGGAACAAAGTCAGGCACTGCCCTCTTTTGCCAACCTTAGGTGATCCCAGCCACCTAGGGCCCTGCTCACTGCTCTATCACAGATGACTGGGGTTGGGGTGGGGGAATACTAGGGGCTGGGGGTCGGGTTTCCCTACCAATACCCAGACATTCAGGATGTAGGCAGCATTGTAACGGAAAACCTTGTACAGAAACCTAAACACGTTTTGGATGATTTTGTTACTGGATAATTCCGAGGATGTTGGTTAAGTTCTTTTAAATGGGCCACATTTTCAGTTTGAGAACAAATGCCACATTGCCTGCCAAGAAGGTTTTACTAGTTTATTCTCACAGCAAGAGTGAGAAGGCTCCTGTCCCAAACAGCTTCACCAGCATGGGGTATTATCATTCTTTACCTCTCAGCAGCCCAAGTGAAAAAGATCTCACTCTCTCAATGTGTATTTCTTAAGAAGTTTGATTGCTTCCCCCCCCCTTTTTTTTCTCTTTAGGGCTGCACCTCCAGGGTATCGAAGTTCCCAGGCTAGGGGTCAAATTGGAGCTGCAGCTGTTGGCCTATGCCACAGCTTATGGTTAATGCTGGATCCTTAGCTCACAGAGCAAGGCCAGGGATTGAACCTGCATCCTCATGAATATGAGTCAGGTTCATAACCTGCTGAGCCACAATGGGAACTCCCACAGATGATGATGATGATGATGATTCATGTGTTAAGGGCTGAAATGAAGAAATTGATCAAAAGGTTGTAATAGAAGAATTTTTAAGTTTGGATGATTAAAATCTGTCACTTCAGAGTTCCCACTGTGGTGCAGTGTAAACTAATCCAGCTAGGAACCATGAGATTGAGGGTTCAATCCCTGGCCTCGCTCAGGGGGTTAAGGATGTGGTGTTGCCGTGAGCTGTGGTGTAGGTCGCAGACACGGCTCAGATCTGGCATTCCTGTAGCTAGTTTGACTCCTAGCCTGGGAAGCTCCATGTGCCACGAGTGCAGCCCTTAAAAAAAAGCAAAAAAAAATCTGTCACCTGAACATCTAATGAATATGTGGTCAACCATCTCCAGTTTAAAAAATAATCAAATTAGGAGGCATATAATTCAGTCTTAATCTTTCAATCTTGGTCTATCAGACTTTGTATCTTATCTCTTTCCTCTTAGCCAGATCAAGCTTTCAAGCTTCTTTCTTGATCTACTCATTTAGTTTTGGTATTCAGAGGTCTAGGGAAGATTCTGTTTCCTCTCCCGTTGCAGAGATAACTTTCTGGTTATCCACTGAGTTAATACCACAAGCATAATTTCTAGTCATGGGAAACTGTGTTTATCTATCTGTAATAATGAGAACAGAATTCAAAGGAAAGGGCCAACAATCAAACTTAAATGAGACATCCCTGATACACGACTAGCATAAAATTAAGTACAAAGGAAGTGGGGAAAGAGGACTTCTGCCACTTGAGCAGCAATGTGACTCCATGGTGACCTGTATCAGGCTGTTAGCTCTTCTTCAACGTTTAGACTTGGTGTTGGTCTAGCCTGCAGCAAAGTTTGTCCTTATTCTTCCACCTGTCCTTTCAGCACCTTTTCTCTGCATTTTTTTTTTTTTTTTGGCTTTTTAGAGTGACATTTGCAGCATATAGAAATTCCTGGGTTAGGGGCAAATTGGAGCTGCAGCTGCAGGCCTGCACCACAGCCACAGCAATACCAGAGAGGAGCCACATTTGCGACCCATGCTGCAACTTGCAGCAAAGCTGTTTCCTTAACTCACTGAGCGAGGCCAGGGATCAAATCTGCATACTCATGGATACTAATTGGGTTCTTAACCCACGGAGCCACAAAGGGAACTCCCACAGCACCTTTTTCTGTCTTCCTGGGACCTCCAGATATCTCCTTTGTGATCCATTCCCACAAGGCCTAGCTCTAGCTGTCATGATGTCACTTGTGGCAGACACCATCAGTTACCTATCTATTCCACTTCCTTCTTTTCCAACAGAGCCCTGATTTTGTGCAGGCCAATAGTCAGGAGAGTGGGTCCCCTGGAGGCAAACCATGATGGGCCCAAACCAGTAACAACAGGTAGTCTTTTTACTCCTGATAATGATTGGTTTAGGACTGATACATGGTATAATGCTTGTCTGAATGTATTACTCCATTGCCACCTTCCCCAACATGATAAGGATGGCAGGGGAGAAATATGGAAGCACTGGGGCCATGATAGTGACCAAATCGTTGAATTAACCAACTGTAACAGCCCTCTGAACATTTTGTTGGGTTTTCTGTTACTTGCAGCTGAAACTCTGATCTGCTATTCCACCAAATCCCGCTACTTATTTTGTCAATTCTGATGACACTGTCTCACGAACCATTCAACCATTCCTGGAGAAGCCTTTTAAGTACAGGCACAGGTCTGGCACTAAATAAGTAATATACTGAGACTTAGAATTTTTTATTAAAATAACTATCATTTTTGTTTTTCTAAACAAACACCTCTTTAAACTGACAACTTCGTTAAAAGTACCCTCTGAAGAGAGGCCTTCTGAGCTCTTTGCACCTGAGGAAAGCAAAGCTGTATGTTGGCCATTAAGAGCAGAGCTGGGGAAAAAGCTCACTTTTCTAATTCCAAATCCCTACACCAGGGCAGCCAGTGCAATGAAGTAGAAAAATCTGGTAACGGCGCTGGTCGAACGTGAGGTATTAGGAGACACACAACGTCCTGAGCTGCACTCCGGTGCCTTTACTACCGCTTGAGGTCCTCTGTGGCTCTGAGCCTGACCTGGCTCCCTTAGGCTGCAGTCCTCGGGCACAAAGCCCCCAGAACACACTGGGTCGAGACTAGCAAAGCGGCCTACGCAGACCTGAACTTTGTGCAGGCAGAAGGCACCCCTCTACATTCCACGGCCCCGCAGTCCGCCCAACACACAGCCGACCGCTCCGGTCAAGACGAGGACCCGCACTCCTGGCCATTCAGGTCCCCAAGTTTTGGACCCACAGGACACTGCCGGCCGAACCCACGTTTCAGTACCCATACTCGTTCGGGTTCCAGATTCCCCCCGTCCGCTTTCTCTCCTTCTTTCCTGAAACACTGCGTCCCTCGGAGTCACCGTAACGCCGCACTTCGTCTGTTCAGCCGACACTGAGCTCACGGGGGAGACCCAGGCAGCGGAACCGGAAATATCTTGGAAAAGCTGAGAGAATACTGCACCTCCCAGCACGCTCGGTGGGCCTTGGGGGCCGTTAAGGCGTTCGATTGGTCATCGCACAAGGACTGCCCCCTTCGAGGGCAAGCTGGCCAATCACAGGGCAAGGCTTCGTACAAGGCGTTGGGGCAGGTCGCATCCGGCGGCTTTCCCGGCAGGTCTACCGTTGGGGAGCATGGGAGCGTGGGAGCCTAGTGGGGGTTTATCTCACGGTCCCGAGTCTCCGTGGGGCGTAGTTTTCTGTTGCTTCTGCCAGGGTAGCGGGAGGCTTTCCGAGATCGTTAGTCTGGGAGCGGTAAGTGGGGCCCGGGCGACCGAGAAGTCAGTCTTTCCGAGTCTCGGCATAGGAGAAGCCATCGGCTCAGGTTTTAGAGGGGGTGGGGAAGAGAAGGGGTGAGCTGAGCAGCTTTGCAGCCGACTCGGCCCCTCCAAGGTCTCTTCTCTCCCCTCCCAGTTATGTCCCGAGGTCCCTGTGGCGACTTGAAGAAGGCATTACCACCCCTCGAGATGGCAGACATCCTTACATCCGGGGCCCAGGTGAGACCAGGTCCCTTCTCTCGGTCCCATTACCAGCCACTCCTTTCTGGCCTCCTTAAGAAGAGAGTTAGGCATGCGGGTCGTGGTGTGAGGGCGCTTCATCCCCAGGTACCCCTCTCACCAAGCTGTCCGTGTTCCTACCCGGCGCATAAGAGAAATGGCTTTTCAGAGCCTCCGAAGTTGCATCCATTTTTATTCTCCTTCCTAAAGCCCGTCCCTTGGAACTCATTCATACTCTCTCCCCAGCACTCAGGGACCTTTTCCACCAAGCCCTTGTCTCCCTTACTTGTGTATTTCTAGCTCTTTTCACTTTTCCAGACTGATTAAGGGAGTGGCTCTCCAGCTTCTTGACCTGAGATGGGCCCTCATGTTGTTTCAGGGACCAGTGCTGTTTGAGGACCTGGCTGTGTATTTTTCACAAGAGGAGTGTGTGAGTCTGCACCCTGCCCGGAGGTCCCTCAGCAGAGACATGACACAGGACTGTTTCCAGGATATGGTCTTGATGGGTAAGGCAGTTGTTTTTCCTGCATTTTGGAACTTTGGTCAGTTCTAGGACGAGGATTTCATATCTTGTCCACATCTTGATATGGAAGAGTGGGGCCTTATGTGGACATGAAAAGAACTTGCCTGAGACTGCGGTTTTCAAAGGATGAGATGATTCCTTTTTTTTTTAAGGCCACACCTGTGGCATATGGAAGTTCCCTGGCCAGGAGTCGAATCGGAGCTGCAACCACAGCCACAGCCACATCTGCGACCTACACTGCAACTTGCAATGCTGGATCCTTAACCCACTGAGCAAGCCAGGGATCAAATCTGAATCCTCACAGAGGCAACGTCGGGTCCTTAACCTGGGAGCCACAAGATGAATTCAGGAGAGACCTCTTTCGGATTGATACTTTGGCTTTATAAGTTAAGAATATTTGGGGAAATAGTAAAAAGGAGTGCTTATTGGCAGGCCTGAGTTTCGTCAGCCATCCCGGCAGTGTCTGGGAGGTAGGATAGGCCAGCTACAGTGTCCTGGTCCTCTGTGTAAACACTTGAGTTTGTTCTTTCCCCAGTACTTCTTGAATGTGTTTATGTTTTGCTTTGTTCTGCTTTTATCAACAGGAGGAAAAGGCAAGATTGAGATTAATCAGCAGCTAAGCCTAGAATCTATGGAACTTGAAGAGCTTACCCTAGAAAAATACTCCATTGCTGTGCCCCTCGTCTGTTACCCAGAGAAATCCTCTGAGCATGGAGTTGAAAACCTTGAAGAGAAAATAGTAGGTGAAACTTCTGCTTGCAAGAAAAGGTTCATAAGCCTTTTAGTTACCATTGAAAACCATACCCCATTGATAGAACTCTCTCAGTTTTTAGGAACCAGAGCACTTTCTGAAGTTCTTGAATTTCCCAGGGAAGAAGCCAAAAATTCATACAAGTGTCCTCAATGTGACCAAAGTTTCAGTGATAGTTCATATCTTGTTTTGCATCAGAAAATGCATTCAGGGGAGAGAAAGTATACATGTGGGGACTGTGGGAAGATTTTCAATCACAGAGCCAACCTGAGAACGCACTGGAGAATCCACACGGGGGAGAAGCCTTATAAGTGTGCCAAGTGCAGCAGCAGCTTCCGCCAGCACTCCCATCTGTCTCGGCACATGAACGTCCACGCAAAGAAGAAGCCCTACACCTGTGGCATATGTGGAAGAGGCTTTCTGTGGCTCCCAGGATTGGCACAGCATCAGAAAACCCACACCGCCAAAAAAGCCTGTGGTAAATATTTTGGTCAGAAAACAAATCCTGTTTTGCCTGAGAGAAGGCAGGCCTTGGCCACCCAGAGCCCATGCACGAAGTGCGGGAAATGCTCTGGGCAGCAGCCCTCACACCAGGACCCCACCAAGAAGGGCCTCAGGGACAACTCTGAAGACTGCAGCTATTGTGAGGACAATTTGCGTTCGTTCTCAAAATTCAAAGCCTTAAAGTGTCCTGAGTGTTTAATGACCTTTTTTCATATTTCTGAG
Source organism: Catagonus wagneri (assembly GCA_004024745.2). Taxonomy (NCBI): domain Eukaryota; kingdom Metazoa; phylum Chordata; class Mammalia; order Artiodactyla; family Tayassuidae; genus Catagonus; species Catagonus wagneri. The sequence continues at coordinate 6,540,719 of PVHT021183594.1, forward strand.
CTTATTTCCCATCAGAGCATTCACAGAGGGGGAAAGCCCTACAAATGCAAGATATGTGCAGAAAGTTTTCTTTGCGACTCAGAGCTTGCATGCCATCAGAAAAGCCACACAAGAGAGAAGCCTTTTAAATGTACCACATGTGGGAAAGGTTTCAGGTTGAAAATACATCTCAATGTTCATAAGCAAAGCCATTCAGAAAATGCCATGTAAATACAGCAAGTTTTCATGAGTGCCTGTGCTTTTCAGTATCTTTACTGCAAACGGGCACACTGATCCTTGATGTGCCAGGCACTGAGCTGAGCACTTTACACGCATTTCACAGAATATACCATTTCATTTTCACCGCAGCCCTGATTTAGGCATCACGATTTCTCTCTTATAATTGAGGAAGCACAGTCAATGTCACAGCTAGCGAATGAAGCCAGAATTCTAACGCAGTAACTCAGTTGCTATTCAGATTCCGTTTGTATGAGCCGGGGAGCTGGAGAATGATTCAGAACTTTTAAAAAGCTAAAATGAAGGTTATTACTAGAGTTCTTTCATTTTGTTTACATGGTTTCTAAATAAGTTTTGGAAGGAAAATTTATTATTTGCTAGTTATGCATATGTGGGATCTAGGAAAGTAAATACTTTTATATCTATTTTATACTTTTTTTTTCGCTGTAACAGTCTGAATGTAATGTTTGTATTAGCTTGTTGTTTTACGTGTGAATTTCTAGAGGGGTCTGGAAGCTTTTATCCCACCCCTCCTACCCCACCCCACCCCCACGTGAAGCATTCATTCCCAAATGGTTTGGGCTAGTTAGTGTCGAGGTGACTGTATTCATGGAGCTCCTATTCTCAGATCTGATGCCACTGACCTTGGTGATTTCAAGCGTTTGGCAGGAATTCTGGCTGTAGCTCTTTCTGGTGCTTGGATGTGAGCGAGAGAAAGGTGCTTGCTTCTTTCTAAGAGGATTTCTACCAAAGCACATTACCTATGAATAACAGTAACTCCTGTTTAGTGAGCATGCAGGGTACTTTAAGGACGTTATTTAATCTTCGGAATAACTCTGACCAGTCCTCATCTCATAAATGAGGAAAGTGAAGCCCACAGAGGGTAGAGTCAGTACCTGGCCCGGAACACAAAAGTAGCAGTGTGCTGAGGCTGGCATTTAACCTCAAGTCTCTGGCGCCAGAGGCCATGCGTGCAACTCAGTGGGTGCGGATGGTCATCACGGAGGCCACCTTGAGGGTGCGCCCTGGGTCCCTTCCCCCCCAGTACTTTATCCCAAGCCTGACTTTCACTTATGGTTATGAAGCAACAGAAGGACTCTCCAGGACCTCAGGTTCACACTCCATCCCAACAGTCAGACATTGCAAACTCTACAGAGTGTTGTCCTTGAGGTTATCGTTGAGTTTGGGTTTACATTTTTTTTTCTTCCTCATTCCCAAAGAAAGACAGATACAGAAAATTGTTAGAGTTTAAAAGTTTCAAAATACTTGAAAATATAGAAGTCTTTAGATACTGCTGTTACATACAAATATTGAAGCAAAGTATTGTTAAAAGGAATGGTTATTGATGTTAAAGAGCCAGGGGTCTTGTAAACAGACATTCATATGGAATCTCTCTTTAAAGCAAAATTGACTGTGTCCCTCAGCAGAACAGCATTTAAAGGGGTTTCATGTGAGCATGGTCTTACTTAAATAGCAGAAAAGTACAGCATTTAGTAAAATGGGATTATCACTGGGAAACCTCACAATCCCTGACAGGCCTCTTTAGGACCAACTGGATGGGTTGGTCTTTCTACTGAAGAGCAGGTTGAGAACTGACTGTACCAAAAGATGCTATTATTGCAGTGAGTTCTTAATGCTGATTAGAGGCAGGAAGACACTGTTGGTGAGGAAAAGGCCCTAACCCAGCTCACCCACTCCTTTTCCCCTTTTTCCTGTTCTTGTTTGCGGATCCACAGTTGAGACCAAGTGCTGTAAATGTCGAGGTTATACTTAGGATACAGAACACCAGTCTGCTGGGGCTTAGGAGTCTTTTGTCTGTCTGTCTGTTTGTTTGTTTGTTTGGCATGTGGAAGTTCCCAGGTGCCACAGCAGCGACCTGAGCTGCTGCAGTGACAAGGCTGGCTCCTCAACCCACCTTGCCACAAGAGAACTCAGGCCTTAAATAAAAAAGATATTCTGTAGGTTTTTCTTCAGCAAGTCTCTCTGAGGTGCTTGGAATTGTGTGGAAAGATAGTCTCCAGTTAGGTTTCTTTTTGGCCAGCTCTGGGATCTGATGATCTTTGCTGAATATTAAAAGTCCAGGCTCCCTGCTCTCCTGCTTCTGCCTTTGGTGGGAGCAGCTGGCACAGTGTCCCATCAGCACATATTAGGGGGTGCCATATTTCCGCTGACTGGAGTCACAGGGTGGGAAATGAAATTGGGAAAGAGCCCCCTAGTAGCAGAGCTGCTGCAGAAAGAAGTAGGGAAGACTATTTTAGAGGGCACTTGGGCAGAATGGTACTGACCTGAAAAATGGAAGCTTTCTTGGCTTAGCTCCTAAGAAATTACAGGAAAGGTGAAAATTTATACTGTAAATGCCATTCTGCACTCAGTATGGAGTCATCTTTCCAGAGGAGGCGTCCTTCACAGTTAACATCCGTATTTCCATTTTTCTTTATTTTTTAGATTTTGGAAGATTATGCCAAACTTCCATAAGAGATGAGAAAAATATCTCTGATGAAAACAATATATACATGAATGTAATTAAAATGCCTTTTTGGTATAATATTGTTAATGACTGGTATTTAGAGAAAAAAAAAAAACCCAGCCCTGAGTGTCAGTTTCTGTGAAAGAGGCATAGTTTCAGTTGTGGCTTATTGTGCACTTGCACCTAAATTCACTTGCTGAATGTAATGCAAGCTGTTCTGAGCCCAAGGAGTTGAAGGAAGAGGTCAGTGCATCAGTGCTACCAGTGAGACGCATGCTGTGTATATGATGATGGCTTTTTCACCCTTCTGCTTACAGTGTTAGCTGACAGACATAGATTCCACAGATGGTCTTTAACTTGAAATATCATTAGCTTACCATGGTAGTTTTAATAAATATTTGGATGAAAGTTAATATAGGGATGAAAACCTAATGCAGGACTTTGTTGCTATGAATGGTTGGTTCATTACATTTTGCAGCATGAATGTTAACATGCAGAGTGAAAGAAATTAACTCTTGAAGAAATTTCTTGGTTTTCGTTGTTGATGCAGTGATGAAGATGTGTATCAGCAAGTCCTTTGCATGACTGCTGGTTCTGTAATAGCCATCGTCCATGAAAACAGCATTATTCCAATACCATTCAGATGTCGACAATTTACATTTTGTAATTTAAGAAAAAGTGGAATTTGTTATTCTTGAAGGATTTGGACTCAGAGTACTTTGTTTACAGCTTTGTTGCAATAGGTAGGTAACAGTCTATTCACATCTCCCCATTTAACGCCGAAAATGACTAACCCAGTAATTCAGAAAGTTAAATCTAAAACAAGTGACATTTCATAGCAAATGTTGAGATTCCATATGATTAAGTAGTGTTGTTTTGATGACTGCAGCATGTCTTACAATCTGATACTGCAGATTTTGCCCAAAGTAATCTGCCAGTTTACTGCATACGTATACAAAGCCAGTTAGAGTTTATCAGAATAAAGAGTCTATTTGAAATTGTTCTTTAAACTTAAGTCTATAGGATTTCAGTAGGAATGTTTAAAAAGTAACTAATTTTCTTCATTAGATGTGTGTATATTCATCTGTTTTAGTTTTGTGGATTGACAGCTGTGGGTCTGATACCAAGGTTATTCATCTTTTCATGGCCCATCTGACTAGAGGTGTTTTGCCTTATTTTTTGACACCCTTTCCTGTATTAACAGCCTGGGATAAACCTAAGAATATGCTGCAATCTCTGGTTCCCTTGGTTACCTTAGAAGTATGTTTGTTGTAGGAACTTCTGTTTGTTTAATGTTTTGATTTTTCAGTTTTTGGTGATGAGAGCACCTTATCTCTTGAATGCAGGCTCTCACTAGCAGCTGTTATGTCTATTTGACTTGCAATTTAGCACCTAATAAATGTTTTTATAATGATCGCAATGAAGTGAATTTCTAATTTTTTTATATATATACTTTAGTAGTTGTACAAGATTGATGAGTTTTGAAGACTGGCGGGTTAGTGATTTGGAGAGGGTTGAATGACTTCCGGCCACTTAATATAGGTAAAATCATTTGCTCCCCGGAATCAGAAGAAAACTGCAGCACTACTCCCGGAGACGGCTTAGAGGTCGACTCCCTTTTCCAGTCTTTGGGCCACGGCAGTACAGGTCCAAGACCCTGCGGCCGGCCGCGCAGTCCACGCGGGCCGCGGCTTAGAGCCAGACTGAAAAGCCAGGGTGCCGGGATCCGGCCCCAGAAGGCATTGCGCGACCTCGCGTCCCGCCTTCAGCGGCGCAGGCCGGCGGAAACGCCAACGAGATGAGACGCGCTAGAACGGCCCGCATGGCTAGGAACCGGAAATCGTCCTCTCATGCCCGTCGCCTTGTCCGGGAGGTGAGGCTGCGCGCTCCTGCGGCGTCCGGGGTGCGGCGGGCTCCTCGCGCCTGGAGGGGCCCCGCTCCTTGCCCATCCCAACCATCCACCAAGAGGCGGTCTCTGCATAGGCCCTGCTTTCGTCTGTCCTTCCGCATCAGCGGGAGGACTAGTAGGATGTGACTGTCACTGTCGAGGCCACCCGGAATCTTCGCAGGACTAGGCACTGACCCCCCCCCCCCCGGGGGATGGGAAAAGGTGCCTCGTGCTACCTCCCCAGCCGAACCCCAGCTTTGGCAACGCGCAGCTACGGGCTTCCCTGCCCATATGTCTCTGACTTATCAAAAGAGATGATAAGCCTATTACCTGCCCAGGGTAGGGTATCTTCTGCCACCTAAAGAATATTGCTGGCCGTCCATTTCTACAGGGCTTGAGCCTTAGCCACTGCAGCTGCTGACCTTCAGCGTGCCCTGAAAAGAATTCAGGGCGGAGATCAGGAAGGGAGCACTCTGCTCCAGAAAAATTGGCAGAACAGTCTTCCAGGTAGGCATTTTAAGGAGAAAATTTTATGAACCTCAATCTTTGCATCTTTCCATACCTGGAAAAACACCATTAACAAAGATAACTGTTGCTCATGAGTACCAGTAACCTTCTGCAGAGTTGGGCATGTACCCCTTTGTCAAAATCACAAATATACTGACGTCCTCCCTAATTTCAGAAGTTTCTCAGAACTGAGAGGCTGTCTCCTCAGCTGAGCTTCTCAGTAAAACACTGAATAAACTTGACTCACAACCTTTTTTTTTGGGGGGGGGCATATCTAGGGCATGGAGAAGTTCCCCAGGCTAGGGATCAAACCCATGCCACATCTGTAACCAGAGCCACAGCAGTGACAATGCCAGATTCTTAACCCATTGGGCCACCAGGGAACTCTCAACTTCCAACTAAATTGTGCCGTGCATTTTTTTTTTTAAGTTGACACTTTTCTCTAGAACCAGTGCCATCTCTTCGCTTGCTTTCTGTGCGCTCTGCAGCCAAATTCTAATATGCTTCTGGTTACTTAAAGTGTAACCAGATGAGCTGATTTGAGTATGTGGTCCTCCCCACGATGGGCAACCCCACACCAGCTTAGCCACTGCCGTGATTACAAATGCCTCACTTTAAGTCTAGCCCCAATTTTTCCTCACTCCTGCACTGTAGATCTCTATAGTCAATGAGAGACCTTCCTTGCTTCTCTGAGGCAGCAAAACACATGCCCCAAACAGACCTCATGCTTTTGGTTCTCCTGTTTGCCTCCAGCATGTGGTGCCACATCCACACAACTGTTCCCGCTACCAACGCACACTCCTTCCTTTGCTCCTCAGACACCACGGCCACGCAGGATCCGAGCTGCAGCTGCGACCCACACCACAGCCCACGGCAACGCCAGATCCTTGACCCACTGAGCGAGGCCAGGGATGGAACCTGCATCCTCATGGATACTAGTTGGGTTCGTTACCGCTGAGCCACAACAGGAAATCCCTGCTCCTCAAATTTGCAATCATCAAATCCTGTGGATTCTACCTCAGAAATACCTCTCAAATGTGCTTTCTCCCTGTGTCCCCGCTTATCCAACAGCACTTGCCTGGGTGGACAGGAAGGCAGGGGCAGCGTTTTCACGTGACTCGCGCTGTGCAGATGACTGTGCAGCCAGAGGCTACAAGCCCGCAGATGACAGACACCCAGGAGGCTGTGGCTAAAGGATGAGCGAGAGACGAGGGCCTGCAGCAGGGGTCATGGGAAGGAGGAAGACAGGGTGGCTTCGAGACAAACTGAGGAGGAAAAGTTAAGTTAACGATTTGGCGGGGTGAGAGCAGGGGATCAGAGATGACTTGGAAATTTCTGGTTTGGGTGACTTCATGGTTGGTAGCTTTGTGGAGAGGTCACGTGCCTCTCATGGATTTAGTTTTTCTAAACTTTCTAGGCAGAGTGAGTGTGACAGTGCAGCGGCGTTTAGCGTGGTAGACGAGAAGTACGGCGGGGCCAGGGAGCCTGTTTCCTTCTGAGGAGAGCTGAGAGCTAAACTGACTTGGAGTTCATTGGTTGGAGGCTTCTGGAAGGGGCACAGGATCCTACTGGAAAACTCTGCAAGGGTGTCAGCTGACCCTGGGTAGTAAGCTTTCCTTGCTCACCTACATAGTCAGTTTCAGGGGGAAAGAGTCAGAAACTGGAGAGCCCAGCTGCCAAGACACACTACAGAAGGTGTGTCACTCTCAGGTTCCCAGCAGGTATGAGGCTATCCCCTGAGCCCCAAGATGGATGCAAAGCTGGGTGCCCTGGAAGTCCCTACTTCCCAGAACTGGAAAGCCTCCTGATAAAAGATGCCACCGGAGGGTGGCGTCCAACCTGCAAGCCCACGATCCTGGTCCTGAAAAACTGGTGTCAGTGCCCTGGAGCCCTCAGCCGTGGGGAGGTGGCTGGGCCGCAGGGCTCTTAGCCACCTCTGCAGACTGAGCCATCAGTGGCCAAGGCCAGAGTCGTCCACTAAGGATCGGATCCCAGAGCTGCTGGCTTCAGCATGAACACCCAGAGGGTGACAAGGGGCGGGAAGCCTGATGGAGGATTTGCAGCGAGAGCCCGGGAAAGCAGGACGCTGGGGGAGAAGGGCCAGAGGAGACCCAGAGAGTGAACAGAGGTGGGTGCTGAGCTCTCCTCCCAGGGTAAAGGAGGAGGGGAGCCCTGAGCCTGCTACACCTCTGCCTCCTCTTCCCCGGGGGTCCCATCTCCAAGGCCTCCAACCAGGGTCCACACCATTGAGCTCTAAGGGTCTTCTGTGTTTTGCCCAAGGAAGAAGCAAACCTTCCAGGTTTGATGGGCAGCTCAGAGTAGAACGGAAAAGAAAACTAGAGAGCATTTTGTCTATCCCCTCATTTTACTGATAAGGAAGCGGAGGTGCAGGCCCGGTACTGCTCAGTAGCTGGCTGGCTGCCACACTGGAAATGGAACCTGGCTCTTCAGGCTTCGAGCCCAGTGCCTTTCCCACTGTTCCAAGCTGTCTCCTGGCCAAGTTCTTCATTATTTATTATTATTATTTTTTAATAAGGGCCACACCTGTGGCATATGGACGTTCCCAGGCAAGGGGTCAAATCGGAGCTGTAGCTACTGGTCTGTGCCACAGCCACAGCAACAACATGGAATCTGAGCCACATCTGCGACCTACACCACAGCTCACGGCAATGCCAGATCCTTAACCCACTGAGCGAGGCCAGGGATCAAATCCGCAACCTCATCGTTCCTTGTTGGATTTGTTTCCACTGTGCCACGACGGGAACTCCTGGTGGAGTTCTTCTGTGGCAGAACTACTGCACGCCAGCTGTGTGGTCAGCTCGCTCCTTGTGAAAAGGTAACTTTGGTCTCTCTCAGAAAGACACATGTCTGGCTGTACAACTTTGTGACTATAATAAAAACCACTGAACTGTATATTTTATCTTTTCCCCCTATTTGGCAGTGCCCACGGCATGTGGAAGAAGTTCCTGGACCAGGGACTGAACGCATACCACAGTAGTGACCTGAGCCACAGCAGAGACGATGCCTGTTCCTTAACCCACAGGGAATGCCTGAACTGTAAACTTTAAAAAGGTACATTTTATAGTATATGAATTGTATCTCAATTAAAAAATAACTTTTGAAGTAAAAAAGGTAAAATACCTACTTTAAAGCTTCAATAAAATACTTAAATGTAGTACACAAAATAACGTAACAGAGGCATGAAAATCATTTTTGTTTCCAGCATGCCGTATTTTTGTGCAGACCTAATAGTAAGGCTGCTTTTGCCTTTTTTGTGAGAAGAGTATCTTGCAAGATGAGCTGTTAGAAACATTAGCATTTGCAACTACTCATCTCTGTGTTAGAGTTTTCTCAATAACTGTACAACCAAAACAAATATCGAATAAACTGGATGTTAACATAGAAATGCAGTTCCCCAAAAACATTTTTTGTTTTTTGTCTTTTTAGGGCCACACGCATGGCATATGGAAGTTGCCAGGCTAGGGGGCGAATCGGAGCAGTAGCCAGCCTATGCCACAGCCATAGCAACGCGAGATCTGAGCTGCATCTGCAACCCATGGCAACGCTGGATCCTTAACCCACTGAGCAAGGCCAGGGATCGAACCCGTGTCCTATGGATACTAGTTAGGTTCATTAACCACTGAGCCATGACAGGAATTCCCCCAAAAAGGTTTTTAAAAATTGAAAAGATGTGTGTCTTGGTTTAGGTACTGTTTCCTTCCACAGAACCCACCTGTTGCAAAGGGAAAAGAACATCCCAGGGTTTCAAAGGACTGAGCGTGGGAGAATTTTCACTGGGGTTTGGGGGAAGCTCCGGAGTGAATGGGAAAGCAGGACGAAAGGAAAGCGGATGCATGTCCCCACCGGGAGCTCAGCGTCCCCGCCCCCCACTCCAGGCAAATGGCGCTTTGGGATCTAACTCAGCACCCCAACAGCCTCCGACCGCCTCCGACCGCCCCTTATTGCTGAGAAGCAAACTTCTCCATCAGTCCCTCCTCCTGAGCCCCCATCTCTCTGTCCTGAGAGCACCTGTCTGACTTCTGGTGCGATCTTGGACCTGTGAGTCTCAAAATCCTGGATCCCAGAGGCCTCTCCCCATCCCCTTTCAGAACAGAGCCAGCTTCCCAGGAAACTGTCCTGCTCAGTGCGGTTATGTCTCAGAGCTGGACCTATAGGACATGCTCTCTAGGGGTGTCTGGGTCCCCAGTATGCTTCATGTCACCTTTGCCCTGAAAAAAACACACCTCACTGGTGGGCCTCTTTCTGGCATTCAGAGGCATTCAGGTGGACAGATGTGCACGAAGCCTTCGTGTGGGGCACTGGAGAGGCTATAACACGATCCCCCGCATCCCTGGCCCTCCGCACTGGCTCATCCCCGCAAGGTACCCACAGAAGCAACCAGGGCTCCAGGGACGAAAGCCCACGAGGCTGGAAGCTTGTCTTCTTAGAACTTAAAACAGCCAGGATGCCCCCCACGTGTTATGCTGCACCCCCGTGAAGTGGCGGATTCCCTCATCTATGAACGTTTCTAACAAGAGGTTGGATGACAGATTATCAGGAGGATCTGAGCACCAGGCAGTGTGGCCGAGCTTGGTTTTTCCTCCAGCTTTGGGTTGTGATTTTGAAAAGGTGTGTATTGTGATTTTGAAGAGGAGTGTGGGGTCGTCCCACTCTGCCTGCGGGCTGGCTCTGCCAGAGGCAGCCTCGCCCACCAGCAGACACTTCCAGTGGTAGCTGGGCCAGACCGACGCGAGCCACCCCGACGCGAGCCACCCCGAAGCGGGACCAGGCCTCTTGATGGGTGAGGCATTCACGCCCTGAGGAGCCCCGGCCAGAGTGCGGGGGCACTGGCCACGACGGGGGCTTAGAACTCGGGTCCTCTCACTTCAGCCTTCTAAAGCTGAAGAATCAGGTTTGAAAGGGGAACCCGAGCCAGGACTGGCTCTAGGTCTGTCCAAGCCAAGGCTCACGCACACGTGGTGCTGTGGTCTGGGAGACGGTCCCCAGATCCCCGGGCTGAATTCTTCACCCCCGACGTGACGGTATTAGGTCACGGGGACGGCGCCCTCATCGGTGGGACGTGTGTCCCGAAGCGAGACCCCGCGGAGCTAACCCAGCCTTTCCGCCGCGTGAGGACACAGCCCGTCGCTGAACCGGGACGGGGACCCTCACGGAATTCGACCTGACCCGCTGGTGCCTGAGCTCAGACTTGCGGCTGCCAGGCCTGCGGGGTGGACCCGCTGGAGCAGCCTGGACAGACTGAAACGCCTGGCTACACCGAACTACGTCCCGACGCTCCTGAAGTTCTCCAAAAGGCAAAACAAATGCCTGGAAATTCTTCTTCAGCCTGAACACCTGCCCACAGGAACCGTATATCCCTCTGCAGCGTCGCGTCCTGGCCTCTGCCATCTCCTGTGCCAACCTCAGATGCGACTCGGGCTTTCCCTCAACCGAAGAAAACACACCCCTCCTGTCCCCCAGGTGCTGGTGTGGCCCCCACCCCCAACCCCCAGTCACACACAGACTCCTCCCAGTGGGACCCAGCTGAGCCCTAACCTGTGACCTTTATCTTTGGACGTGCTGCCCTCCTTAAGGCTGCTCCTGCCCGGGACGCCCCCCATCTGCCACCTTCGTCCCTCTCCTTGCCTCCGACCCTCTGCTCCAACTCCAGGGCAGACCCTTCCCTGGGCCTCCGGCCTGTCCCCTCTCACAGGTGCTCCAAGAACAGCAGTGATGGCACGACTCTCCCAAGACTCTGGGGCCCCCGGCACGTTTTTCATTGGAGTTTCTGAAAATCATGTATTTGCCAAAAGCAAGGAGCACGTTATTACCAATGGCCCCACGTGGAGACAACCCCAGTGTTTATTGACAGCTAAATGGATAATATGTGGTCTGTCCATGCAAGTCAGCCATAATAAGGAAGGACATTCTGACACACGCTACAACGTGGATGGAGCTTGGGAACACGGTGCTAAGTGAAACAAGCCATCACAAAACGACCGATACTGTGTGCCCCGCTTCTAGGAGGTAACATCACAGAGACAGGAAGCAGGATGGCAGGGGACAGAGGAGGGGGACAGGGCTGCGGTTTGGGGAACTGGACCGTGGTGATGGCTGCATGACGCTGTGAACGCAATTGGTGCCACTGAAGAGCACGCTTAACAACGGTTAAAATGGTAACATGAATGTACATTTTACCACAATAGAATGTTCTGAAGCCAATGTAAAAAAAGAAAAGTAAGGAGCAGAAGGAAGGGCCGTGGAAGAAAGGGGGCTGGCGCCTCTGCTTTGGGGCACCCTCCCTCTAGGACACCAACTTTATTCCTCAACAGCCGCGTGGAGAAATCCTTCTCCCTCTGCAGGAAGTTCTCTCTGTGACTACAGCGTGAGCAAAGGCCGGGTCCAAGAAGGCAGGGCCTCTCCTCCCTTGAATCCCTGCGGCCTCTTTGCTCACTCCAGGCACAAGGATCTGTCTTTGTGTGTGTGGTTTTAATGGCTGCACCCATAGCACATGGAAGTTCCTGGGCCAGGGATTGAATCTGAGCTGCAGCTCTGACCTACCCCACAGCTGCAGCAATGCCAGACCCTTTAACCCACTGCCCCAGGCTGGGGATCAGGTCACGCTTCCACAGTGACCTGAGCCTCTGCAGTCGGATTCTTCTTCTTTTTTTTTGTCTTTTTGCCTTATCTAGGGCCACACCTGTGGCATATGGAGGTTCCCAGGCTAGGGGTCTAACAGGAGCTGTAGCTGCTGGCCTACACCACAGCCACAGCAACACGGGATCCGAGCCACATTTGCAACCTACACCACAGCTCACGGCAACACCGGATCCTTAACCCACTGAGCAAGGCCAGGGATCAAACCTGCAACCTCATGGTTCCTAGTCGGATTCGTTAACTGTTGAGCCAGGACGGGAACTCCTTCGCTCCTCAGATTTCAAGATGCTATTTCACTTGACACACAGTTCATTTCCTTTCTATATGACACTTTCTAGAAAACGAAATACTTCCATGTTCACTTCACCAATTGTGTGAGGTCAGCAGAGCAGGTCTCCCCCTTCCCAGTGGAGGGGACAGCCTCAGAGAATTTAAATGACACATCCAGGAACTAGGGCTGGACAAGGACACAGCTGGGAGCAATGCCCTCCCCGGGTCTTAGCCTGGCACCGAGTCCTCTGTGGTTTGTTTACGGAGCTGCCTCAGACCTGATGATGCCGCAGTCACCCTAGGACCGTGGTAGATTCCTGGGTTCCTTTAGTTGGCTCTGCCCTTATCTGGTCCCAGATGAGTTTCTGGAGCCAAGAACGACATTTTGCCTCCCGCTTCTGTCTCACGGGTAATTCAGGGATTGTGACCATATTAGTCAGTTTTGTATTCTGGCAGGTGACAGACAGTGTTTTAAAGAGATGGACTGCAGTTGTGCACAAGTATATTATAAGAGAATGGGAGAAAATATCTGCAAGTCATTTATCTGATAAGTACTTAATTCCAGAATATATAAAGAACTCTTACAACGCCATAAAGAGACAAAAACCTTCATTTTAAAAGGGCAGAGGTTTTCCATGGCCATTTCTCCAAAGAATATACCCAAATGGCCCAGTAAACACATGAAAAGACGCCCAACATCATTTGCCATCAGGAAAGTGCAAATCAAAACCACAGCGAGACACCACTTCATTTCCACTAGCATGGCTACAATCGGAAAGACAGCTAATAACAAGTGTTGACACGGATGTGGGGAAGCTGGAACCCTCACACACTGCTGGTGGGAATGGAAGACAGTCTGGCGGCTCTGCAAATGGTTAAACGTAGTTGCCACATGGCCCAGCAATTCCACTCCTAAATATACAACCAAGAGACATGAGAACATATGTTCGCAGCAAAACTTACATACAAATGTTAACAGCAGCATTATTCATAATAGCCAACAAGTGGAAACAACCCACATGTCCATTAATGACGAATGGATAGACAACACAGAGTCTGTTATTATTCATGGTGAAATACTATTCAGCTGTTAAAAGCATAAAGCACAGGAATTCCCTGGCGGCACAGTGGATTAAGGATCTGGCATTGTCACTGTAGCGGCTCAGGTTGCTGCTGTGGCATGGGTTGAGTCCCCCCCCAGGCAGGAACTTCTACATGCCATGGGCACAGCCAAAAAAAAAGGGGAAAAAAAGCATAAAGTATTGATACATGGTCGGAACCACATGGATGGGCCGTGAAGACATTGTGCTGAGTGTAAGGAGGAGGGGGCCCAGAGGGCTGCAGGATGCAGAGTGACTGCTAATGAGCAGGGCTTCTTTTTAGGCTGTTGAAAATGATCTAAAATTAGATTATGGTGGAGTTCCCGTCGTGGCTCAGGGGTTAACGAATCCGACTAGGAACCATGAGGTTGCAGGTTCGATCCCTGGCATCGCTCAGTGGGTTAAGGATCCGGCGTTGCCGTGAGCTGTGGTGTAGGTTGCAGACGCGGCTCGGATCCCGTGTTGCTGTGGCTGTGGCGAAGGCCAGCGGCTACAGCTCCTGTTAGACCCCTAGCCTGGAAACCTCCATATGCCACGGGTGCGGCCCTAGAAAAGGCAAAAAAGACAAAAATAAAATAAAATAAAATTAGATTATGGTGATGGTGGTACAACTCTGTGAATTTACTGTAATTATTATACTGTATACTTTAGTTTTTTTAGGGCTGTACTTGTGGCATATGGAAGTTCCCAGGCTAGGGGTTGAATGGGAGCTGCAGCTGCCGGCCTACACCACAGCCACAGCAATGCCAGATCCAAGCCGTGCCTGTGACCTACACCACAGCTCACAGCAACACTGGATCCTTAACCCACTGAGCAAGGCCAGGGATAAAACCCACATCCTCATGGATACTAGTCGGGTTCATAACCTGCTGAGCCACAATGTGAACTCCTACAGAGTATACTTTAAATGGATACATTTTATATGTGAAATATATATATACATATATATATACACACATATATATACATATATACATATATATATATTTTTTTTTTTTTTTGCCTTTGGTCGTTTTAGGGTTGCACCAGCGGCATGTGGAGTTTCCCAAGCTAGGGGTCCAACTGAAGCTACAGCTGCCGGCCTACACCACAGCCACAGCAACACGGGATCCAAGCCACATCTGCAACCTACACCACAGCTCACGGCAACGCCAGATCCTTAACCCACTGAGCGAGGCCAGGGATCAAACCCGCAGCCTCATGGCTCCTAGTCAGATTTGTTTCTGCTGAGCCACGACGGGAACTCCCATGTGAAATATATCTTAATAAAGCTGTAAAAACAGGATTTTTGTCGTAGAAACATCTGGGGGAAATTTCAGCTCTCTGTATTGGATGGTATTTGGCAGCTGTCAATTTTGTGGGGAGGGACAACGGTTTTATGGGATGGGTTCTACAAGTGCTTATCTGCTGCCCGGAAAATGCCCTTCAGAGGAATCTGCGAGGTCCAGATGCCTGACATAGGCGCTGAATCCTCCCCTCTCCCCGCTTCCGGGTGGGTGGGGAACCCAGGAGCCAAATAACCACAGTAGGGATCATTTCCCCACCCATGGGTGAGTGCAGGGCCACCCCCGAATATCAAGTGACATTTACCGACTGCTCCACAGTAAGGACTGCACACAAAAGCAGAAAGATTATTTTCTGCCATGGGGTGGCTGAGTACAAGTCAGCAGTTTCGTGCTCAGAGTCTCTGGTGGCACCATGCTGGGCGAGGGGGACAAGAAGTGAGTACAGCCCTGCAGAAATGGCTGAGGGCCCAGGGGCCTGTACCAGGGATTCAGACCCTCACAGCCACCCCTCTCCTGGAGCTGAGCCCTGATCTGCCAAAGGAAAGCTGGGCTGGGAAAGGCAAGGCAGCAGCACAGGCTGGAACCCCTTTTGGGACTGAGTGATATTCACAGAGGGGATTTCGTCACATGTGTTCAAGGTCCATGGCTGAACAGTTCCCTGAAGACACGAAGATTCGGCCACTATTAATTTCATAATCAGAAGAGAGAAAACACAATGCACACAGATTCTTCAAAGCATACTGAGTAAACAAAGCTCTTACTTAAGGGGGAGTTCCTGTCCCAGTTCTGAGAAAAGCGGAGAGCTATGTTTCTTTGCTTTCAGGAGACATCTTTGGACTAACCACATTGATTCACCAGACGGCCGTGCTCAGAGAAACCCAGAGGAGGCTCTGCAGAGCTGGCAACTTTTGTGAGATGAGAGAGCAAGGGGGCGGCGGGTCCTGAAGGCAGAGGGGACCGTGGGTACAAGGACCCGGGATGAGGCTGCCCCTGTGTGCCCTGTCCCTCTGCAGGGGGGAGGAAGCTGAGATTCCTGGCAGGGGGCACCGAATGTCGCAGCTACAGCCAAGGTGGCCGACAGTGACCCGAGGACACTGATGCTTTAGGAAGAACACTACCTGCCCGTTTTCTGCCTGAAGGACTGCACCCACCTACCAAAAGTCTTCTCCAAGCTGGGCCATCAGCTGGCTTGCCTCGTGTGACAAGGGATCCTGATCAGGTTATAATTTCCATGTTGAGAAAACGGGCCGGGGGGATGGGGCTGGATGATCTCTCAGGCCTAGTTCTAGGACTTTAACATTTTAGATAAACTCATTTTTATAAACTTCATTGAGGTATGACTTACGTATCATCAGATTAATGACTTTTTCAATGATTTTCACCACATGTGCTGAAATAATTCACTTCTAGAACATTTTCATCACCCGAATCACTGTTATTTTTCTTAACATTTATTTTTATTGTTTTAATTTTAATTTTAGTTTTTTGGCCACAGCAGTGGCACGTGGAAGTTCTGGGCCAGGGATCAAACCCGTGCCGCAGCAGCAACCCAAGCCGCTGAAGTGACAACACCAGATCCTCAACCCGCTGCGCCACCAGGGAACTCCCGTTTTGTTATTCTTAAACCTCGGGCCTAAGTGAGAGGGAGAGTGGCGAGGATTCCCTGTGCTGTCTCCTCAGCAGAATTGCTTCTTGTAGCTTTTCCAACCCTGTGGGTGGGCTGGCAGCAGCTGGGATTTTTTTTTTCCCCCAAATCAGAGGTGCTTTGATAGAAAAAGATCCCTCAATGAGAGAGAGAGAGAGTGTGTGTGTGTGTGTGTGTTGATTTATTTTGGTAAGAGCACTAATGCTTGGAGACGTCCCCACACAAGCATGCCCAGAATCCACTTCACGCATCCTCTGTTATCAGCGGCCAGGAATTAGAGGAAGAATAGCAGGGCATTTATGTGCCAATGAACTTCTGCCTTGAAATTCTCGTCTTTATTAAAGGAGTGTGTGCGTGATAAAGACTGTCTGCTGGGACATCAAAGGCATTACTATATATGGAATTTATCCTTGACCGCACTTAGAGCAGCGGGGGTGGGCGAGACCTGCAGGATTGCTCCTGATTCTCCCCCAGTCCCGACTTTCCGGGGCCATCTGACCCAGCGCCCAGACCCGCCATCTCTTCCCCCATCACCGTACACATCACATGTCCCCGTCAGCGGTCTCCTGGGCTCCTCACCGGCCCGCAGTGCGCCACTGCTCCTGGGGACCCCCGGCTTTCCTTGTAAGTGCGCTGACAGTCTTTGTGATTTTCATGCAAGTGAGGGGAGGGACAACTACGAGCACCTTCCTTCTGAACCGAGGTGGAAGCCCTGCTCTCAGTCGCCGTGGTGGAGTCTGTGATGCTGGTGGAGGTTTGAGCTCTGGCGAAAGCTTTTCCCACACTGGCCGCACTGGTAGGGCTTCTCCCCCGTGTGGATCCTCTGGTGCAGCTTCAGCGTGGACTGCCGCCCGAAGCAGTTCCCGCACTCCCCGCAGGTGTAGGGCCTCTCCCCCGTGTGGACGCGCTTGTGCCTCTTCAGCTCCGAGTTCCACGTGAAGCTTTTCCCACAGTCATCACATTTGTAAGGTTTCTTCGCTGAGTGGGTCGGCTGGTGACCCAGGCGCTGCAAACGGCTGCTCAGGCTTCTTTTGCTCCCCTTGCTTTTCTTCAGCTCCCTCAGTGGGTGGCTTTTCAGGGGGCCGCTGATGAATTCCAGTTCCCGGCAGTGTCTCTGGTAGTGAGCAAACGGCTTTTGAGCATTAGAGGGGCTGACCTGCCTCCGTGACAACCAAAGCTCACTCACATTCGCCCCTCTGGGTTCAGGACTCTGCAGACCAGTCCCTCTGGGTCTGCCTGCTGCCAGGGCGCATGGCTTTGCTCCTCTAGCCCCCTCCTGCTGTGGATTTTCCTTGTTGTCACTTTTCATTCTGGGGGCCTCTATAATTAGAAAGAATTACGTTTCATTTCTGGGCTTTGAAGAAAGAGCCTCAGCAAAAGCGTTCAAAATACACACAAAATATTATTGTGTGTATAATACTTGGTTTTCCACTTGGCAACTTGCATTAGACTCATCTGGGGTGCATGTCAATCCAGCAGGCTGCCTGCTCCCCCAAGGCTGCTGCATCAGAATCCCTGCGGGGTGGGACCCGGAAGTCTGCAGCTAACAGGGGGAACCTGGGGTGATTCTGATTTATACTAAAGTTAGGAACCAAGTTCTCCAACCCCTCCGTCCTTCCTACCTTTAGGGGAAGGTTTAGGGGATGAGAAATAGGGAAAAGCAAAACCGTCAGAACGGAGTATTCTCCAATGGAATGCAAAGAGGAAGAGAGGTGAAATTTCAACATGGAAATATACCCTTACTTACACGGACAATGAATGACCACCCCCGTTTCTTCCAATAATGGAAATCCAGTGTGAGCGGTGTTTTCTTTCATTGGAAACTTGATAGATAGCAGATGCAACTGGAAAGGGGGATACGGGCCAGATATGTACTCTAATTACAGAAACTTCAGAATGTCTGACCAGCAGAATTAAGGATCAAGATACAAATCAGTGGGAGTGGCCTGTGGACAAGTTAGAGGATCGAGAGCAGCATTATCCAACAGGATTCCTAACACATGGATCATCTGTGTGTGTGCACACATGTGTGCTATGCAATATGGCAGTCACTAGCTACATGAGGCTACTGAGTACTTGAAATATGGCTAGTGCCAAGAAACTGAATTTTTAATTTAATTTTAATTAATTTAAATTTAGATTTTTTTTTCTTTTTAGGGCTGCACCCAAGGCATATGGAGGTTCCCAGGCTAGGGGTCGAATTGGAGCTACAGCTGCCGGCCTACACCACAGCCACACAAGATCCAAGCTGAGTCTGTGATCTACACCACAGCTCATGGCAATGCTGAATCCTTAACCCACTGAACAGGGCCAGGGATCAAACCTGTGTCCTCATGGATACTAGTTGGGCTTGTAACCTGCTGAGCCACAACGGGAACTCCCTTAAATTCAGATTTTAAAAGGAGCCCCCACAAGTATGGCCAACTGTCTTTCAGCAAGGTTGTCAAGATAATTCAATGGGAGAAAGAACAGTCTTTTCAGTGAGTGGTGCTGGGACAACTGGATTTCTACATATAAAAGAATGAAGCTGGGAGTTCTCTTGCGGCTCATGAGGTTAAGGATCTCGCATTGTAACTGCAACAGCTTGGGTTGCACACTCCACAGGTACAGCCAGAAGAAGAAAAAAGAATGACTACGGACCCCTACCTCACAAATACACAAAAATTAACTCAAAGTGGATCAAGGACCTAACTATAAGAGCTAAAGCTACCTCTCTTTGAACAGAATAAAGGTGTAAATCTTCGTGATTTTGGATTAGGCAAGTGTATTTTAGATATGTCACCAAGAGCTCAAGCAAAGAAAAGATAAAATGGACCTCTTTGCAATCCAAAACATCTATGCCTCAAAGGATACTGTCAGGAAAGTGAAAAGACAACTCACAGAACGGGAGAAAATACTTGCAAATTGTGTATAAGGGTCTATTACCCAGATTATACAAAGAACTCACAACAATAAAAAGACTAACCCAACTGAAAAATGAGTAAAGGATTTGAACAGATATTTTTCTCCAAAGAAGACAGACAACTGACCAACAGGCTCATGAAGAGATGCTCGACCGTTAGTCATTAGGAACGTAACTCAAAACCTCCATTAGATACCATTTCCTGACTAACAGGGTGGATAGAATCAAAAAGACCAGTGATAACAAGTATCAACATTGAGCTGGGGAAACCGAATCCTCAAAGACCACTGCATGTAACATGGTGCAGCCACTGTGGAAAAGCCCAACCTCAAAAGGACAGATGTGGAGGCACCCTGTGCAGCAATTCCACTCCTGGGTACACACCCGACAGAAATGAAAGCTGACAACCACATGAAAACTTGTACACAAATGTTCATGGCAGGGTTACACATAACAGCCAACGCGGGAAACAACCCGGGTGTCCATCAACTGATAAACAAAGTGTCCTCATAGTGGGTGTCATACAGCCTTAACAGGAATGAGGCACCGACGCAGCTACCACACGGAGACCCTCGAGGGATGAGAAGCAGGAGAAGCTACCCGCTGGCACCAGAGGGAAGGGGGTCAAGACGGCACACACACCAGCTGCCTCTGTTGAGGGACACAGATGGTCCACTTTCTTCAGGATCACGAAGGTGCAGGGTCTGGGGCAGGATCGCAACCAGGTCCACAGTGATTTCCTGCGTGATGCCCAAGGTCTTCCCCATTCGCGGGTTTCGAGAATAATCAAATCAAAGTGTTTCACTGAAGGTAGCAAATCTTAAGGAATCAGGCTCTAGCTTTGCTGTAACCCTCTTCTCTAACCTGTATTCACATCACCAAGGATGGCCAAAGTGTCCCGTGTCTCAGTCTCAGAGATCACAGGACTGTGCAGAGCAGAGCCATTGGTTCTACTGGCCTTGGACTCCAGTTATAGAAGGTAATAAGCACAAGGGTTTAATTTCTTCCCCCCCCCTTTTTTTTTTGTCTTTTCAGGGCCGCGCCTGCAGGGCATATGGAGATTCCCAAGCTAGGGGTCTAATTGGAGCTGCAGCGTCTGCGACCTACACCACAGCTCATGGCAATGCCAGATCCTTAACCCACTGAGCGAGGCCAGGGATCGAACCTGCATCCTCATGGATGCTAGTCAGATTCATTTCCACTGAGCCACGACGGGAACTCCAACACAAGGGTTTAAAACATACAACGTGACAAAATGTCGCAGGAGGAGGCAAAAAATAAAATGGAGTGGGGCTTTTTTCTCTAACAAGTAGAACCTTGTTTAGGCCCCTTCTAAACATAGGACCATATTAAGTGACAACACTCAGCCACAGCTTGATTTGAGTTCATCGGTGGTCATATTTGCATCTGTCTTCACTACAAGAAGCTCTGAATGGGACAGAAAAGCAGGCACTATGATAATCCTATTGTGCACTGCATTGTCAAAAAGTCAACAACAGAAAATGATAAAAGCATACTTATTACAGTATCACTACCATTCCGATTAGCGAAATTTGTTACAAAATAAAGATCTGCTATGGCATACAATTTTTTTTCAAAAACCCAATACCTGGTCTATGGATTTTCAGAACCATGAGATGCTTTGATGGAGATAAAGGACTGGGGAGAGGAAGAGAAGAGGCACAGCGTGTTTACCTGTCCCAGCCAGTCTGGGGGCTGGTTCCTGGAGGGGCGGGGATTTCTCCCGATGACAGGGGCTCTGCTGATCCTGAGACCCTTCCTGGGAAGTCTCCTCCCGAGAGCTCTCCCTGGGGTATCGCCTGGGAGTCTGGGGCTGAAAGTCTGGCAGCTCCTGTTCTCCGAGCTGGGATCCAGTTTTCTCCAAGAGCACCTTCTGGCCCTCCATGCACACAGCCACCTAGGAACAAGGCCCAGGCATCAGAGCACAGCCTGAGGACTGACTGAGGGCAGCTTGACCTCTCACTGCTCCTGCAGTGACTGCTCTACCCCGGGGACTTCCCGACAACGGCCTAGGGCTCAGCCTCGACAGTGACTGCTGACATTCTCCGAGGAAGCAAAGGGAAGGACGTGGAGAATGATGAAAAGGAGGCTGCTTCAAATGAGCCAACACTTCCTGAGCAGATGCTCCCCAAGCCTGGGCCTTTCTGAAGGCCTGGAGCCAAAGTCATCAGAGAGCAGGCACAAATAACAGGTCAGCCATGCCACCCAGCCAGCAGATTCCACCCTATGCCCACCTACCCTCCCGCTTCTGCTGGAAACAGGCCCCGTAGGATTAGGAGGCAGCAGGGTGGGAGTCATTAAAAACCACCCTAATCTAATCAACTGTTCTGCCCACGGCTCTCCTGGTAAGGAGACCTCAGCAGCAGCAGGGCTCTAAGGACTGCTCTACCCCTGTTCCCTAACTGCTTCCATTCTCCAAAGCACGTGACTGTCTGCTTCCTCCCTAAGCCCCTCTGACTTGGAGGTGGGGGTTGGAAAGAACCCCGTCCAACTGAGCTGAAGCTTCCTGATCCAAAGGCCACGTGCAAAGCACTTCGCTGGGGCAAGGTCTCATAAAGTCCCCCCCCAATCAAATTCCTTCCCCCTGTTTGCTAAGACTCTTGACTGTAGGAATCTTCCCAAGAGGAACTGGGGAGGGGGAATCTGTCAGCAAAGATTTAAGAACCCTACTCGATCCTCTACTTTCTCACTGGCGTGCCTGTGGCTGAGGTTTCTGAAACCTGCTGCATCTCCCTGGGTGGCGGTGGGAAAGGGGAAGGTTCCAAATGAGGCCAGAAGCAAAGTCTGAAATTCTGGACTCTATTTAGGGAGGGATCCATAGATTACAGGCCATCCAGAAGAAAAAGAAGCCCTGGGGCCACCGGGGCCCCCCTTACCCACTGCTTTGGCCCCTTGGCTGCTCGGTGAAAATCTTCCACCAGGGCCACAATCTCCTTGCCGCTCCCTGGACATCGACGCCTGGCGCGAGCCTGGATCTCGAGGGGCAGGATGTTCAAAAACTGCTCCACCACCAGTAGCTCCAAAATCTGCTCCTTGGTGTGCACCTCGGGTTGCAACCACTGCCGGCAGAGCTGCCGGAGCCGAGAGAGCGCCTCTTGGGGTCCAGACACCTCTTGATAACAAAACCGTCTAAAACTCTGGCGGGAGAGCTCAGGATCGGGCCAGTCTTTCTGTAGGGCGGGGTCCCGTTTCTCTTCGAGCTTTCCTATTATATGTCTCTCTTGCTTGGAGGAAGCCTGAATGTGGCACTGCGAGCTCAAAGTTATCTCCATCTTAGCCGCCATTGTGGGGCTCGGGAGATGGCTTCTCTCTCCCTGTAAACAGCTCAAGCCTTCGGGATCATGGCCCTGAATGCTAGAAGGATGCTAGAAACGAAGCTCCTCTGAAAACGTTAGGGAGGGAAGGAGGCAGCGCCTTCTCATTCGCCAGCCTCGACCCCAACCAAACTCCTGAAGACGACACAGTCCTTGGTAGGGAGAAGAGTTTGTTTTCCTGCCAGTTTCTTCAACTTCCTTACAAAAGAGAAAAGTCACAATATCCTAAAAGGAAGGTGGGGTAAACACTGCTTTTATTTCAGCGACAAGCACACGAGATCTCAGAGGAAATGCGCAACCTGAAATAACAGGCTGGCAGGAATTCCTGGGGAAAGTTCAAGCTGTCATCCAGGTACCCTGCACCAGCTCCCCCACATCCTCCGGAGGCCGACCTCGAGCATCTCGCCGGGCACCACAGGGTGAGCCCAGGCTGGCCACGGCCACACCGGGGGATGGGAGTTAGCGGAAGCCTCCTGCTGACCAGCAGCGTACACCGAGACGCGGCAGCTGCGCGTCCCTGAGGCTCCGAGGCCCGGCTGCTCCGGCCTTCGAGGGCGCCCCGCTCCGGCTCCGCGCCCCAGCTGGCCCTGGCTTGGCCAATCTGCAGCACTCCGGCGCGCGGCTCAACTACGTGGCCGGGCGCGAGCCCGGGGTGGCGCCTGTGACAGGAACGCCTGAAACGGCCTCATACAGCACACCCGCCTGCTACCGACTCACCTCCCTGGGGACGCGAGACCCGAGGCAGAGCTGCGGGCGGGGCCGAAGCCGCTCGTCGCGGACACCCCCACTGCTGCCAAGGAATACGCCACGGGAGGGCCCGCCTCCCCCGCGGAGAGAATGGCTCCTTGAAACCGTTCTCTCGCGCCCACTGGCTGTTGGGTTTGTCGACGCAGGCGAGAACTGCGTCCAGCCGTCGCAGTGCACTCCGGGAGTTGTAGTCCGCTGGCACCACTTGCGAGCAAGCGCAGTGGGCAGACTGGAGCCGGGGCTGGCTGTGCTGATTTCCGGTCCCGCGGCTGAGTTTGGGGAGTCGCGAGTGTGCGCAGTGAGGGCTCTGCTTCCTGGAGGTTAAGGGTTCGCCGCCCGCTGTCGTCTCAGTGGCGGTTGGGCCAGGGCCAGTCGCCCCTCGCCCCTCGCATGCTCGGTAATCACTTTCCTACGCCCGGGCCCCTCGGACTACCCGAGCGAGCCAAGGCTGCAGCGATCACTTTCCCCGAGCCCGGACTCCCTCCGGCCTGTGACCCCCGGCTTGCTGCAGCGGGACCCTACGGACCGCTTTCCTGGTCCACTTAAGCCACAATACCTAACCTTAGCACTGAACGCGCTAGGAATACTCCCGACCGACTCGCCGAGGGAAAAGCGAATCAGCCCCCCCCCCCGCCCCCGCCCCCGCCCCCCATCCTCACCCTGCTTTCTGCTGAGTTCGGGCTGTCGCCAGAGAAGCGCATATTTGAAAGAGGAGCATTCTGAAATGAGCTATGATTGGGATAGTAGGAGACTAGAGGCGTGCAGGCTCAGCTTTCTGTATGATTACAGCATTTATGAAACTGTTCTCTACCCACAGGTGTGGAGTGTATGAACACCTGTAAAGCAAGGAGTACAATACAGGTCCTAGCCCTGGCCTTGCCGCTCAGAAACTGCGCTTAAGACTGCGTAACAGTGCCCCTCTGCTTTCTCTAACTTTACACCCTCCCTGCTGCAGTGAAATGTAAAGAGAATATAAGTGAAGGCAGTTCAAGTTCTTTGGAAGAAAGGCAACCTGAATCCAAGCTTTTAAGAGTATTTTTGTTGTTGTTGTTGTTGTACCTGTGGGCAGGGATCCAGCACCTCCGGGCACCACCCTACCCACAGCTGCTGCCACACTGGATCCTTAACTTGCTGCACCACAAGGGAACTTCCTAAAAGTAATTCTTTCTAAAAGTAATTCTTTTACTCCTGTAAAAAGGCTCAGGCCTTTGTTGGAGGAGTGGAATGGAGAGTGGGACAAGACTGCTGAAAGCTGCGGTTTCAACATTCTCCCAATTTAGCAATTTCCAGGAAATTTGGGACTTTTCTCACCCTACCTGTATGTTGCATCCCAGAGAATTTTGACAGGCCAGGCTAGGTCAGTTGCCCCCTCCTGGGGTTAGGGGAAGGGCACTGAAATGAAGAGCCCCCCCAGAGACAATGGAAGAAGATGCTACTGTCAGCAGTGGGAAATGAATGCTGGAAAGTAAAAGCAAACCAAACCAATCACTTACCATCCACACTGTGTGCGGTGATGGTGGTGGGAGGGCGTGACAGGGGCGAGCAGGTTAATACTTTTCCTTCCTTAAGAAAAGGTGGCAATTGGGATGCGGGTCCAGGCTTCTGAGGGCAGGGAAGGCAAGGCCAAGACCCAGGCCCACGGGAAACATGAGAAGGAAGAGCTGGACTACACTATGAGCAGTGGTTTGGGGAATCTGTCCGGAGAAATTAGCTAGAGAGAAAACTATGGTTTTTGGTATTTTTAGTGAATGGAAAGGGTAGAAATAAACTGGAAGAACCAGTGTGAAGGATTATGGGATGGTTTTATGCTTTTTCCATTCTCTTCAGCCTCGCTGCACAGCTGTGCCTTTTTCCACCGTGACTCTGCACACCTGTCACATGCTCATGCATCTGCTTCCAGAAAGACACACTTTGCACTGGCATCCAGGAGAGCCGCTTCCCAGTGATAAAGGATGGAATCTGATCTGCAGGAGTGAAGTGGCAAACAGTGAACCAGTTCACTGAGGCAAAGCATGGCTGTAACAGGAGTTCCCAGGCACACCCGTCCCCAGGCGAGGACTCCATACAGGGACAGAATCAGCTCCACACAGCGAGGGCCCTGACTGCAAAACTTTCCGCCAGCGCTTCTGGCAGTTTTGCTACCAGGAGGCACCGGTTGCCACGGAGCTTTTAGCAAACTCTGGTGTCAGGGACTGAGGCTGAAGACACACTCAAAAGAGCAAATCCCGGAGCTGCTGGTTTTGGAGCAGCTTCTGACCGTCTTGCCAGAAAAGATCCAGAGGTGGGTGAGGAAGCTGTGGCCCAGGGGAGGACGTACAGAGCACCTGAGCAACAGGCGAGAAAATGAAGTCAGAACTCTGATTTCCATCATGAAGTTGGTGTGAGGGATACAGGAATCCAGTTACTGGAGAGGCACTTAGTTGAGAAAGACCAGAAGCCCTCTGCTGCCCAGAAATTATTCTCTCTCTCGCACCGGTCCTATGCCTTTGGTCTATGGGAAGACTTTCTTATTCGCTGAAACAACCTAGACATTCATACATAGTCAGTGAATGTTCAGAGACACTAATAAAATGGTAAAAACTCAGAAAAGTTCTCCAGAACAAGGCCAGGGAGAGGACAGCAATCCTTCTCTCAGGGAGTCCGGAAAAGCAGAGAAGTTGGTGAATCTAATCTCTCCTTCGAGAAGTTTCCTTGAAAGAGTGTGCCAGGTGTTGTACACTAAACCAAGTCCCATCAGAGCCATCCGCTGCCTGGATTAAGTGGTCAGTTTGGGAGAGTGATGAGGTTCACAAAATGCTGGCCTGTGGCAGCAGGGCCTGGGCCTGAGATCTGACCGGGGTAGCCGCCCCGTCTCCTGCAGAAGGAGGGAGGTGTGAAAGGCGCAGGAGAAAGACGAGTGACAGGAGGGCTTCAGCTGTGGGAGATTCTGTGGGAAGATGGCAGCTGCAATCCAGAGGTGTGGCGTGACGGGGCGGCCTGGGCCAGAGGCAGGCTTGCCCAAGTGCAACGGTGGCCAGGGCAGGAAGCAGGCAGGCCTCTGCACAGCCGGACTGGGACCCCCCAGGAAGGGGGAAGAAGACACTTACACACGACTGAGAGGTTCTGACAGTTTGGAGAGCGGAGGGCAGCTTGCTGGTGAGGAATTAGAAAGGGGGAAGTTAATTTACAATGCATGGTTTGGGGACTATTACTGCTACCGAGGATGGATGGAGGAGAGCAGCAGGGGCAGGTGGTCTGGGGAGGTGAAGTGAGTGGAGCGAAAGTCCCTCCCCATGTGCCAGCGGCCGTCCTGGTCCCTGCTCCCCTCGCCACTTCTCTGCTGATGACCCCTCCCTCCTTTCCCGCCCCCATTTCAAAACCACATTCCTTGGGCCATGCCCACTTCACACTCAGAAATTCTCCAACCAGGGATCGAACACGTGCCACAGCAGCGACCTGAGTCCCAGCAGTGACAATGTCAGATCTTTAACCGAATGAGCCACCAGAATCACGCTCAATGAGAATGAAAACAGTACAGGAACACAAGGGTTAAAACAGTTATTTGAAACCTATCAAGGAGGTGAAGGGAGGGCAGGAAGTGAGGTGGGAAGCAGTTACTGCCTCTCCTGTCACCTCATATAGGTTCTTACAGTGTGCCAGGTACCGGGGAGGTGACAGTGAACAAGACAGGCACGGCCCGGCTGCCGGAGCCGACTTTGCGTGGGGACTAAAGAGCCTTCCGGGAAGCGCTCTGAGGGATGAGCAGGCTGACCGGGTAGAGAAGGGCCATGGGGGAGGGGGTAGAGAAGGGCCGTGGGGGAGGGGGCAAGGCCTCTGCGGGGACATGTGACCGAGGTGTGAAGGCGAGGAAGAAGCTGGCTGTGCCAAGCGCTGGGAGGGGAGCTCTCCGGGCACAGAGCGGTGCTCACACCACGAGCGTACAGCAGGACAGGCCTGGCATGTTTGAGAAAGAAGGGACGGCTTGGGGCTGGAGCTTCAGGATTAGAAGAGCGGTAGGAGGGGTGAGAGGAGGGCAGGGGCTGGGCCATCCGGGCCTTCTAGGCTGTGAAGACGTTTGGCTTTTTTGACCTACACCATAGCTGTGGCAACGCACCCGTGCCTCTACGGGGACCCAAGTCTCTGCAGTTGGAGTCTTAAGCCACTGTGTCACAGTGAGAGCTTCTCCTGTGGTATGTTTAAGAGCACTATGGTAGAGTTCCCTGGTGGCTCAATGGGTTAAGGATCAGGCATCGACACTACCGTGGTACAGGTTTGATCCCTGGCCCAGGAACTTCCTCAAGCTGCAGGTGTGGCAAAACAAACAAACAAACAGAAAGACACTATGGTGATCCTGGCTGGCTGGGCAATGAGGTAGTCCCTCCTCAAGCTCCCAGTATGCTATTAAAAATTATCTTTTAATATAACATGCACATATTTCATTAGAATGAAAAAAAACTTTAAAAAACCCTATGATATCAGCGGTGCTCTGTAAAAGGAACTCCTTAACGCACAGGTGGGCCAGTGGCCGTGGCAGTGGTCCTGAAACCTGACTGTGCATGAGACCCATCTGAGGACGCGTCACAGCAGACTCCCTGGCCTCACCCCAGAGCTGCTGACTCCTTAGACGGAGGGCCCAGGACGTGCGTCTCTGATGAGCTCCTCGGTGCTGCCGATGCTGCCGGCCAGGGCACCCCACTCGCCGCCTCTGCTGTTTTACAGAGACTGCCCTCTAACAGTAGCTTTTTATTTCCCTCGCCTGACTTACTCTGCAGGCTCCCAAGAACCTTCCTCGGAAGAGAGGTCTTGGACTTTTCTTCGTGGTACAGGGGTTAACAAACCTGACTAGGATGCGTGTTCCATCCCTGGCCTTGCTCAGGGGGTTAAGGATCCGGCATTGCCGTGAGCTGTGGTGTAGGTCGCAGATGTGGCTCGAATCTGGCGTTGCTGTGGCTGTGGTGAAGGCCGGCAGCTGTAGTCACTGGCCTACACCACAGCTGTAACAATACCTGATGGAGCTGTGTCTGCAACCTACACCACAGCTCACGGCAATGCCGGATCCTTAACCCACTGAGTGAGGCCAGGTATCGAACCTGTGTCCTCATGGAAACTAGTCAGATTTGTTTCCGCTAAGCCAGGGTGGGAACTCTGCATTTCTTCATTGTAGTTTTTCCCTCGTTTCATTTTTTTCCTTCTCCATAGCCAGCGTATTTCTATTCTTTCAGATTTTGAGATCGCGTACGGGATTAAAAAAGAGAATCTGAGAAAGGATGATACAGAGGAAGCAGAAATGGACAAGCTTCTTCAGAGAAAGTCTACTGAAGTCTTTGAACTCTGAGTAGAAGAGGCTGGGCGGGTGCAGCAACGTGGTCAAGGCCAGGTGGGCATCTCCAGGGGAGTGGGAGAAAGCCCCTGTCCCAGGGGAGGACAGGCCACCGGAGACTGCATCCCGAGGAGACGACCTGCACACATCACCCTGCCCGTGTGGGCGACACTGCCCTGGGTTCTCCTGCTCACCAGCGGTCAGCCCCCCACCTTGAAGAGCTTCTAACGTCGTGAAGCTTTAGCTGAGGTTCGCCTCTTGTTTGAGACCTGAGAATTCACACAGGAGAGGAGGCTCACAAGGGCGGAGACCCTCCCAGCGTGGGAGCGTGGGAAAAGCTTCACCCAGTGCTCCAGCCTCACCGTCCACAGCAGCCGCACTGGGGAAACGCTTCAGCAGTGCACTGCGGCGGACGGAGATGCCGCGGCTCCCGGCGCGGGGCTCACCGCCGGTCCTGCCCCTTCACGTGTGGGCAGCGTGGGAACAGCTTCAACGACGCTCTGCTCGAGTGCCCACCAGAAACCCTCCCGGGGGCAAAGCCTTGCCAGTGCTCTCGGTGTGAGAGAAGCTTCGTTAAGATCTCTGCCCTTGGAGTTCCCGTCGTGGCTCAGTGTTAATGAACCCAGCGAGCAATCATGAGGACACAGGTTTGATGCCTGGCCTCACTCAGCGGGCTGGGGATCCGGCAGCGCTGTGAGCTGTGGTGTAGGTCACTGGCTCAGCTCGGATCCCGTGTTGCTATAGCTGTGGCACAGGACGGCAGCTACAGCTCCAACTGAACCCCTAGCCAGCGTACCTCCATGTGCTGTGGGTGCGGGCTTGAAAAGACCAAAAAAAATAATCTCTGCCCTGTCAAAAAATAAAAAAAATAAGTCACTGCCCTCATCTGCCATCAGCTGGTACACAGAGAAGTGCTCATCTCACAGGAAAGGAGGGACATGTTATGAGTGTGGAGGAAACCTGACAGATCTACCCATTCAATCAGTAAGTGTTTGGTAGGCACTAGGCGCTTCCTCCTGCTTGTGGAGTGTTCCACTGGGCAATCCCCGCTTAGCTGCAGATTTAATCATGACTGGATCTTAAGAACCACGTCCAGGAACAGGAATCAGCATAAGAATGCCCCAACTCTTGCCAGCTCTGCCTGGGACTCCTGAGTCCTGTCTCACTGGGGACTTCAACTCTGCTTTGAAGCGGACAAAGTTAGAGGATCCATACATCCTGCAAGGAATCTGGGGTACCCCTGTTCCCAAGAGAATGGGGGCGGGGC